>JAJSOF020000040.1:38557993-38965493 GCA_025594305.2 Periplaneta americana | reverse complement strand
TTGGCTCGAGAGAGAGTATCTTTCATTATTATGGAAGCAAATAACTTTCAAAATGTCTGGTATTCTTCATTGAAAATAAATCTGAAAAATGTTTATTTGAACGTCTAATGAACTTAGTTTGCAGCATTTGCTGCACAAGCCACTAGTAATATTTAAATTTAAGGATAATTTAAGAAATTACTTTCTAGATACATAATAGAAGAATTCAGGAGTACAGAGAAATGTACTAGGTATGTGTAAAGAAATTTAGGAAAAAATTATAGAATATGCGCATATGTACACAAGGAATGCATCTTACCGAATTGGTTGTTGCTCGCCGAAATGTTTCCAGTTTTCGTTTCATCTTTAACATCGTTCTTTCCTTTATTCCTTAGTTCCATCAAACAATCGAGGAAGTCGTTGCGAAACAATCCGTTCTTCTCCCTGAAAAAGTGAAAGTATGGAGAACGGACGAGGTCTTTCCTGGCGAATGGTGAAAATACATCTTATGCATAGCCACAATCATTATCATTGTCAACATGTTCATTATGACTGACATCATGAAAAGACAATAAATTATAATATGAAAGAATTGAAGATCATTATTATCATAATCACCATCATTATCATTCAAGAATAATAATTTGTCTTCTTGAGCTGCTTCGTCCCGGTTCTAATGATAATGAACTATTACTAGGAATTAACAATTAGCAAGAATCCTTAAGAGGAAACTTTGTTGAAATAATGCTGAAAATTTAAAAAAATCCACTTGTTTTGTTTTTTTTATAATCGTAATTATATTTAGCCTTATAGTTTCATAATATGCTTTCATTTCTTATTTGAGAGCCCTTAAAACTGTGTCATGTGAGCATCTTATACCGGGTGTTTCAAAATAAATATCTGGGTTTTAAGGCTTTGTAACGTGGATGCTCCTGTTATGGCCATGTTCCTGATATGGCCACCCCCTATTGTGAGTTAGTTAACCAAAAAATCCGCTAAATTGCAGCAGAACCCAGTGAAAGGGCATCCTGGTATGTCACTTGATCGTTTTCCATCCAGTCAGGTTGAGCAATATGGCGTCAGTTGCCTGTTTTGCGGTTTTCATGTGACCTCTTCTTATTTTTCTCTGGTAAGTCTCATTTGTTTTATGCATGTTTTTCAAAGACTTGTTTCATGAAAACCATCATACTCCATTCAGTTTTAAATGTTCTGTTGACTGGTGTTGTAGTTGATGGCGTATCTTTTACGAACTGTCCATAATCAAACGATTTTCGTGAAAGCTTACCTGCTCCTGATATGGCTATATCAAATGCACCATGGCCATATCAAGTTCATTTTACTTTTATTTTTTCACCTTACAAATTTGCATGCCTTAAAGCTGGGATTACGCAAAAATTTTGTATTTTAAGAAAAACAACTTAATTTTTTTATGGAAAAACCTGTTTTGACTGGACTTTTGAATTATAAAAACGATAATTAAGTGTCATTTTTATTCATATTACATCAAAATTATTTAATTTTAACACAACTGCGCTATCAATCTGAAAACAATCACGATTTGCAGAACATGGAACAAGGGTGGCCATATCATGTGCACATGTTCCTGATATGGCCACTAGGTAGACTTTTGGAATTTGGGACTTTTTGGACAATTAAAGCTATTTTTATGGGGAAAGGAAATTGTTTTAAGAAAGTCCAATTGACTGAGAACGAGTAAGAAAAAAGTGGTTTACATTTTTTTCAAAATGGCGGCTAGAAAAATTCTCAAACCTTAGCATGGCCATATCAGGGACACCTACCTTAGTATTTATTACTTTTAACATACAATTATAAATAATACACCAAATGAAAGAGCAACTCAAACAGTTTTGCTACAACTACTCAATGTGAGCATCATTCCTCACACGGCACATATCGAATCATAAGCGAGTTCTTCCCTAACCTTGATCAGTAGTCTGGAGTAATGTTGCAACAACTGCTTCAATCCTCCGTCTTAAGTCTGGTAGGTCAGCTGGCAACGGAGGTACATACACACGAACCTTTATGTATCCCCAAAGGTAAAAATCGCATGGCGTAAAATCTGGTGAACGTGGAGGCCATGCGAAACAAGCTCTGTCATTCGGCCCCTTTCGGTCAATCCAGCGGTCGGGTACAACGTCGTTTAACCAATCGCGTACTTCCATATGCGTCGCTGGAATTGCTAATTCACGAATAGCCTTCCGAACAGATTTCATGGGCTGCGCGTGAAAGACTCTCTCACTCGTTCAACGCGCAAACAGAGGAAAAAGTGCATGCGCGTACAAAACTGTTTGAGTTGCTCTTTCATTTCCTGTATTATTTACAATTGTACGTTAAATGTAATAAATACTACAAAGCCTTAAACCCCCGAGATTCATTTTGAAACATAGTGTAGGCCCTATTGTAAGAGAGAAAAAAGAAATTGCAAAAAATTAAAAAATTCTCCCTGGGGTTATACGGTACAGAGAACCACGTTTTTATCTAAAGCTTTCACCGTTCTAAGGTACCATCCCATATAATGAAATGTGGTCAAACACATAGTGTGTGGATGAGTTGAGAGAAATGATGTTTTTTAATGCTGTTCTCTCGACTTTAAAATTTGAAGCAGTTTCTTAAATAAAAAAGCTCCTTGCACAACAGTTATTGTCAGATTGCTCTGAAACTTCTCACAAAGGTCAATTAAATGTTGTTATAAAAATTTATTAGCAATTATATGAAATATTAATTCACCTGACATATTAGGAACATTAAATCCAGACGTTTGAGATGGGCAGGGCATGTAGCACGCATGAGCGAATCCAGAAATGCATATAGAGTGTTAGTTGGGAGGCCGGAGGGAAAAAGACCTTTACGAAGGCCGAGACGTAGATGGGAAGATAATATTAAAATGGATTTGAGGGAGGTGGGATATGATGGTAGAGACTGGATTAATCTTGCTCAGGATAGGGACCAATGGCGGGCTTATGTGAGGGCGGCAATGAACCTCCGGGTTCCTTAAAAGCAAGTAAGTAAGTAAATAAGTATGAAATATTAATACTCAGTTCCCTCGGGGTACCTATATTCATATTGCACTTAGACTCTAATGGTAAATTCATGAAATTACTAAAATGTTACTTTCGTCCACTGGAAACAGGATTTAGTTCTTGATCGCGATCGGGACGGTGACACACTACAAACCCAATCGCGATTAGGTCGATAATCGCGATTAGTGACTGTAGTCTATCATCAGTAGACTTCGTGGAATTGCCACGAGAATCGTAAGGTTTACTATGCACGCAGTATAGACTGTATGAGATGGGTACGTGCAACGGATGGAGTATGCCTCTGATGTAAACACTGAGCAGTATACTGCGGTTACAATAAAACCTGTATCCTGCATTCAAGAAATATAATGAATGTTCATTGAAGTAGGAAATGTCTAAACATGTAAATACACAATTATTTTGTAGTGAGATATATTAACTCCTAAAATTTAATGTAATATACTCACATCATCCTTGAATATGTGCATTGCAGATAAGAGTTACAACATTTTGAGCCTGCAAAGTGAACCTCCTCCGATGGTCACTCAAACAGTTTTTATATTGGGAAAATGTACGTTCAACATCAAACGATGTAATAGGTGCATAAATATTTGAAGAACGGAAAGTCACTACTTTTTAGTACACTAACTTCAGACGTCTTGTCGTGACCTGATAGTATTTATAATCATTGTTGTGAATAGGCAGAATTTTTAGCAATAATGTTTCTCAAATTACATTCACTTTTTCTGAAATTCAGCTGGCTACAAAAGGTCCGGGGTTCGATCCCAGGTGGTGACAGATTTTTCTCGTTGCCAAACTTTCAGAACGGCCCCGAGGTTCACTCAGCCTTCTATAAAATTGAGTATTTCTTTCCTGGGGAAAGGCCGTCAGAGCGTGGTGCCGACCACACCACCTCATTCTAGTGCCGAGGTCATGGAAAGCATGGGGCTCTACCTCCAAACCTTATGGCATGTTAATAACTTTACCTTTACCTTTTTCTGAAATTAGTGAATTGTTATTTTGGATAACAGTTTGTGATTCTTTATACACTGAGAGTTGTAGTTTAAACGATTCTAACAGGGTGATGCTTTTGTACACGATTTTAAAATTAGAATCAATGAACAGAATATCTTCCAATAGTTGTTCAGAAGCAATGATTTTACAGCTGCAACAGCGGAACTGTCTGTGCTATTCAGTCCATCAATTACCTCCATTATTTTTCCGTCTGCATAATAATTAACAGCATCCAACCAAGTTTTCCAACGGGTCAAGACTGGCTTCTGTGTAACTCTTCAGGGTATTCCAGGGGCAATTGTTTGGAACAGCAACACACTCATTGTAGTATGTTTGATTGAATTCTTGTCTGCACTGAACAAATGTTATTTAGCTTTTAGACTTTCCAACCACAGTAATGCAGAAACATGTGCTTACATAGGTATACATTTGTAGCTGCTCTATCTATTTGGACCGGTCACAACTCTTAACATGAACTGGCTTATACTACAGACCGGGAGGTCGCTCACCTCTTCTATACTACCGTACATCGGCAACCTGATTGCATGCTGCGTGGGCAATTCAACGAAATCTAGTCATCAGTATTACTGTTGTCAAAAGGGGGGTCTTTCACGTGAATTTAGTCATTTTATAAGCAATCTATGAATATAATACCCTTGTAACTTCTGTTTACACTAGTAGACTTAGCTGAACTAATCTCTGAAACATCGTAATTTTTCATATTTTATCAGTAATGGAAACAAAGGAAATCAAACCTCTTTTGAACAAGTGGTTACCTCACTGTAGATCATTATAATTATTACGGGAGGATTTAATGAAGGGAAATCTTCCTCCCTCCAGCCTACTCCTCGAATTCTTCACTGTTAGCCTAGATCATATACGTGTATGTAACAGGTATCTCATCGCTATGTTAAAATCGGCAGCACTTTAAAGAGAACAACCGCCAGGATCGCCACCCGTCCGCCGTAAACGAACACAAGATGGCAGTACAGACGCTATTGCAATTCAAATGGGAATTATGACGTGACTCCTTATGTAACAACTAGATGGCAGCGTAGTAAACCTGACAAATGTTAACCTCAAAGCCTATAAGGCCGACCTATCTGAGTATGTAATCACAGTCTACTATATACAGTCACGAAGCTTGGGATGATTTTTTGCAATTCTCGCGATAGTTGCTGGGCGCTTGGAGCGCTGTGAGTACTAGGAACAATAGACTGTGCCACAGCCATCGTGATCTAATACAGGCCTTAAGGCAGACCATGTAACTCGCTTAACCCGATCACGAAGGGCGGCGTTTCAACCATATAAATTAGTTGGAATGCATAAACAGTAACATATGTTTCTCTAAAATGTAGTGTAATTCCATTAATAAAATTTAAAACAATGATTATGAGACACTTAAGACATAATTCACTTGCGAGTTAAGGTGTAATATTATTTATGGTGTGAAAATTACGTTGTTCGTATGTGTAATACCTGCCTTTATTTCGATTAAATATTGCGAAATTCTTGTACATTCATTTATGCACGATTCAATAATTTTCAATTGCTCCGCACATATATTTAGATATGTTGAAATTATAGGTTATGTTTACTGTGCCAGTTGCCCATTTCTGTCTAAATTTAGTCATCTCCAATGCCTTGCCATTCATATGAAAATTATAGGTTATGTTTACTATATTTAACTTATATTCCTAAATTCGCAATCATACCTTATAATTAAGCATAATGTCATGTATGATACCCCGGACATTCAATTTGTCTGTATTTTAATACTACAATTGAGTACTGAATTATTGTATTTTCTACTACGAAGACGAAGTAACAGAATTGTATGTACACTAATTTCATAGGAGTGGTATGGTAAATGTTTTGTCTAAAATTAAGGAAGGTAGATGTGCTAAATTGAAATCACAATATAAATTCTTTTTATTAAACCTCAAAATAGCTTCCATTCTAAACTTGAAATGTTGACACGAACAGATTATGTTAATATGTAAAATTCTCTTCACATTAAAATAACACAGTTCTGTAATAATTTCTGCAAACATATTATGCAATGCAACAAGAAGTAAACGGAACTTATGGACACATTGCACTAAATAAAGCTTAGCAATGATAAGCAATATAGTTATAATATAATATTTCACTGAGCTCCATACACTGAAATAGAAAACCCGAACAAACATTACGGCCTGGTCTAGATCGGAAAAGCATTGACTGTGCCGTATTTCGCATTTTTGTGAAAAGCTATGTAAACTGTGAAATGTTTGTTATCGGTTGTAATAACTGTAAATGGCTAAAATACAATAATTTGAATAATAATAATATTGTACAAGGAGACGTTTGTAGTACTATAACTTGTAAGAAAAATAGGTTAGATATCCTTCTTCCGAAAGATCGAGAAGCTGAGTTTATAGAATATAATATATATTTTTGAAAATAATATATAAACTTTATCTATTTCATATTTCAATAGTGGAAGGAAGGTGTTAATTTTTTCAAAAGAACACGATATCGAAAGTACAATACATTTTATCGTCTGCTGGGAAAGAGTCTGTGATGAGGCGATAGTATCGATCCTGGTGGTGAGCAACTATCTGGATGCATATTTCAACTGTTTGCATATTTAGTAAGTATTAACGTTCTTGACTCTATACTAGACTGTGATATAATTATGATCTAGACTAGCCGTCTGTGCCATGGTGCGCCGAGCCACTGTGTACCTGCAACGTTCATAGCACCTATGGAGGGAGGCGGACACCCGAAGGGGAAGTTAAGGGAGGTTTTAAGCTGATTTGGACCAAAATTAACATTTTTTGTTTTTAGCTGAACTAATAAATTAAGAAAAAGTCGTAGCTTAAGGAAGATCACAACTACAGGTGTGCAAATTTTCATAGATGTCCAGATTGAATAGTTTCTGAGATAAGTGTACCTGAAGTTGCTAAATTTAACACGGCGAGGATAGGGCTTGACAACCTCCCTTAATGTTTAGGACGTGTAACGAAGAAAGAAATGAACAAGAAAACGTAGGACACATTATCACAACCTAAAATTAACTGTCTTCAGAATGTCTCTGGGACAGAGTTTCAAAATCAGGAATTATGTCACTTACTGCCAATCGTAGTTGATCACGAAGGTATTTGTCTGTCAGTCGTAATCTAAATTTGGTTTTTACTATTTTCATTGTTGAAAATAATTTTTCACAAACGTAAGTTACAGCGAACATTGATTCAAGAGAGCAAGCGAAAGAACGAAGCTTCAAATATTTATTTTTTCCAAGATTTGAAAAGTTCAATATCTGTCAAGTCCTTACATCTAGCTTTCATTTAACGTCACATTGTAAATCTGTGAGTTTAAATTGAAGATCTAACCGCATTATTCGTAAGATCTGCTTAAAAGAATCGACGTAAAGAGATGATAATGATAATGATAATAATAATACAAATAATAATAATAATAATAATAATAATAAAATTAATCTTTTAATGTTTCATCAGTAACATGTAAACTTATAATGCCGTTTTATTTATACAACCGTTTTCCTAGTAATATTTGTGAACAAATCATACATTTAATATTTTCATCATATTGTAAGCAAAAGAATGCATCCTCCTATCCTAATTGAAACTTTCGTTTTTGTAGAGGAAATGGTTTCGAGAGGATATTGCGACGATACGCCACTGGGTCCGAGACAAATACAAACAGAACGGAGTTTGACTCAGTGAGTGAGAGGGTGGGGGTTGTAGGTAGGAAGCGAGAAAAAGCACTGCGAGCCACAATGTGCTCTGTGAGTCGCATTTTCGCCGCGGCTGATCTAGACTGTTAAGAAACTTTCATGTTCCCCACCTGTGAGCCACCGTGCTCCATGTGGCTTTCCTCAGAAACTCGCTGGTCTCTTCGTCCACCATCCTGAGCTTGAGCAGGTTCTGCAGCGCAGGCGCGGAGAAGGCGGTGACGGAGAACAGCCCCTTGCGCAGTGAGTAGTCGAATATACGGCGCAGGTACGTCCTGAACTCGGCGTTGGGGTACTTGAGCGAATTGCTCTCGATGCCGAAGGCGCAAGTAGCTATGACGTCCGTCGTGTAGCGCGCCATCACTTCTTTTACCTGCACCACTTCTCCTGGAAAATAAATAACATTGCGTGTCTATGGCTCATGGATCAACTTTGGTCTTCCATCCAGGCGGCCCCGGTTCGATCCCCGCCCAGATCGTGGTGGAATTTGTGGTGGACAAAGCAGACGTTGAAGATGGATTTTCTCGGGGCACTCCCGTTTCCACCTATCATTTCACCAACATTCTCCACCTCTTCCTTCTTTCATCTGTAATCTGCAATAGTTAAAAATAATCCATGTTGAATCTTTCGTACACTACTTTTAACACTTGAATATGATATGATATGATATGATATGATATGATATGATATGATATGATATGATATGATATGATATGATATGATATGATATATACAGGGACAACATTTTATTTTTACTTGCATTTTTATTGTACCTGCATTTCTGAATGTACTTCACTCTCACCCCTTCACTAATATCCTTGCTCCCGTCAGACACACAAACTTACGGCCGCTGTTGCATTCGAAGTCTTCAAGCAGTGAAGTAAACACTGCAGTGTATAGTGTGTTTCATAAATATGATTGCGTTTTCCATAGAATAAAGAACCTATATTAATAATATCGCACTAAAAATTATATTCAAGAAACGATAAATTCAATTTCAGAGAATATGCTTCAAAATGTTTTTAATAATATGCGTACTGAATTGAAGCCTGCATTGTAATGAACGGCAACCATTTTCAGCAACTTGTTTAAAAATTCAGATTAGCTTTTTTGAATTCAGGTGGCTAGAAGCAAAGGATGTAATAACATGAGTTAAGTGCATCCAGTGTAAGCTAAAGTATCTAAAATTTTAGTGGCAAAGGGATATTTTAATCGCATCACACATTAAATTTTAAATAAAAAATTTCACCGATTTTGCCAAAGCTTAAATATTTAAACCCCATTTTCTCAAAAGTAACTTAAGTGCACTTACAGCCCTTTACTTATGACCCTCAATTAAAATGCACTCTCTATATTGTATGATAACATCAATAATTAATATGCTAAATAAAGTAGACATTACATAACGAACATAGCCGCCTGAAAAGTTGAGTTTTTGAAAAAAAAATGTTACTACTCTAGTGTATTTTGATAAATTCCGTAAAAGTGATGATCAAACTGAAAATCGTAATATCGTATTTCCCTACAACATAAATGGATACACTATTTTTCTCTCCTCCTATACCTAGTAAAATGATTTGTTTACATATTGCACTAGTAACATCAAACTCCTGTAATGGAAGGGGGCAACAGTGTTTCCGAGTATAGCCAGGTTAATGTTAAAAATGTTGGTAAAAATAAAGTGATGTCCCTGTATTACTTCACAGCACTTCTTTACATGTAATCCAGTGGCGGCTCGTGGGTATTGAATTCAGGGTGCTGCATACAAAAATAAACCATGCAACTTACCTTATTTTAGTTCCATGCGCCTTGTCTTGTAGGTTGCAAACTTTTGAATCATCTTCTTATTAAGATCCGATATGTCGTTTAACATAGTCTTTACAATGGAAAACATAGCTAATGCGGTCAGTCTCTTTTCTCTCAC
This sequence comes from Periplaneta americana, assembly GCA_025594305.2. Lineage (NCBI taxonomy): Eukaryota > Metazoa > Arthropoda > Insecta > Blattodea > Blattidae > Periplaneta > Periplaneta americana. The sequence goes on along the minus strand of JAJSOF020000040.1, from coordinate 38,955,796 downwards.
CGTATTTCTGAGATAGGATTTTACTCTCTTCAAACACGAAAAGCAACGTTTTGGTTCGGAAATTGTTATTGGTATGGTGATAGCCATGCGTAGTAGTTCCACAACTTCTGAAAATGAGGCCTGCAAGTTCTCAGATAGAAGAAACTGCAAGAGCTTGACTGCGTCACTGATATTTCTGAATTCTCGTCTCTGATACAACACAGGAGTTCCGTTTTTCGTTTGTCTATATCGAACATTGGAAAAAGCTTCACACATACATTTAGGTCATTTTCAGGAAATGAGCTTTTGTAGCATTCAAATTTTTCTTGACACAGAAGAGAAGATAATATCAGATGATTTATGAACTGGAATCGGGTGTTAGCTTGTGTGAAAATGAGGTCACACACTTCCATGGCTGCCGCAACCCTTGTCTGAATCCCTTCGACCTTACGACGCTTTTTAGGGTTTTCATTTTCACAGATCTCACTACTCAACTGTGCACTATTCCGTATTGTCTGTATGGCATTAACAAAGCTTGATATGCAGAGTCGGCCTCGGTAGCATAGTCGGTTGCTGGTTCGATCCCGGCCCAGGTCGAAGGCATTTAAATGTGTTTGAATGAGACAGGCTCATGTCAGTGCAGTAGATTTACTGGCATTTAAGAGAATCCTGCGGAAAAAAATTCCAGCACACCGGCGACGCTGATATAACCCTCCAGTTGCGAGTGTATTGAAATAAACCATAATTTATTTTTTTATATACAGATTTGATCCTTAGAAATATCTAACTGGCGATGTTGTAGTTGGTTGTATAATCAATAAATGAAAAAAATAACTGAGCCAGAAATTGAATTCAGGATCTTCAAGAGTACGCACCAGGGCGCTTACCTCATTTATTGTGATGTTGTTAAATTTTTCAGATTCCATTATGGTTTGAAAACATTCTAGCAATGCCTCCTTCTTCTCATGACAACATTTACTGTTCTTATTTAAAACTCCATCTTGTTGCCCCAGCTGATGGAATTGTCTTTGAAACACATTAATCTAATACAGACTGTGTGGAGATCGAGAGAAGAAAGCAGGGCTACTGGCTAAATTAGCAAAAAATATGCGAGCTTAGTAGGCTATTTTGTTTAGCGGCTCTTTCCATTATGATATTCAACTGATGGGCACTTAATTTCACATTTCTCCTGAATTGTTAAGGTACTGAGCTCAATAGACTGTAAATATTGTACAGAATTAAACATTGTGTTCCACTTGTTATACTCACAACGTTAAAGAAAATGTATTTAAAACTGCGCGCTACTGACAAGCTGCTGCAAATTTTGCAGCGCCTGGAAACTCTGTATTCATGGCGAGGGGCTAGCAGGAGGAGGGGTAAAATTAACGCGCAAAGCATCCGAGACGAGACTGGCAGCTCCAGGGGGAGGAAGTGGCTTCACCAAACCGTCCTTGTCTCTCGTTTCTGCTCTGGCAGCACTAGGGGAGGAAGTGACTTCACTAACAATTGCGTGCATGTCAATGAGAGCGAAATTGTTTTAACAATTCGAGCCGCTAAATAGAGACTGTATAATAAATGTATTTCACAACATAAAACGAGACAAGAGCCACAAAAATGTCTGGGGTGCTGCAGCTCCGCAGCCCCCTTCGAAAGCCGCGCCTGGGTGTACCTCACATTTCTGTATCCGGTGCCACCATTAACATATTATTACAATAACACATTATTTGCAGTACACGTCTACACACATACTCCCAATTAAGCTATGTACCTTTTTTGTTACTTGGTCAATCTCCCCTTCAGTATAACTGCTCTCTCCGGCGTTCTGTTGTAAACTGGCTTTTAACACTTGAATATAAATAATTGATTGATCGTGTTAATTGTGTAAGCATGTGCGGCTTACAGCTGTTTCGGTGCTTCTTCACACCATCCTCAGAGCCTACTAGATCTCGGCGTCATCTCGAACTTCGCTGCCTGTTGTGTTAAATGTTATGTTTTATTTAACGACGCTCGCAACTGCAGAGGTTATATCAGCGTCGCCGGATGTGCCGGAATTTTGTCCCGCAGGAGTTCTTTTACATGCCAGTAAATCTACTGACATGCGCCTGTCGCATTTAAGCACACTCCTGTTGTGTGGGTGCGTTTGATTGTTGAAAAATGTTGAAATGTGGTGTCAAATAGTGTGTGTGTTCTGAAATTGATCTGTGTGTTGAGAATTTGATCAGGGTGTGTTTTAGTGTGTCTGTATATTTCATATTGTTCTAGACTAGACGGCATTTCGGAAGGCGGTTAACTTCTATATGCGCCGTAGCATTTCTGGTATGTGACGTCACAAGCTTGTACAGTAGAACCAATCAGAATCAGTCTATAACAAGCACTTCCCGAGTTCGTTTGTTCACGTGCGAGTGTTTCAATACATTGAATAAGTAAAACTAACATTTACTATGTGTATGTAAGGTAAATAAATGGAAGAAGAGACTGTAAAAACACAAGTATTAGCTACACAAGCAGGCGTGGAAAATAGTGTTTAAGGTGTATAATTCTTATAAAAACGTTAACGAGCAGAACGCTGCCGGCCATCTTGATGCTGGCAGCAACGTTGCCAACGTGCAAGAAACGACTGCAGAAGCATGTGGTGTGGGATTGAGAACCGTGCAAAGAATATTGTTAGTGAAGGAAAGAGGGTTTGTTTGGTGTCATGCTTACAGTAATCAACGGCTAAGGTCATTATTGTCTTTTGATAATTTAAATTCTCTCCTGCGCTATTTGTATTGCACGTGCTCGTGAAGTACGATGTGGCAATGTTGTACGCTGCCTTGCTCTCTCTATCTGTCTCTCTCGACGAAAACGCTAGCAAACAACCCGCCGTTGACTCTAGTGTGTTGAGTTTTTGATTTTTCGGTTGTATGTGTAGGATTTCCATGTCTGTATTTATGTTATTGTATGTATGGTTAGCATTAGTTATGTGTTCGGCATATGTAGATGTATTGTGTCCTCTGGTTATTGCATTAATGAGTTCTTTGTGTCGAGTCTGAATTGATCTGCCTGTCTGTCCAATGTAGAAACTGTCGCAACTATTGCATGTGAGTTTGTATACCCCTGTTAAAAATAGGCTGGGTTGAAGATTTGGTGGTAGTGCGGTTTTAGATGCTGCTATAGGAAGGTTTGGGTTCCGGGCCTTGAGGTTTAATAGGTTACTCGTCTGATTCTGTCAGGACTGAAGGCAGGATGACCCACCTGTCAGTATAGGAGTCACGAACGCCACCCAGCTCACCTATCGGACTTGGACAGTCATCGCACATATAGGTCGCACAATGGATCAAAATAAGCCTAAGTATTCCGGCCCCGACCCTCGAAAAGCCAAGCCAATCAATCATAGACCCTACATTAAGTATTCAATTTACACATACTTACTATCCAGTTAATTAACTCCAACTCTCTTATTTTAAATGGAACACCCAATATATTTTTTTTTGAATAAAGCTCATTAAGAGCTTTTCAAAAGTACCCACACTTGATACTTCTGTACAAATTCAGTGTTGCTAAATAAAATGGAAGTGGTGCAAGATATTCCTAAAGCCTGGTTAAATCATTCCTTAAATGGTTTTTATGATCGAGTGACACATTGTAAAGCAGCTGATGGCTACCAATTTGAACACATAATTTAGAAGGTGAGCTAGCTTTGTTTTGTTTTTATTAAGGAAGGAGTATTTTATTATTTTAATATTTTCGATACACTTTTCTGTTTTCTTTTGACTTAGCAACACTGAATTTGTTCCACAGAAGTATCGAAACCGGATGTGAGAAAACTCTGTAATACCATTATTTTTAGAAAAGCTTTCAGATCACTAACCGTATCCTTCAATTATTTAGAGCAATATTCGATTTTTCTGTTTTCTTGAAAACATAATATATATAATAAAAGCTATATATATTCAAAAATAAAATAATATATTGGGTGTTCCATTTAAAATAACAGAGTTGGAGTTACTTCCGGTTAAATCGGAAATATAAAAAACTCGGTAATACCATTATCGAGTTTTTAGTATATGGTTATCCTCACATACCAAGTTTCATATCACTGAACCGTATGCTTCAAAAGTTCTGTAAGTGGTGCGGGACTTTTAACTAACTCTGTATATGAGGGGGGTAGGAGGACTGCCCTTATGTCGATGTAGATTTTGTTACTCTGATCGTGAAAAATTTGAGAAGGAAAACGATTATGGATAAAAAAATACTCAGATCTGAAATGTCATTTTTTTTTCAAAAGTTCAGGGAGGAATTCAAACCCGGTAACGTCTCTTGGTACGCCCTGGGCGCGGTACTCACCTCCTCCAGTCTCCCTGTCCAGACAGTGCACCAGCTCCCTGCTGCAGTCATCCACCAGGTAGAGCATCTTCTTGATCTTGGCCGACGTGAAGGCGGGCGTCAGGTGGGTGCGTACATGCCGCCATCTCTTTCCCTTGAGGTTTGGCAAGGACTTGCCGAAGATGGGGTCGCAGTTCTCCTCTATGGCGAGGATACGATCGGAGAAGTACTGAGCGTCACTGACTAGAATGCGCTTCACGAGGTTCAGGTCACGGACCAGCAGATTCGGCTGATCGAACGAGAAGAAGCCCACGTAGGGCTTGTCCCAGTGCCTGGCGTACAAGAGCCGCAGGGCTTCCCCAAACAACACCTCTGCAGCACCAGGTCTCTCATATTGCCAGCGAAAGGTATAGGTTTTTCATACGGAAAGCCGAGATTTTTCCAGAAGTTGAAATGTCTAGTGAAGTAAAAGTACGACGCTGCGAACACGAACACGAAAACAATCGCAAGATACATTGCTAAGGATTCAAAATTCATCGCTATCGGCAAGGGGAATTACGTATCCCAGAACGGACTTCACAGATTTCACAATCACGATTAAAAGTTATTAAATCATAAACTTAAAGTATATGAAATTTAAAAACTATTTCTCCAGGGACTTAAACTATTACCATACATACTACGTCCACCGTCTTTAAAATATCCAAACTCTATTAATTCACAAATTTGCCTTGAAGCTCTTCTGGATGTGCAATTCTCCCTTAAGTGCCACATATGCGCATGCAATGTTACACCATTTAGTATTTCAGTCATAATATACCGTATGTAGTTTGGAAATTAAGAACATTACGTATTTTGCAAGACAGCATCATGCAAAGCTATCATTAAAGCAAGTGGAACTGTAATGAAGCATATACGCCTCATTAGGAGGTTCATAATAATCTACGTAATTGCAACTCGTGAAGGACATTAGGAAAATCTTTTTCGTATTAACTATTTGCATTGTTCGAAATGGAAATTTAGAAATTGCGGTATTTTATGAAAACAAAGTTTTATACGATCAAACAATAAACTTATGTAGTCTATAGATAGTGGATGCGGGATGGCTTATTGTTGAATGTAGGTGCACATTTATTATATTTTGTTACATTTGCTTGTTTTCCGCATTCAATACCAAGTTAGAAATACAATTCAGTATTCCCAACGTAAACACATACAATTTCGTCTTCTTACATGCGCGACATTCATTTTATCTGCTTTAGGCTCAGAAGGAACATAGGCTAATTTTTAAGACGTTTAACATAGTAATAATTATAAATTGAAACTTACGTCATCAATGCAATTCACCAAATTGCAATGTTAATTATTGTTTTTAAATATTTGCAAAAATTAAGTAAAGTCTACTACTTATGCGAAACTTATTGCATTCCTGATACAAGTAACATTAAGGAAGCTGTGAATTCCCAATTATCTGTTATCGCGCTCAACGAGATTCAGATGCCATGTTATTACTGCAATATGTTATATAAATAATATTGTTAAAGTATTAAAATGAAAAATAAATCATTACATAACCTTACCGTTTGTTTTAAGTTCATTTATAGACTGGGGAAAAAAGACAGACGTATATCACGGCCTGCTAAGTTCAAAAACACAGAACATGTGAAAGATATTTTGTCTTAGTTAATGTTAAACAGAAACCAACATGAATTTATTGCAACTAATTAGAAATTTCTTTCTTTTTCTTAAACGATCTTCGATTAAAAATAATGTTTCTTGTTTATGATAGTTAATTAGTTTCATGTTCAAATTAAAAAGCTAACTACGTTTCTCATTTAAATCTTTGTGTCGACCATGAAAACGTCAACATATTTTTGTGTGGTTTTACTATTACATTTTTTCATTCAGACCATTGGCTGAACAGGTTTTAAACGTAAACAGACGACGTCAACATGCTACTTTCTCCGTACAGTCAGAAGGAAAAGAAAAATAACGTACTGTATTCATTTTGCAAGTTCAGTCCTCGTCATCATTGATGCAATTACCAGCGTTGCAGTAAACGACGATATATTCTCGTAAGTTGTCGAAGCTGAATCGTCTTCAAAATAAATAAATAAATAAATAAATTTTAAATAAAAAGAATTTCTGAAGAATAAATAAAATGGGGATCACTCAATTTCTTTAGAGGAATATTTGTACTGGTATCATGTTGCACGTGTCGTTAGACCCGCACAACTAAATGATGATGATGATGATGATGATGATGATGATGATGATGATGATGATTATGATTTCCTCAGATTTCATTTCAATGGATTTCCTGTGGATGTATTGTTGCAATGTTTCTCTATAGCCTGAGTTGTTCTGGTTTTATTTTCAATTTTACATACATTACACACGATATTGTCTTCGTTAATACATAAAATGTCACTCTCATATTTCTTAATTCCATTTAGTATCTCTAAGCGAATTTAACGTTTTGATTTCGAAATTATGAATGGATCAGCACTACACTATTCAACTCGTACTAAATACTTCAGCAGGATAACACAACTGCATACATTGCGTTGCAATGTGGACCGGGGTCCTTCTTTCTGTACGCTGCTGTACTCGCCAGGTACACAAAAGACGGACGGCGCGGCACGTGCCATATACTCCGATACGAAACAACTTCACTTTTCCTTAAGTCATCCCGCATCCACTGTCTACTTATGTATATATAAAATACTTATGCATTTAATAATGAAATATAACGACCGACGTAGCTCAATCGGCTAAGGTGCTTGCCTGTCGATCCGGAGTTACACTCGGGCGCGGGTTCGATTACCGCTTGGGCTGATTACCTGGTTGGGTTTTTCCGAGGATTTCCACAACCGTAAGCCGAATGTCAAGTAATCTATGGCGAATCTTCGATCTCATGTCGTGAAACATCATATCGCAGTCACCAATCCCATCGACGCTAAATAACCTCATATTTGATACAGCGTCGTTAAATAACCAACCTCACAAGTCATATCAACAATCCATCACTTATAAAACAACTAAGCCAGGAGATAAAGGGGTAGGGTTGCTTTCCCCCTCCATTTCATACACCGCATAGGTTAACATATTACTCTAATCAGACTTCAGATGTGTACAAATAATTGTTCTTCCTCTGACACATACCGTCAAGTGAGATGTACTCCCTGATAATAGATGTACATACAGGGACATCATTTTATTCTTACTAACATTTTTAATATTAACTTGCCTATACCTCTGGATCAACGCCGTTTGCTACCCCGTTCCACGACTGGAGTTTGATGATACTGGTGTAATATACAAACAAATCACTTTACTGGTATAGGAGGGAAGAAAAGTAGTTCATCCATTTACGTAAACTCGAAAATATTGCGCTTTTGAATTTGATCATTTTCATTAGGTTTTCGTTTAATCAAAATACAGTACAGTATTAACAGTGAGTGTTTTTACTCACGAACTGAGCTGTCCATGTGGACGTATTCATTATGCAGTGTATATTATACTGTCTACAGCACATCAGCGTACAATATATAGAATGAAATTAAATTGAAAAATAATCATAATATATATATTTAAACACAGTTTTGAAAATGGTGGCCGTTCATTTCGATACAGGCTTCAGTTCTAATGTGCATATTATCGCACTATAGACTATTGTACCTAATCCCAATTACCAGTTTCGTTCTTCGTACTAGTAACTCATGTTGAAATAATTCTGTACCTACTCTATAAAAGAGTACTTTACGTACTGTAAATTCAATCTTCACTTCTGCCCGATCCGAAAAGATAAAATTACTCAGACATGCTATCTACTGTCCGTCCAAGTGGTTATATCGTAGGATCGTAGAAAGGAGGAAATCACGTGACAGTTAATTACTTAACGAGGCCCTTTATTTAAGTTATTTTAAACAGTTGTATAATATTACGTAGACGTCCAATTCCTAACAGAAATTAATGTTCTCAGAAAAGAGCTAAGACAGCCCAGCTACTAGCTGGCTAATAAAAGTTGGTGGGGAAACCGAGATACGACGTAGGCAAATGGACGACAGTACCTGTGCGAAAATGATTCAATATTGAAAGCTCTTTCGTCACTGGAAAACGCGAAATATTTTTGAACGTACTGTTTACTATGACCGTAAGGCTATTAAAACTGTTTATGCAGTCTCGGATCTGTGTGGAGGACGGTTGAACTTCATTAGTAGAAGGGGTGGGAGTGAAGTACACTCAAAAACTCAGGTACAATAAAAATTGAAGTAAAAATAAAATGATATACCTGTATAAGCCAGAACCTCAGACTATAAGTATATTATGTTAAATATTTTTTAATACCATTGTTAGTCACCGACGTAGCTCAGTCGGCTAAGGTGCTTACCTGCCGATCCCAAGCTGCGTTCGGGCATGAGGTTGATTCCCGCTTGTTCTGATTAATTAGTTGGGGTTTTTCCGAGGCTTTCCCCAACTGTGACGAATGTCAGGTAATCTATAGCGAATTCTCGATCTCATATTGCCAAATATCATCTCGATATCACCAGTCCCGTCGACGCTTAATAACAGAGTAGTTGATACAGCGTCGTTAAATAACCAACTTAAAAATACCATTGTTAAGAAATTAAAATGTAAATGAAAGTATACAAATTAAAATCAAATTGCGGTGATTAAGAGAAACACAGAAAATTGAAAAGATGTAGAATGTTGGGTTTGCAGTGAAATACCTGCCCTTGGACAGAACACTGTGGCTGGATGAATGAATGAATGAATGAATGAATGAATGAATTAAAATACTACACAATGTTTTATTATGGCTATTATTTTTTTTATTTTAATTGATTCTCGGTACATTTTTACACAATTCCTATTCATATTCGACATTTAAGTGGCTTTGTTTTGTCACCACACCGCAATATCTTGGCTATTTATCGTTCCATTTACAATTTAATTTTCTGAAATTTGAATAATAGATCAGCTAATATTTTGAGTTACACATACACTTACCAGTTGTCGAAAAATCGAAAGAGAATTGGGAGGACAAATTTAAATGTGTTCCTGTGAAAATCGCGTCCTTGCAAGGGTTGCTTGAATTTCTTGCTGTGCAAATTGTAAAGATTGAGCTCCAGCCTGATTGTGTCCATCTCACTCAATGCTCCACTGAAGGAGCTTTAAAAATTTTAAGGGGAAGAGCGATATGTTGACGTTTTCATCTTTGAGAAAAGATTGAAAAAGGGACTGAGATTTGATCAATTGATCACGGAACGGGGCGAGGAGGAGAAGGCTGGTGTTTGCCGTTAGGATTTTGTGCGAGACGATCTGTCATCTCTGAAAGACGATGACAAATTATGTGAAGGCCATCGGAAGAAGGTTTCTGAAATTAAATCTGCAATTTGAGAGGTCCCTGTCCTTTCAAATTGTTGACTGTAATTGATGACCTCGTATATTAATAGACAATTTATAGGTTCTGAACTAAGGCATACGTCGTTTATAATAAAGGGGAATATTTTTCATTTTAATATTTTAACAATATTATTTATTATAACTCATCCCGACGAAAATCGAAAATCGAAAGAGAATTGGAGGATCTTTAAAAGGTACGGCGTCCTTAAGGGGTTGGGGGCTGTATCAGAACTAAATTTCGTGAGCTAAGCTTTACTGTTTTTGCAAATATTTCAAAACAATTAACGCTGCAACTTGATGTTGTCAGCTGGAGGGCGAATTTATAATTATTACTATGGGCCGAACGTCTTTAAAAATGTATTCCTAATTAGCCGCAAAGCTGTAAAATGGATGTCGGGTTGCTTTGAATTTTATGCGCCTTTACAAATTGATAGGAAGATTGCCAGTGATGGTTTTCTGTGCGGAAAACAATGCAAATATTCCTTCTCGTTATGAAAATCATATTACATTGTAACTGTAAGGGAATACACAACAAACTCAGCATTGACACTGCCTATCATTGTAACCTAAATGCATTGTTCTAATGTTACTAAGGAAACTATTTTCAAAATGAAATATAGCAGCTACATGTTTTCAAAATTCATTGCATGGATGTGGTCTTCATATAAGTATATTCAATTCGCTGTTGCAATTTGAAGTACTAATAAAGTAAGTAGATTAATAATTAAGTAAACTTAAATAAAAACACTATAAAATAGACGTATATAACCACCGCTTGCGAACTCAATCAAGCAAATTACCAACACGTTCTGAAAAAACAGACCGGTGCTAGTTGTAGGCCTATTTCTCTTAAAGCTATATTGGTGCGTATAGAAGGGTGAGAAAATAATCTTTGTGATTATTTTATAATGTATTATTTTTATACCTGATAGTTTGTTCTCTCTGAGCAACAACTTCAACAGCAGATTTGTTTTTAGACTATCCTTCTGATTAGGTTCGCCTACCCGCAAATATGTGAATCGCTTATGTAGATGTACATTTCATAATTGTGCGTAGGTGGAGACGGGTTACGGTTTGGTTCACAGTGATCCGCCTCTCTAAAGGGGTATAAATTTTTAAGACCTCTGAATACAAGCCACTTTCTTGCGCACAACGAACTCAGGAATAAGTTGCGCGTCTTCCTGATTAATTTTGTGATTTACCCAATTTTTTTCAACAAACTTGATCCATTCCCAATTTAATGTTTTTAGTATTAACCAAATTTATAAATACTCTTCAATGAAATATCTGTAATGAAAATGTAATTAATTTTATAGCTCAAACCCATGAAATAAAATTATTACTTTAAATGAACCTCAAGTCTTCACATCGAATTGTTTACTACATATCTGTAGTACAAATTATGGCCCACGTCTGTATAATTCGATAATAAAACTTCAGCCACAATTGGCTTCTTGTAGTAATGAAATTTTCAATTCAAGACTGTAATAGTCATAGGCAGAGTTCCTGGTTTATATTATGTGTCATGTACTGTAAAGCCAGTTCATTTGTTCCCTAAGTAATTAATATTATTTCTCTCAATGTTATATTTTATTACTATACCAATATGATTTGATATTAATAGCGCTAATAATAATAATAATAAAATAATAATAATAATAATAATAATAGTACACGTCTTTGGAGTAACGGTCAGCGCGTCTGGCCGCGAAACCAGATGGCCCGGGTTTGAATCCCGGTCGGGGAAAGTTACCTGGTTGAGGTTTTTCCAAGGTTTTCCTTCAACCCAATACGAGCAAATGCTTCCGGTGCTGGACCCCGGACTCATTTCACTGGCATTATCACCTTCATTTCATTCAGATGCTAAATAACCTAGATTTTGATACAGCGTCATAAAATAACCCAATAATAATAATAATAATAATAATAATAATAATAATAATAATCCATCACCATTCTCAACATCATCTTTTCTTCTCTGACATTATTATATTAAATTATTTTGATTATTACTAGTATTATTGTTATTAACTTTATTATTATACTATTTAAATATTGTACTTGTTAAATAGGCTATCTTATTCTGGTGTTTAAGTGTTAGTCTAAAAAGTATGTATTTTGTGAATTTTGTATGTTTTTTTCTTTTTATATACTCTCCAGAATTTGATCCTGGTATTATCATTTTGAATTTTACTTTGTAAACAACAGAGATATTTGTTTATTCCAATTACGTAAAATTACTTTTTCATGCCAGGATAACTTGAAAATACATAAATACAAACTTATTCACGTTCTAGCATGTCTTTGCTGTGAAAAATGACGCCAGGTTTTTAGATTTCCTATTTGAGCTGTTACTTTTGCAATGTCTGGCTAAATTCTAGATACTCCAGGCCCAAGACTGAATTCACGTTAAGTTTACTTATAGCCAATATTTCGTTCTTCAGGAAAACCAACGTAGGAAATGCACATCCTCACGTGTATGTTCAAGTACAGTAAATGACTTTTATTGCAATTCGAGAAACATTGGAATTGATGGGTCATGCATACAACAAAATCTGCAACAGGCTCTTAGTAGGAAGCACGATTTTTAATCAAGAATCAGAAAATAATTCTCACAGCTCCTCTTCTTCTTTGACGGACGAACTACTTTTGTCACCAAGAATGGACTCTTTTTCCGTTCCAGAAAGGAATATATTTCCTAAATGTTAATCATAATTACTTATATATTTTTATTTACAACGATATCCGGTGAGAGATCGCCATCATTTATAGCTAAGCCTTGAATCTTGATAGGTATTATTTTCATAAAATTGTCCAATATATACGTAGGTCTACATGAAATTTCATTGATTATTATTCTGAAATAATCGAAAATGAAGATTTTCTAGAGTTTCAACCATGTCATCTCTTCATGGGTAGCCACGAAATAATTCTCACAGCTCCTCTTCTTCTTTGAAGGACAAACTATTTTTTTCACAATGATGGATTCTTCTTCCAGTTATTCTTTCCTTTCCAGAAAGGAAGATGTTCCTTGAATGTTAATGTTAATTAATCATTATTTTGATTATATTTACAATGACATCCGACGAAAGATCGCCATCATATGTTGTTGAAATCTCACTGAGAGTGGGAGATGAATGGAATACTTACTTGATAACACACGGATATTACAAGTTTAATTTCTTTATCGTTGTTTCAGTGTGTGAAGTTGTGAATAGCGTTAAAGATAGTAACAGAGGTCAAGTGTTGAGAACTAAAATTGTGAGTTTCTGAAAAAAAAAAAACTGCAGAAAGAAGTACCTGTAACCATTCCTATTGAACTCTGTGTCTGTAAAGGTAAGCAAAAGATATTTCATCATCCTGAGAAAAATTAGAGAACATGATAAAATTAAGCTTAATTCAAAATGTGCCATCATATATTGTTAAAAACTCAGTGAGAGAGGGAAATGAATGGAATACTTTCTTGATAACACACGGATATTACAAGTTTAATTTCTTTATCGTTGTTTCAGCGTGTGAAGTTGTGAATATCGTTAAAGATAGTAACAGAGATCAAGCGTTGAGAACTAAAATTCTCAGTTTCTGAAAAAAAAAAATGCAGAAAAGACGTACCTGTAACCATTCCTATTGAACTCTGTGTCTGTAGCATCTGAGGTAAGCAAAATATATTGCGTCATTCTAAGAAAAATCAGTGACTTTGATCAAATTAAGCGTAATTTAAAAATATGATACATCGAAGTGAGTATTGGTATGATTTTCGTGCATCGAAACATGGACAGTTTTGTTAATGAGTAGAGCTGGCATTTTAGCGTAATTGCCAATTTTTTTCTTATGCATTAATTTAAATATTTAAATTGTGTATGTTTCATGTAAAGCCATGAAATTTGGTAGAGTTTTATGGTACTTATATGAAACGTCTATTTGGTTCTTTCGCTCCTATTTGATCGCTTCAGTGTGATTTCGATGTTTATCTCGTCGGCCAATCAGTGCTGCGCATTTTCAGGATAAATTCAATTTTATTTGTAGTGCAATTAGGCTACTCATTTTATCAGTGGAATTTACAATCGGCCGTTAAGTATATTATGATATGGTAGATGACGATTGCAGAAAATGGAAGGAGAAACAATTAAATGGTACGCCATTGCGCGTCCCTGGAAAGTAATTTGGATTGTTATGAAGAATCTATGTGAGCTCTAAGCCTGTTACATACTTGTCTCACTCCATTCTTGTTAAGAGAATCTTGAAAGGGAGAAAATAGTGTGGTAGGGCCGGTAGTAAAGTGTTTCTGCACTCTTTTGATGATGAGGCCTCCTTTTCAGTAATTTACTTTAGTGCGGTCCCTGGCGTAATATACTATAGAGTAGAACAGTAATTCTCAACCGGGAGACCTGAAACTTCCATTTTGTAATCTGATTTATTTACGAATTTGAATTTTTTCTATAAACAAACCTCTTGTTACTAAATATTATTAATTTCCCAATTAGTACCAGTTTAGTAGGCTACTTTTTTAATTATTTAATATATATGTTTTAATTTTTAATTTCTCAAAATGCATCTAGTACTACCACAAAATACAAGTTACAGGTCAAAATTAAATATACATATTTGAAATATATTTAATGCTACAGAACGGCTATAACTTGACTTTAGATTATACCCGCATAAATGAACTGAAACTCAGTTAAATAGTAATAATACGTTGCAAGAGCGGTATGTTGACGCTCGTGTATCGTACATTATTTTGTGCGAAGATCGTTTATTACATACCTGAAAGATGAATTTCTAATTAGTTGTAATGAAATCTCCATGTTGGTTTCTGTTTAATGACGGCAACTTCGGAAAACCAAAATATCTTTCTTCAACATTGTTGCTGTAAAATGTTTTCTGTGTTTACTATACTCCAGCAGGCCGTGATATACGTCTGTCTTTTTTTCCCCCCAGTCTATAAATGCGAACTTAAAACAAACGGTAAGGTTATTTGTAATGATTTATTTTTCATTTTAATATTTTAACTATATTATTTACTGTATATAACATATTGCAGTAATAAAATCGGCATCTGTAATCTTGTTGATTTTTTCACGGCTTCCTTAATGTTACTTGTATCAGGAATGCAATAAGTTTCGTGGAGTAGTAGATTTTACTTAATTTTTGCAAATATTTAAAAACAATAATTAACATTGCAATTTAGGTGAAATTGCAAATGGTAAGTTTCAATTTATAATTATTAAACCATGTTAAACGTCTCTAAAATAATATGTTAAATGCCTTCAGCATTAAAATGAATGTGGCGCTTAAGCGGTAAGAAGAGGGAAATTGTTATGTGTTTCATGTTAAGACTGTTGGGAATACTGAATGTGGTATTTCACACTTACCGCGTATTGGTTCTGTGCGGAAAACAAGCAAATACGCACGATCTCGCACAAAAGTTATTTATTATCCGGATAATATATTATATGAGATCAGCCTCATGGACTAGTAGCCAGAGCTTCTGATTACATTTCACGAGGTCCCGGGTTCGATTCCCGCTTAGCACACAGGAATTTTTCCTTAAAGTGAAATGTTCCTGTGTTCGTCCATGACCTGCAAATTAGTTTAGACTTAGGTTTAAGATCTATCCTGACACTTAATAATCATCCTGTCATAATATCCTCGGGGCAGCGTAACTCCGCCTTCGAGGCGCCCCAGCCTCAGAAGTGGGTTACAAAGAAGCCATTGCCAGGAGAGACCGGAAATGTCAAAAGACAACCTGGTGGCACTGGTAAAAATATATATGATATGGACACATATATATGATGATATTTTCTTCAACCAAACTTTACAATTCATAGTTATTGTGGACCTTTACATTTCTGCTTTTCGATCAACAATCTGAGAACAAAAATTTTCATAAAATTTGTTAAACAGAAATGAAAGTCCACTGACTATTTTTTTCTGCAAAAGTCGAAAATTGATTTTTCCTCGAGTTTCAACCATCTCCTCCCTTAATGAATCGCCGCGAACGAAATAGAAATAATAATAATAATAATAATAATAATAATAAAAAATTGTATTATACTGAAAATAATTAGAATAAAATAATAATATAATACTCATTTTAAATAATAATAATAATAATAATAATAATAATATTAATAATTGCACCCTTTAAATTAAATATTATATTGTTTTATTATTTTATAATGATCAATTCACAATATAAGAAGTCCACCGCAGAGCAGTAATGGGTAGCATGTCTAATCATGAAATGAGGAGGCCCGGGTTCAAATCCTGATTGGGACGAATTACCTTGTTCAGTTTTTTTTTTTTTTTTTTTCCCTCAACCCATTAATCGGAAATGCAGGGTACCGGCAACTTTAGGCGCAACCATAGCAATTGAAGGATCCACGGAATGCAAAGCTAAATCACGTTTTCTTTATTTTTGTTTTTTGCTCCCATCTGATAGCTCAAAAAGTGTACCATCTTTCCTGTAAATCGGAATGTCAAAAAACCTGCATTTTAACATGGTAATTTAAAAGTAAATTATACGTAAATCATTGATGTCTTATCAGTGTATTAAAGTTAAATACTGTCCTGTAAAATTGACGAAAAATGAATTGGAATGTTCTTTCCGTGGACATTTCAATTGATAAAGTGTCTTTAAATAAACAGTCAATCAAAATAGATTACAAGATACTCCACACCTACAATTCTGAACAGGCTCTTAATGATCTAATAATACTAATTCATTTGGATCACAGGCGTTCAAAAGTGGAATATTAACTCCAACCGCTAGAAAGAAGAGAAAGTGTTATACTACGTAATACTGATGTAGTACCTACCACCTTCCACCCCTCCGCACAGTGGAGGGTGAGTAGGCTACTGCAGACAGTGGTGGCATTTAGCTTACTGGTGTTAGCAATGTCTGTATCGAAGGCATGTTCTTCTGTTGCAGTGTTCAAAATAAAGGAAATTCATTTCCGAGTGGGAAGAAACGTTGTTTCAGTCACGAGCATGAGGACATCAGCCAATGCCTTATTTGTCTAAAATTATAAGTGGAATGTTGAAAACTAATATAGGGCGACATTACACGGCGGATCATTCTAGATATTCACAATCAGAAGGTAAGCTGCAAATAATTTCTTGCGTATTGATGTAACCGACATAACAATTGCTTTTGAATCCACAATTTCTAGTCACAGTAGATGGGCGAAAGAAAGTGAAGGAGAAAACATGACAATGGAAAAGAAACAAAATGACAGCAAACAGTAAAAAAATCAACTGAAAATGAAAATGACACCTTGGACCGTTAAACTTTTTTGTTTTCAAAAACTTTTTAATGTTAGGCTAATCACCATATGGTTATAATTATTAATTATGTTAATAAGTTTACAAGTTAGTGAGCGGATCATAAACATGATTTCTTTGTTTCTTCTGTTTAGGTTAAGAATTTAGGAGTTTATACTAGAGATTAAATTTCGAGTATATTATTTTCATGTAGGCATTTAAAACTTTATAATGATAGGTTTTTGTTTTTGTAAATAATATTTTAAAAGCATCTATGCATATGCTTATTGTTTTCATAAAGGTTTGTAACTTAGTTCAAGACACTAAAAAAGTTTTACTTTGGAACAACCTATTAAATTTTTAATATCTCAAAAGTAATGCAATGAAATGCTTCATAGTATATCTTTGAATAATTTCAAGGGAAAAATTGTTCCGGGGCCGGGTATCGCTCCCGGGACCTCTGGTTGAACGTACCAGCGCTCTTTCCAACTGAGCTACCCGGGAACTCCACCCGACACCGTGGATATAGAGGAAAAGTTGAAACGGTGTCGGGTGGAGTTCCCGGGTAGCTCAGTTGGAAGAGCGCTGGTTTCAATCAGAAAAAGAATCGATACCCGGCCCCGAACAATTATTCCAAATTATTCAAATCTGCTTTACAGGGAGCCATTACCTGAAAGACTAGATTTGCATAATATATACGTCACTGTGTACGTTAACAGAAAACCACAATTCCAAGCCACACAGAGAATGTGTGCACTCGATGTGGGTCTCTGGCGTTTCGTCAGCCCACGCGAGTTGTGTGGATATAAAGGGAAAAGTTGAGACGGTGTCGGGTGGAGTTCCCGGGTAGCTCAGTTGGCAGAGCGCTGGTACGTTCAACCAGAGGTCCTGGGATCGATACATGAACAATTTTTCCTTGAAATTATTCAAATCTGCTTTACAGGGGACCATTACCTGAAAGACTAGATTTGCATAATATATACGTTACTGTGTACGTTAACAGAAAACCACAATTCCAAGTCACACAGAGATTGTGTGCACTCGATGTGGGTCTCTGGCGTTTCGTCAGCCCACGCGAGTAGTGTGGATATAAAGGGAAAAGTTGAGACGGTGTCGGATGGAGTTCCCGGGTAGCTCAGTTGGAAGAGCGCTGGTACGTTCAACCAGAGGTCCCGGGATCGATACCCGGCCCCGGAACAATTATTCCATTGAAATTATTCAAATCTGCTTTACAGGGAGCATTACCTGAAATACTAGATTTGCATAATATATACGTCACTGTGTACGTTAACAGAAAACCAAATTCCAAGTCACACAGAGATTGTGTGCACTCAATGTGGGTCTCTGGCGTTTCGTCAGCCCACGCGAGTTGTGTGGATATAAAGGGAAAAGTTGAGACGGTGTCGGGTGGAGTTCCCGGGTAGCTCAGTTGGCAGAGCGCTGGTATTTCAACCAGAGGTCCCGGATCGATACCCGGCCCCGGAACAATTTTTCCCTTGAAATTATTCAAATCTGCTTGACAGGGAGCCTTACCTGAAAGACTAGATTTGCATAGTATATCTTTCTTCTATTTATGGTACCTTAGTAACTAGATACGTAAACTCTAATCAGCAAAACACTGTAACTCGCCGCTGTTTCGGTTCTTCCTTGAAATCGCCTTCCACCGTACACGCACGTTACATATGTGTGTTGCGGGATGCATTTCTTTGAATCTCCCCAACTTATCATTCTGAGCAGGTCAGATTTAGATGGTTGTATTGTTTTTAAAACAAACGAAATTTCACACTACCGTGTTCTACAATCTAAATTAAACTCTACGGAGCCGCACTAATCCAAAAGGGTGGGAAAAATTGCAGCTGAACGTACAACAGAGTAATATTTAAGAAGAAACCATTTATAAGTTATTTTTATTTCATACAAAAATCGTTTAAAAACTATTATTATTAATAATAATCCGTGGCGCTACAGCCCGTGAAGGGCCTAGATCGACCAGCCGGCTGCTGGCCTCACGCCCACATGTCGAAGCAGAGGTGGACGATCATCCAACCAGAATGGAGGTATCGTGTGGTTAGCACGATGATTCCCCCAGCCGTTATAGCTGGCATTCGCAATCGGATTTCGCTACCTATCGTAGCTCCCCAAGTGCATCACGACGCTGGGTGGGCACCGGTCCCATACACTGGCCGAAATTTCATGAGAAAATTTCTTCTCCCACGAGGACTCGAACCAGCGCGCATTCCGTAACGCGAGTCCCAGGCAGGATGCCTTAGACCACGACGCCACGGCGCGGGACAGAAACTATTATTACTGTTTATTATTATTATTATTATTATTATTATTATTATTATTATTATTATTATTATTATTATTATTATTATTATTATTATGTTCCGGGATCCCTATTAAATGCTATGCAGACTTACCCCATTTGAGAAACAGTGCAGTAGAGTAGGGCTCAGGAGAGAGCCAGGACAATCTCACGCACACTTATGTCACTGATACTGGCCGATTTCGCACAGTAGAAATTTCCACATGGATATGAACGACGAACTATTCCTGGATTTCTCTCACGGATCAGGTTTCTTAGCGTGCCGTAAATCTACGATACCGGAGTCCCAGCCTTACTTTCCTCCCTAAGAAAGTTATGCAGAGGATTTTATCGCTCTATTCTGGATTTTAACCTGCGAATGTTGGTAACGAAGGCCATAATGACAACCACGATACCATCGAAGACGATTTAATGTAAAAATAACCCTAGAGAACTATTGAACTTTTTCCTTCAATATTGTTTATTTTACTTTACTATAATGTAGTGGAATTCAGTAACTTCAGCTGGCCAATACAAGATTACGATGACAAACTGCAACCTCTTTAGTGAACCATTTGGCTATTTCAAATGATTTTTATCCATAAAGTTAGAAACATTTTTATATAATGTAATTCAGAAGTCTATTGTAATTACCGCTTCACTAAACTTTGACCCTCTACTAAAATATAAATACACTATTGAATTACATTATACAGGGACATCATTTTATTTTTACTAACATTTTTAATATTAACCCGGCTATACCTTTAGAGAACCGGAAACACAGTTTGCTACACCCTTCCACGACTGTAGTTCGATGATACTGGCGTAAAACACAAACAAATCACTCTACTAGGATTAGGAGGGAAGAAAAGTAGTTCATCCATTTACGTAAACTAGGAAATATCGCGATTTTGAGTTCGATAATTTTCATTAGGTATTTGTTTAATAAAAATACAGTGCTGTATTAAGAATAAGTGTTTTTACTCACGAACTGAGTTATTCACGCGAACGTATTCATTGTGCAGTGTATATTATATTGTCTACAGCAATATAGAGAAAGACGTTAAATTGAAAAATAATCATAATGTGGATATTTAAACACATTTTTGAAAATGGTGGCCGTTCATTTAGATACAGGCTTCAGTTTTTTTGTGCATATTATCGCACTATAGACTATTGCATCTAATTCCAATTACCAGTTTCGTCCTTCGTACTAGTAACTCATGTTGAAATAATTCTGTACCTACTCTATAAAAGAGTACCTTACATACTGTAAATTCAATCTTCACTTCTGCCTGACCCGCACAGATAAAATTACTCAGACATGCTATCTACTGTCCGTCCAAGTGGTTATGCTGCAGGATTGTAGTAAGAGGGGAAATCACGTGACAGTTAATTACTTAACGAGGCCCTTTTACTTAACTTATTTTAAACAGTTGCATAATATTACGTAAACGTCCAATTCCTAACAGAAATTAATGTTTTCAGAAAAGAGCTAAGACAGCCCAGCTTTTAAAGAGGGGCGAGCAGAAGCAGGTGGGGGAAATCGGGATGCGACGTAGGCAAACTGACAGTACCTGTGCGAAAATGATTCAATATTGAAAGCTCTTTCGTCACTGGAAAACGCGAAGATATATCTGGAACGTACTATATTCACTAACTCAGTGCTGTTTACTATATGCGACCTTAGTTCTGTGTGGCGGACAGTTGGAACTTCATTAATAGAAGGGGTGGGTGTGAAGTACATTCAAAAACTCAGGTACAATAAAAATTGAAGTAAAAATAAAATGATGTCCCCGTAATACTATATCGTAATGTGACAGTTACCTACCGATAATTTACTACTTGTCAGATAACTATCCATAATAATTTGCGGTATTTTTCGTAAACTTCAAAGAAACTTGAAGCAAAAACAACAGTTTTGTTAACTTGTTTGCTAACGATTTGGCTTAGACTAAATAAAAATTATCTGGCCAAACTAAAATATGCACGTCTATACGCGTCGTCTAGCAATGTGGGATTTCAAACGAAATATTATAATATTATCTACATGTAGGTCTATGTTTTAATATTATGGTAGCATTAAAAATAGTATCAAACCTACGCGTATAAATGCTCAATGCAAACTTCGTGTCATATGCAATCCTCGGTAAAACTTGCATTGTAACCAGTGATACTCAGATGTGTAATTGATGCATTTTTACGCCAGCACTACAACATTCTATTTATTGTTCTCTGTTGTAACAGGTGAATTAGGCCTACTTCATAGCGTCCTTATAAAATGAAGATATCTATACCTTCTCCTGTGTATTACAAGTAAGGGAAAAGAAACTGTGCTGAATGAGAGTAGAATAGAATTCATCAAAAAAATTTATTTCGAAGAACTACACGATGGTCCGAGATTATTATAATTCTAAGCCAAGAAGACAGTATTTCATAAGAGGGCGTATTAAAGGATTAGGTGCGTTAGGTTCATAATTTATTCAGCGTATACTTAAGTTATTTCTTAAATAATCTTTGTAATATTATACTAATAGCTTCCACATATTACGTGTAAGAAATTTACTCCCACACAAAGTGTCTTTGTTAAAAATGTTGCTTTAGACTTTTCCTATTCTCACCTCTCAAATTACCTACAAAATTTCATAGACGCTTCGTGCCGATAAGTAAATCATTTTCTTAAATCCTCAGGATTCTCGATCTGAAGTGGAAGAAGGACAGTAACATTGCTGAAGTTCAGTTGATCCTTTGTCTTCGGGTCTCTTCATTCTTTGATAAGGGACTGAAGTCAATAAAGAAATTCGGTTTTTTAATTAAAAAAATTTATAAAATGTAATCGGGAATAAGTTGGTACAAGTTTACCTAATATAATTAATATTTCAATAGCCGAGTACTATGGTTCTTGTGAAAGTGTATCTGAAAACTAGACATAGAAAAGGTTGTAAGTGCTAATATCGCTTTAAAGTTACTTCTAAATAATAAATAAATCTATGTACCTGGCACAGTTCACTAAGAAAAATTATGTCTCATTTTATTTCATTTAGACCCTAACTTCTCCTATATATATGCAGAATGTATATCACATTACTAGCCGCACGAGGAAGCTCTGTTTTCTGCGGCTTGTCTCTTTGTTACTTAACAGACTTCTTAATATCCAGTCATCAACCCTCTTAGTTACTCGAAGTGTTAATTATAAATTCGCAATCAATCGCTAATATTTTCTTACAGTCTGATCGCAAGTTAACCTTTTTAGCTGTCCGCCTTTATTTGATATAAAATGTGATCAAAGATTTTTTAATGTTATACGTGGTATTTAAGGAACTAATATGGGTCATAAGTATCTTTGATTTTTTTTTTGTTCTTATTTTATAGTGGGAAGAGCTGTTGCTGAAGAAACATACTGATCTCATACTCTTCTCAAGTTAGCTTATTCTAAGTCTAAATGAAATGGTTTTCATGGATTACTTAAGCAGTGAAAGAAGGGAAGCTGAGATAATTAGAAGAAAAGGAGGAGTAGATAAAGCTAAGCAAGATTTGGAGCAGGAAAATAAAAATAATGTAAAAGAAGAGTAGAAGCATCAGCAAAGGTGCAAATGTAAGCAGGGGATTAGAGAGTGGAATAACAAAAGCAAGCAAAGAAGTAGCCTATATTTAAGCGGGGAATGAGATTGGTGAATAGCAGAAGCGAAAGCTTTGAAATAGAAAGATCACCATCATAAAGTGAAGCACTAGAAGATAAATAATCAGAAGAAAAGGGGAAGCAGATAAAGAAAAGCAAGATGTGGAGCAGGAAAATAAAAATAATGTGAAAGAAGAGTAGAAGCATCAGCAAAGGTGCAAATGTAAGCAGGGGATGAGAGAGTGGACGAACAAAAGCAAGCAAAGAAGTATATTTCAGCGTGAAAGAGAGGGGTGAATAACAGAAGCACGTAGAGAAGCGAAAGCTTTGGAATAGCAAGATCATAATGATCAGAAAGTGAAGCGACAGAAGCAAGTAGAGAACCAAAAAGGGAGGGGCAAAAAGGGGGCAATGTTCTGTAACAGAAAGAACAGAAGAATGTGTACAACAAAAAGCGCAATAGCACAAAGGTGGCAATCGCAGTACCATTAGCAGAGCTGAAAGCGGCGGAGGATAAAATGGGCAATGTTCAGCAAGAGAACCATCAGAAGGAGGTAGAAAACGAAAAGCGGCGGAGCATAAAGGCGGCAAAGCTCAGCAAGAAATATACCAGTAGGAGGAAAACAAGGAAAAGCGGCGGAGAATAAAGGGGGCCATGAAAAGCAAATTATAGACAAGAAGGAGAAAGACAAGATAAAGAGCGGGGCATAATAGGGAAAGCTCAGCACGAGATAGACCAGAAGGAGAAAGACAATATAAAGCGGCGGAGCATAATAGGGCAATGCTCAGCGCGAGATATACCAGAAAGAGAAAGACAATATAAAGCGGCGGAGCATAAAAGGGCAATGCTCAGCGCGAGATATACCAGAAAGAGAAAGACAAGATAACGCGGCGGAGCATAAAAGGGCAATGCTCAGGGCGAGATATACCAGAAAGAGAAAGACAAGATAAAGCGGCGGAGCATAATAGGGAAAGCTCAGCACGAGATACACCGGAAGGAGAAAGACAAGATAAAGCGGCGGAGCATAATAGGGAAAGCTCAGCACGAGATATACCACAAAGAGAAAGACAATATAAAGCGGCGGAGCATAATAGGGCAATGCTCAGCGCGAGATGTACCAGAAATAGAAAGACAAGATAAAGCGGCGGAGAATAATAGGGCAATGCTCAGCGCGAGATATACCAGAAGGAGAAAGACAAGATAACGAGCCGGAGCATAATAGGGCAATGCTCAGCGCGAGATATACCAGAAAGAGAAAGACAAGATAAAGCGGCGGAGCTTAATAGGGCAATGCTCAGCGAGATATACCAGAAAGAGAAAGACAAGATAAAGCGGCGGAGCATAATAGGGCAATGCTCACCGCGAGATATACCAGAAAGAGAAAGACAATAAAAAGCGGCGGAGCATAATAGGGCAATGCTCAGCGCGACATATACCAGAAAGAGAAAGACAAGATAAAGCGGCGGAGCATAATAGGGCAATGCTCAGCGGAGATATACCAGAAATAGAAAGACAAGATAAAGCGGCGGAGCATAATAGGGCAATGCTCAGCGCGAGATATACCAGAAAGAGAAAGACAATAAAAAACGGCGGAGCATAATAGGGCAATGCTCAGCGCGAGATATACCAGAAAGAGAAAGACAATATAAAGCGGCGGAGCATAATAGGGCAATGCTCAGCGCGAGATATACCAGAAAGAGAAAGACAATATAAAGCGGCGGAGCATAATAGGGCAATGCTCAACGCGAGATATACCAGAAAGAGAAAGACAATATAAAGCGGCGGAGCATAATAGGGCGGTGCTCAGCGCGAGATATACCAGAAAGAGAAAGACAATATAAAGCGGCGGAGCATAATAGGGCAATGCTCAACGCGAGATATACCAGAAAGAGAAAGACAATATAAAGCGGCGGAGCATAATAGGGCAATGCTCAGCGCGAGATATACCAGAAAGAGAAAGACAAGATAAAGCGGCGGAGCATAATAGGGCAATGCTCAGCGCGAGATATACCAGAAAGAGAAAGACAAGATAAAGCGGCGGAGCATAATAGGGCAATGCTCAGCGCGAGATATACCAGAAAGAGAAAGACAAGATAAAGCGGCGGAGCATAATAGGGCAATGCTCACCGCGAGATATACCAGAAAGACAAAGACAAGATAAAGCGGCGGAGCATAATAGGCAATGCTCACCGCGAGATATACCAGAAAGAGAAAGACAATAAAAAGCGGCGGAGCATAATAGGGCAATGCTCAGCGCGAGATATACCAGAAAGAGAAAGACAATAAAAAGCGGCGGAGCATAATAGGGCAATGCTCAGCGCGAGATATACCAGAAAGAGAAGGAAAGAAAAGCGGCGGAGCATAATAGGGCAATGCTCAGCGCGAGATATACCAGAAATAGAAAGACAAGATAAAGCGGAGGAGCATCATAGGGCAATGCTCAGCGCGAGATGTACCAGAAATAGAAAGACAAGATAAAGCGGCGGAGCATAATAGGCAATGCTCAGCGCGAGATATACCAGAAAGAGAAAAACAATATAAAGCGGCGGAGCATAATAGGGCAATGCTCAGCGCGAGATATACCAGAAAGAGAAAGACAAGATAACGCGGCGGAGCATAATAGGGCAATGCTCAGCGCGAGATATACCACAAAGAGAAAGACAAGATAAAGCGGCGGAGCATAATAGGGCAATGCTCAGCACGTGATAGACCAGAAAGAGAAAGACAAGATAAAGCGGCGGAGCATAATAGGGCAATGCTCAGCGCGAGATATACCAGAAAGAGAAAGACAATAAAAAGCGGCGGAGCATAATAGGGCAGTGCTCAGCGCGAGATATACCAGAAAGAGAAAGATAAGAAAAAGCGGCGGAGCATAATAGGGCAATGCTCAGCGCGAGATATACCAGAAATAGAAAGACAAGATAAAGCGGCGGAGCATAATAGGGCAATGCTCAGCGCGAGATGTACCAGAAATAGAAAGACAAGATAAAGCGGCGGAGCATAATAGGCAATGCTCAGCGCGAGTTATACCAGAAAGAGAAAGACAATAAAAAGCGGCGGAGCATAATAGGGCAATGCTCAGCGCGAGATATACCAGAAATAGAAAGACAAGATAAAGCGGAGGAGCATAATAGGGCAATGCTCAGCGCGAGAGGTACCAGAAATAGAAATACAAGATAAAGCGGCGGAGCATAATAGGGCAATGCTCAGCGCGAGATATACCAGAAAGAGAAAAACAATATAAATCGGCGGAGCATAATAGGGCAATGCGCGCGAGATATACCAGAAAGAGAAAGACAAGATAACGCGGCGGTCATAATAGGGCAATGCTCAGCGATATACCAGAAAGAGAAAGACAAGATAAAGCGGCGGAGCATAATAGGGCAATATACCAGAAAGAGAAAGACAAGATAAAGCGGCGGAGCATAATAGGGCAATGCTCAGAGATATACCAGAAAGAGAAAGACAAGATAAAGCGGCGGAGCATAATAGGAAAGCAATGCTCAGCGCGAGATATACCAGAAAGAGAAAGACAAGATAAAGCGGCGGGCATAATAGGAGAAAGCAATGCTCAGCGGCGAGATATACCAGAAATAGAAAGACAAGATAAAGCGGCGGAGCATAATAGGGCAATGCTCACCGCGAGATATACTCAGCGCGAGATATACCAGAAAGAGAAAGACAAGATAAAGCGGCGGAGCATAATAGGGCAATGCTCAGCGGAGATATACCAGAAAGAGAAAGACAGCGCGGAGCATAATAGGCAATGCTCAGCGCGAGATATACCAGAAAGAGAAAGACAAGATAAAGCGGCGGAGCATAATAGGGCAATGCTCAGCGCGAGATATACCAGAAAGAGAAAGACAATATAAAGAAAGACAAGGCGGAGCATAATAGGGCAATGCTCAGCGCGAGATATACCAGAAAGAGAAAGACAATAGCGGCGGAGATATAATGCCAGCGAGAAGAAAGAAAAGACAAGATAAAGCGGCGGAGCATAATAGGGCAGCTCATAATATACCAGAGCGCATAATAGGGCAGCGCGCGAGATATACCAGAAAGAGAAAGACAAGATAAAGCGGCGGAGCATAATAGGCAATGCTCAGCGCGAGATATACCAGAAAGAGAAAGACAAGATAAAGCGGCGGAGCATAATAGGGCAATGCTCAGCGCGAGATATACCAGAAAGAGAAAGACAAGATAAAGCGGCGGCATAATAGGAATGCTCAGCAGATATACCAGAAAGAGAAAGACAGGCGGCGGAGCATAATAGGCAATGCTCAGCGCGAGATATACCAGAAAGAGAAAGACAAGATAAAGCGGCGGAGCATAATAGGGCAATGCTCAGCGCGAGATATACCAGAAAGAGAAAGACAATATAAAGCGGCGGAGCATAATAGGGCAATGCTCAGCGCGATATACCAGAAAGAGAAAGACAAGATAAAGCGGCGGAGCATAATAGGGCAAGAGCGCGAGATATACCAGAAAGAGAAAGACAAGATAAAGCGGCGGAGCATAATAGGGCAATGCTCAGCGCGAGATATACCAGAAAGAGAAAGACAAGATAAAGCGGCGGAGCATAATAGGCAATGCTCAGCGCGAGATATACCAGAAAGAGAAAGACAAGATAAAGAGCATAATAGGCAATGCTCAAGATATACCAGAAAGAGAAAGACAAGAAAAGCGGAGCATAATAGGGCAATGCTCAGCGCGAGATATACCAGAAAGAGAAAGACAAGATAAAGCAAATAGGGCAATGCTCAGCGCGAGATATACCAGAAAGAGAAAGACAAGATAAAGCGGCGGAGCATAATAGGGCAATGCTCAGCGCGAGATATACCAGAAAGAGAAAGACAATAAAAAGCGGCGGAGCATAATAGGGCAAATGCTCAGCGCGAGATATACCAGAAAGAGAAAGACAAGATAAAACGGCGGAGCATAATAGGGCAATGCTCAGCGCGAGATATACCAGAAAGAGAAAGACAAGATAAAGCGGCGGAGCATAATAGGGCAATGCTCAGCGCGAGATATACCAGAAAGAGAAAGACAAGATAAAGCGGCGGAGCATAATAGGGCAATGCTCAGCGCGAGATATACCAGAAAGAGAAAGACAAGATAAAGCGGCGGAGCATAATAGGCAATGCTCACCGCGAGATATACCAGAAAAAGACAAGACAAAGACAAGATAAAAAGCGGCGGAGCATAATAGGGCAATGCTCACCGCGAGATATACCAGAAAGAGAAAGACAAGATAAAGCGGCGGAGCATAATAGGGCAATGCTCAGCGCGAGATATACCAGAAAGAGAAAGACAATAAAAAGCGGCGGAGCATAATAGGGCAATGCTCAGCGCGAGATATACCAGAAAGAGAAAGACAAGATAAAGCGGCGGAGCATAATAGGGCAATGCTCAGCGCGAGATATACCAGAAAGAGAAAGACAATATAAAGCAGCGGAGCATAATAGGGCAATGCTCAGCGCGAGATATACCAGAAAGGAAAGACAATATAAAGCGGCGGAGCATAATAGGGCAATGCTCAGCGCGAGATATACCAGAAAGAGAAAGAAAGATAAAGCAGCATAATATAATGCTCAGCGCGAGATATACCAGAAAGAGAAAGATAAGATAAAGCGGCATAATAATAGAAAGACGAGATATACCAGAAAGAGAAAGACAAGATAAAGCGGCGGAGCATAATAGGGCAATGCTCAGCGCGAGATATACCAGAAAGAGAAAGACAAGATAAAGCGGCGGAGCATAATAGGGCAATGCTCAGCGCGAGATATACCAGAAAGAGAAAGACAAGATAAAGCGGCGGAGCATAATAGGGCAATGCTCAGCGCGAGATATACCAGAAAGAGAAAGACAAGATAAAAGCGGCGGAGCATAATAGGGCAATGCTCAGCGCGAGATATACCAGAAAGAGAAAGACAAGATAAAGCGGCGGAGCATAATAGGCAATGCTCAGCGCGAGATGTACCAGAAATAGAAAGACAAGATAAAGCGGCGGAGCATAATAGGGCAATGCTCAGCGCGAGATATACCAGAAAGAGAAAGACAAGATAAAGCGGCGGAGCATAATAGGGCAATGCTCAGCGCGAGATATACCAGAAAGAGAAAGACAAGATAAAGCGCGGAGCATAATAGGGCAATGCTCAGCGCGAGATATACCAGAAAGAGAAAGACAAGATAAAGCGGCGGAGCATAATAGGGCAATGCTCAGCGCGAGATATACCAGAAAGAGAAAGACAAAGCGGCGGAAAATAGCAGGCTGGAGATATACATAAGAATGCTCAGCGCGAGATATACCAGAAAGAGAAAGACAAGACAAGATAAAACGACGATAAAGAGCATAATAGGGCAATGCTCAGCGCGAGATATACCAGAAAGAGAAAGACAAGATAAAGCGGCGGAGCATAATAGGGCAATGCTCAGCGCGAGATATACCAGAAAGAGAAAGACAAGATAAAGCGGCGGAGCATAATAGGGCAATGCTCAGCGCGAGATATACCAGAAAGAGAAAGACAAGATAAAGCGGCGGAGCATAATAGGGCAATGCTCAGCGCGAGATATACCAGAAAGAGAAAGACAATATAAAGCGGCGGAGCATAATAGGGCAATGCTCAGCGCGAGATATACCAGAAAGAGAAAGACAAGAAAGAGGCGGAGCATAATAGGGCAATGCTCAGCGCGAGATATACCAGAAATAGAAAGACAAGATAAAGCGGCGGAGCATAATAGAATGCTCAAGATATACCAGAAAGAGAAAGATATACCAGAAAGAGAAAGACGGCGGAGCATAATAGGGCAATGCTCAGCGCGAGATATACCAGAAAGAGAAAGACAAGATAAAGCGGCGGAGCATAATAGGCAATGCTCAGCGCGAGATGACCAGAAATAGAAAGACAAGATAAAGAGGCGGAGCATAAAGGGCAATGCTCAGCGCGAGATATACCAGAAAGAGAAAGACAAGATAAAGCGGCGGAGCATAATAGGCAATGCTCAGCGCGAGATGTACCAGAAATAGAAAGACAAGATAAAGCGGCGGAGCATAATAGGGCAATGCTCAGCGCGAGATATACCAGAAAGAGAAAGACAAGATAAAGCGGCGGAGCATAATAGGCAATGCTCAGCGCGAGATATACCAGAAAGAGAAAGACGAGATAAAGAGGCGGAGCATAATAGGCAATGCTCAGCGCGATGTACCAGAAATAGAAAGACAAGATAAAGCGGCGGAGCATAATAGGCAATGCTCAGCGCGAGATATACCAGAAAGAGAAAGACAAGAAAAAGCGGCGGAGCATAATAGGGCAATGCTCAGCGCGAGATATATCAGAAAGAGAAAGACAAGATAAAGCGGCGGAGCATAATAGGGCAATGCTCAGCGCGAGATATACCAGAAAGAGAAAGACAAGATAAAGCGGCGGAGCATAATAGGGCAGTGCTCAGCGCGAGATATACCAGAAAGAGAAAGACAAGCAAAAGCGGCGGAGCAGAATGGGTCAATGCTCATTAAGAAATAGGTTAGAACGAGGGAGACAGCCAAAAGCGAAAAAAGCATAAAGAGTGCAATACCTTGTTAGAGGATGAGAAGCAAGTAGACAACCAGAACCTGTAACTATTGAATGTGTTTGGAGCAGTAGGAGAAGGAACAGCTAGATGAACAAAATTTTGAGCAAATTTAGTTGGATAAGGAAGAATTGTTTGTCTGCACAAATACATGATGTCCTGAAATTTTATTTTATTTTACGTGGAGTCTGTTAAATTAGGTTTAATTGTTATAATATTGTAATTATCTTTCTAATGTATATACTGTGTATCGAATCTTGTGACATCTTGTGTAGTTTGTTTAAAATATATGTTTGTTTTGGCAGTATAAAACATAAATTTTTCTTTTTGTTGATTATGATTTTGTTCTGACTTAATTTCTTGAAGTTATTTACTCTAATAGTATTTCCGTAGAATTGCTGAATTTTTTTAATAATTGAGGACCTTTTTTGCAAAACTTGCTAACTGCAAAATTTGCATAATTGAGATTTTAATAGATTCGTTAACATAAGGCAGGCCTCTACATGATGTTCAATGCGTCTTAGGAAAATTGCGTTTTCTCTCTTCATTGTAGTGTGTCAAAGTGTGATCGTTTTTTCGAAAATTGCTTTCTGCTATAGGTGAGAGTTACAACAAAACTTGCTTACTTTTGTCTCTCCTGTAAAATTTAGTTTTTTTTTTTTTTCAGTTAGCAAGTTTTGCAAAAACGGTCCTCAATTTCACTATAGAAACATATTTCAGACTAGCCGTACCCGTGCGCTCCGCTGTACCTGTTAGAAATAAATATAAAGTAACTACATAATTAAAATAGGACGTTTGATCCAGGGAACAACTTTTACAACAGCGCAAGATAATCTGCTTCGCTCATTACCCAATTTTTTTTGCATTGCATTTATTACACATATATTTTATGTATTTTAACACGATTCAATTGAGCATAGTTAAAATTTGGATTATAAAATAATGGATTGCTAAGCTAACGTACTATTACTGCATACTAAATCAATACACTCACGTTGTTCGTTAATTCTCTGAGATTAAAATGAGTGTACATAAATATTATTTTAAGAAATATAGAAAACGAATGTACAAAATAGCCTACCGAATTTTCTGTGCATAAGAAGCTATTTTAATCTTACCTGTCCTCGATTTACTCAGACGTTACTGTAATAACATTATGGCAATATGTCCCTCTAGAGAAACTACACTTTCCAATGGCGAAATAATAATTAATTATACAAATCGGTTAATTTAGCTTCTGATACTACTTCATACATTCTCTGTAGGCTATGTTTAATAGCTTTCGATTGTTGATGTCCAAGGCCCCTTATAGACGAAGTCATTTGTTCTTAATTCATTGCACCGTCTTAGATGGCGTTATTTTAATTTTAAAACTCATTTATCTCATGAAATATCAGCCCTATCAAACTTTTGTAAAGAGTAAAACTTATCGGAAATCATTTTTAAAGAAACTTTTGTTATGTAACATTTTTCACAAAAATCAATAATAAGCGAGATATTTCGATTTATTTAATTCAGGCCCCCTTATAACCCCCCTTTTAAATAAAGTATTTTGAATGCCATATAGCCTAAAATCTAAGTAACAACGAACTTAATTTATATTCCAATTTTCATATAAATCGGTTCAGCCATTATCGCGTGAAAAGGTAACAAACATACAGACAGACATACAAACAAAAATTTCAAAAATGCGATTTTCGGTTTCAGGGTGGTTAATTATATATGTTAGGACCAATTATGTTTGGAAAATCGAAAATTACCAGAAAAATTTCGGCTACAGATTTATTATTAGTATAGATTACATAAAAATAGGACCTGTTCATAAAGATCTGTGCATTAAAAATACACCTGAGATGACTAATTCTTATTCGGTAACGTTTGTCTAAATAAAATATAGGCCTCTCTTCGGACAGTTGACTAAACAACAAAATCATCAACAACAACATCAACAACATTTCCTTCAGAAACAGATGAGAAGTGTGTGTAAATAATAAAATGACACTATGCTTTTTGTTGTTGTTATTATTATTATTATTATTATTATTATTATTATTATTATTATTAAGTTAAATTTATGTTTTATTCAATGACGCTCGCAACTGCAGAGTTTATATCAGCGTTGCCGGATGTGCCGGAATTTTGTCCCGCAGGAGTTCTTTTACATGCCAGTAAATCTACTGACATGAGCCTGTTGCATTTAAGCACACTTAAATGCCATCGACCTGGACCGGGATCGAACCCGCAACCTTGGGCATAGAATGCCAGCGCAATATCAACTCGCCAACCAGGTCGACTATTTTTTTTATTTTAGTAGGTTATTTTACGACGCTTTATTAACAGGTTAGGTGATTATTATTATTATTATTATTATTATTATTATTATTATTATTATTATTATTATTATTATTATTATTATTATCATCATCATCATCATCATCATATCTTCATCATCGTTTACTACAATAGTACTTACGTTACTTAATGTCCAACTAAATACATTGGTTATTACCAGGCTTCGAGACTTCAGACTCAATAGAACAGTTGAGTGCGAGATCCGCATAACGGCGTATTGGGTACAGTGGTAAAGCGTACAGTGGGTGGGGGTACTGTAGAATGAATGCCAACAAATACGCGAAGAAAAACGCTCTGGATTTGAAGGTTCTGACGAATAATTTGGTTTTTATACAAATCTATTTTCAAACTGTGTCTGAAACTATTACACTGTTAGAAAAGTCAGCGCAAGAGATGCCGGAAGCCCTCAAATTAGTTGAGGAAATGACACACAGAATTAATGAGACATCAAGTACACCGGTTACTGAACGTGTGAAACAGAACTGGAAATCAGTTTTGTGTCAAAATAATGGTATGGAACATTGTGTAACATAAACAACAAATTAGTGGACATAGAATCACCCGAGAATAAAGGACTGTCTCTTAGAGACTTCATTGATGTTAGGTTTTTTCTTTTTGCTCCTATCACGTTGTGCGACGTAGAGCGCAGCTTTTCACAGTACAAACTGTTTGGCAGATAACCGAAAAAGAATTACGTTTCTCCAGGAAGGGAAGAACTGGATACTTCCAAAGTGTTTCTGCTAAAATAACATAGGCTAGACATTGGAGACAAACGCTCGCATCTGATAATCTGTAAAACAATATTATGCAAAAAATCTTAATTAATTAGATACATACACACACGTGGGTATAATATTTGTGCAGATTTTAATTACGAATTCCTTGAGGTGAATATAATAACTGTAATAAATACGTTAAAACGAGCTGGTATTTTAACGTTTTCATGGTCGAGAAAAAGATTGAAAAGTAGTAGTTTTCGAAACGTAGTTGAGCTTTTTAATTTTCCAAAACATGAAAACAAACAATCACCGACTTGTTGAATCGTACATTATTTTGTGCGAAGATTGTTTATTACATACCTGAAAGACGAATTTCCAATTAATTTGCAATGAAATCTCCATGTTGGTTTCTGTTTAATGACGGCAATTCAAACACCAAAATATCTTTCTTCAACATTGTTGCTATAAAATGTTTTTTTTCTGTGTTTACTATACTCCAGCAGCCTGTGATATACGTCTGTCTTTTTTTAGATCCAGTCTATAAATGCGAACTTAAAACAAACGGTAAGGTATGTAATGATTTATTTTTCATTTTAATATTTTAACAATATTATTTATATAACATATTGCAGTAATAACATCGGCATCTGGAATCTTGTTGATTTTTTGACGGCTTCAGAGCTTAATGTTACTTGTATCAGGAATGCAATAAGTTTCGTGGAATAGTAGACTTTACTTAATTTTTGCAAATATTTAAAAACAATAATTAACATTGCAATTTAGGCGAAATTGCAGTGGTAAGTTTGCTATTTATAATTATTACTATTTTAAACGTCTCTAAAAATAATATGTTAAAAGCCTAAAGCAGTAAAAACTGAATGTCGCGCTTAAACTCAAAAACTAAGAAGAGGAAAATTGTTTTGTGTGTTACGTTGGGAATACTGAATGTGGTATTTCACACTTACCGCGTATTGGTTCTTGTGGAAAACAAGCAAATACGCACGATCTCGCACAAACATATATTTTAGACTTGGGGTTTTCTTGAAACAATATGCTTTTAAATAGAATTTTATTAGCATATTACTTGACCATAGCATTTCCAAACATTACGTGACAATGTTTATGAATATGGGCCTGATTTTCACAAAGCTAGATTGAGGAGTTGAAGTGGAACAACTTTTTCCTTTGGATTTTTGCGATCTTATAGTCGGTTGTATCACAAATCAAATGAATAGAGACGAAAGTAAATAAATATTTGTGATTACGTTCGAGTAAGGAGGTTTGGTGACACTGCAGTAAAGTTTAGGGTGGGGGATGGTTCATGAGTGAGGAATTCAAAACAAAAGTCGTCAATACAAGGTGTACCTTTTCAGCAGTGTGTAAATCATCTGAATATGCCGAAGTTTACAAATGAAGGCCATTTACAAAGGATTTTAATTTATGGTGAAACTAAATGCAATTCGTGTAATCACAACCCCTGTATAATGAAAGATTTTCAGCACCAACTGTTCCAAATCCAAGATCATTTATTTCAGTATGGCAACCATTTCGTAATACCGATCGTGTATCTCAGACTTGCGTAACTGTAGTGATCGAGAAATACGAAAATAATATAGCTATTTACATACGGAAGTGTCACCATTCATTGAAACGATCTACAGTATACATGGTGAAAAGTTTCTTTGAAGATTGTTTATTGCTTAATGTTTTGGTAAGTTGTAAACATGTGTAATAGAAAGTTAATGTTGGATTAAGTGCAGAAGGTTTGACAGAAAATGAATCTGATGTTCATTTTCCAACTTTTTAATGTAATTTAACGTGTAATGAAGGTCGATAATAAATCACACCTGGCCATTTGTATTTATCGCCATTAAATTATAAGCTTATTTTTTACCGGGACATAATTTTATTTTTACTTCAATTTTTATTGTACCTGAGTTTTTTAATGTACTTCACTCCCACACCCTCTATTAGTAAACTTCCAATTGTACTCACACAGAACCAAGACCGCGTATGCAGTCAAAGTCGCCTTACGGTCATAGTAAACAGTACTAAGTTAATGAGTGTAGTACGTTCCAGAAATATGTTCACGTTTTCCAGTGACGAAAGAGCTTTCAATATTGAATTATATTTTCGCACAGGTACTGTTGTCCGTTTGCCTACGTCGCATCCCGGTTTCCCTCACCCGCTTTTGCTCGCCCCTCTGTAAAGGTTAGTGGCTGGACTGTCTTAGCTCTTTTCTGAAAACATTACTTTCTGTTAGGAATTGGACGTATACGTAATATTATACAACTGTTTAAAATAACTTAAATAAAAGGGCCTCGTTAAGTAATTAACTGTCACGTGCTTTTTCCTCTTTCTAAGATCCTGCGACAAAACCACTTGGATGGACAGTAGATAGCATGTCAGAGTAATTTTATCTTTTCGGATCGGGCAGAAATGAAGACTGAATTTACAGTACGTAAGGTACTCTTTTATACAGTGGGTACAGAATTATTTCAACATGAGTTTCTAGTAGGCCTACGAAGGACGAAACTGTTA
This sequence comes from Periplaneta americana, assembly GCA_025594305.2. Lineage (NCBI taxonomy): Eukaryota > Metazoa > Arthropoda > Insecta > Blattodea > Blattidae > Periplaneta > Periplaneta americana. The sequence continues at coordinate 38,919,725 of JAJSOF020000040.1, read as the reverse complement.
ATTGGAATTAGGTACAATAGTCTATAATGCGATAATATGCACAAAAGAACTGAAGCCTGTATCGAAATGAACGGCCACCTTTTCAAAAATGTGTTTAAATATTCATAAATATACTTACTTACTTTCTTACTTACTTACTTACTTACTCACTTACTTACTTACTGCTTTTAAGGAACCCCGCAGGTTCATTGCTGCCCTCACATAAGCCCGCCACTGGTCCCTATCCTGAGCAAGATTAATCCAGTTTCTATCATCATATCCCACCTCCCTCAAATACATTATAATATTATCCTCCCATCTACGTCTCGGCCTCCCTAAAGGTCTCTTTCCTCCGGCCTCCCAACTAACACTCTATATGCATTTCTGGATTCGCACATACGTGCTACATGCCCTGCCCATCCCAAACGTCTGGATTTAATGTTCCTAATTATGTCAGGTGAAGAATACAATGCGTGCAGTTCTGTGTTGTGTAACTTTCCTTCTCCTGTAACTTCATCCCACTTAGCCCCAAATATTTTCCTAAGCACCTTATTCTCAAACACTCTTAACCTATATTCCTCTCTCAAAGTGAGAGTCCAAGTTTAACAACCATAAAGAACAACCGGTAATATAACTGTTTTATAGATTATAACTTTCAGATTTTTGACAGCAGACTGGATGATAAAAGCTTCTCAACCGAATAATAACAGGCATTTCCCATATTTATTCTGTGTTTAACTTCCTCCCGAGTATCATTTATATTTGTCACTGTTGCTCCAGGTATTTGAATTTTTCCACCTCTTCAAAAGATAAATTTCCTATTTTTATATTTCCATTTCGTACAATATTCTGGTCACGAGACATAATCATATACCTTGTCTTTTCAGGATTTACTTCCAAACCTATCTCTTTACTTGGTTCAAGTAAAATTCCCGTGTTTTCCCTAATCGTTTGTGGATTTTCTCCAAAAATATTCACGTCATCCGCATAGACAAGCAGCGGATGTAACCCGTTCAATTCCAAACCCTCTCTGTTATCCTGGACTTTCCTAATGGCATACTCTAGAGCAAAGTTAAAAGTAAATGTGATAGTGCATCTCCTTGCTTTAGCCCGCAGTGAATTGGAAACGCATCTGATAGAAACTGACCTATACGGACTCTGCTGCACGTTTCACTGAGACACATTTTAATTAATCGAACTAGTTTCTTGGGAATACCAAATTCAATAAGAATATCATATAAAACTTCTCTCTTAATTGCTGTGGTCGTGCCAGAGAATCAGTCCCATTCCGAGGCTTATTTGAAGGTTTCGTAACAAGCTGTTTTTTTACGGTGATGGATTGTTAGCTCTTCACCTAACTCCCAAGCTGGAGGACCACCCCTCATCGGCTGTCCACGACTGCTTATTCAATATATACACAGCTACCCTCCATATCTGGAGGCCGTCTCCTCGATCCGCAACCCGAGGACGCGCCATGCCGTGGTGATAGGGACCCACAATACATGGGTTTGAAAGCATAAGTGAAAGAAATGGCTAACGCTATCACCATATTCTATTATTACACATAAGTCGCTGTAACTTGCTTTCTTTTTTTTTTCCTGTATTGTAACGTTTAACTAACTGTCATGTTAATTGCGGGACAGTGAGAAATAAAGTTTTAAGTCGGATAACGACTAGAATAATGTAAGAGAAAGGGTTTTTTGTTTGATTTAAACTTGTACTCTTATAGCAGCGATCTCGGCTGGGGGGAACACGTTACAGACACAGCGGGAAAAGCATGGAGAGCGTTGCACTTTGTGATGAGGGTACTAAGAAAAGGTTCTGATAAATCCAAAGAGATTGCATATAAATCACTAGTACGTCCAGTAATGGAATATGGTGCTGCATGTTGGGATCCTTACAGATTAGAACATATTAAGACACTGGAAAAGATTAAAAAACGGGCTCTTAAGTGTTGTCGGAAAAATTCACCATTAAAATGGGACACACTCACGGACAGGAGAACGCGAATTCGATTATGCGCACTGTTCAAAACATACAGAGGTGAGCCTGCCTGGAGAGAAATAAAAAATAGGTTGCAGCCGCCAAATTACTCTTCAAGGAACGACCACTCATAAATTGAGGGAAAGAAGGCAGAGGACGGACACTGGAAAGTTTTCTTTTCTCAATTGTACCATCAGGGACTGGAATGCTTTACCTGCAGACTTACTAAAGGCTTTACCAACAACCAAAAATGTATTTAAAAATAGGCTTAAGGACCTTACTAATACACGGTAATTTAAAGGGTGTAAATGATATGTTGTTATTGAAGTGTTGTATCAGTGAAGAATTATGTTGTATCAGTGAAGTGTGTTGTATCAGTGAAGAAGTATGTCGTGTCAGTGAAGTGTGCTGTGTAAGTGAAACGTGTTCCTGTCAGTGAAGCTTTATAGTTTATAGTGTCAGTGCAAAGTATTTGAACAGTAAAATGTTTTTGAAGTGTTTTTGAAATCAGGATAGAATCAGTGAAATGTGTCGTAGTTCCATTGCAGTGAGTGAGTTGACAGCGAAATTAGTGTAATTTGAAAGGTACTTGTGCAGATATGAACATATCATACTCGTGGGTTTTAGTTCAATCTTAGGTTTAAGATACAAATTAGATTTATTTCAAATGTTATGTTAAGTGATCGTTTCATTTAATTTAGTATATTCCCTTTTGTTATTATTATTATTATTATTATTATTATTATTATTATTATTGTTATTATTAATTATTGTTAGTATTAATTATTAGTATTATTATTAATTGTATTTTTAATTAATAAGTTTATTATTGTCATTATTGAGTGTAATTAGTTACCACTGCCACCGGGTATATACCCATTGCAGTGTGAATAAATGCATACATGCATGAATTAAAGTAACATGGTTGATGAATTACTTCTTAAAGTTATTGTCAAGCTATCGTCTTTGCCTGCACTGTTTTCTTGGTCATGTTTGTTGTGGTTGGTCAAATCTATAGTAATTTATAAACACATTAAAATAGTAAAGTGCATGTTTATTGCAACTGTCTACAACATTTATATTACAAATGTTTAAAAAGCTAACATAATTCTATCCAGACGTGACGTCAGATCTGCGCCTGGTGAAGGACAGAGGCAACTCGTCCCTCGGAGCAAGGAGGAAAGACTTGTTGTCGAACACTAGTGGCACAGGGGTGTCCTTGCAGGGTGCCACCTCGTAGTGGGATAGTACATGGATCAGGCCCGTCTTGGTGGACAACAAAGCAAACCGCATTCCTGCGAAACAGTCAAGTAAAACTGGAATTAGTCCATGAGCTGTGGACGTCAGTAAATTGAATTAGCTGTGCAGCGAAATGCAATCGCCTATTCATTATTTAAACAACGAAGATTATCACTAGACTTCGTTGAATTGCCATACGCAGCATGCAATCAGTTTGCCGATGTACGGTAGTATAGAAGAGGTGAGCGACCGCCCGGTCTTGTAGTATAAGCAGTTCATGTTAAGAGTTGTGACCGGTTCAAATAGAGCAGCTACAGCCAATGTATACCTATGTAAGCACTTGTTTTTGCATTACTGTGGTTAGAATAGTCAAAGCTTAACATTTGTTCAGTGCAGACAAGAATTCAATCAAACATACTACAATGAGAGTGTTGCTGTTCCAAATAATTGCCCCTGGAATACCCTTACCCCCGCAGCCAGTCTTGACCCGTTGGGGAACGTGGTTGAATGCTGTTAATTATGCAGAACATTACGGCAAAATAATGGAGGTAATTGATACATTGGATAGCACAGACAGTTCCGCTGTTGCAGCTGTAAAATCATTGCCTTCTGAACAGCTATTGGAAGATATTCTGTTCATTGATTCTAATTTTTAAATCGTGTCCAAAAGCATCACCCTGCTGGAATTGTTCAAACTACAACTCTCAGACGCCCTTAATATAGTGTATAAAGTATCACAAACCGTTATCCAAAATAACAATTCACTAATTTCAGAAAAAAGTGAAATGTAAGTCGAGAAATGTTATTGCTAAAAATTCTGCCTATTCACAACTTCGTATTTTAAATGATGTACTATCAGGTTACGACAAGACGTCTAAAGTTGGTGTACTAAAAAGTAGTGACTTTCCGTTCTCGTATTACATCGCGTGATGTTGAACGTACATTTCCCAATATAAAAACTGTTTGAGTGACGATCGGAGGAGTTTACTTTGCAGTCGCTCAAAATGTATGTAACTCTTCACTGCAATGCACATATTCAAGGATGATGTGAGTATATTACATTAAATTTTAAGAGTTAATATATCACACTGTAAAATAATTGTGTATTTACATGTTTAGACATTTGCTACTTCAATGATCATTCATTATATTTCTTGAATGCAGGATACAGGTTTTATTGTAACCGCAGTATACTGCTCAGTGTTTACGTCAGAGGCATACTCCATCCGTTGCACGCCCCCTTCTCATACAGTCTATACCGCGAGCGTAGTAAACCTTACGATTCTCGTGGCAATTCCACGAAGTCTAATTATTACATTCGAGGCTTATTGTGAGATTTGAAAGCAGTTATGAAATTACTGCCCAACGGTTTGTCGGCCCGAAGGGGTAGAATTGGTGGGGTTCCCACCTATACAGCATTTCCTCTGTATATAATGTTGTGGTTATACCGCCAATACTCTAACCCCAGAGCCTCATCTGTAGAAGCAGGTTGAGGATGGGATTTGGGTAGGAGATGTTATAGAACATTATGAAACCTTCCCTATTACAAAGGCATACTAGAATTCGCCTATACAAGACTTTGGCGAGACCTGTACTTTGTTACGGCAGTGAGGCATGGACATTGAGGAAGAAAGACGAAAGCAGAATAACGGCTAACGGCTAATGAAATGAAATTTATGAGATATACAGCGGGATATACGAAATGGGATCACAAACGCAATGAAGATGTAATGGAAGAATTACAACTAGAATCTGTAATTGATGACTTAAAACATTATCAGAACAACTGGATAAACCATCTGCATCGCATGCATAGAGATAGAATCCCAAAAGTCATGCTCCACTATCGTCCAAACGGGAAGAGATCTCTCGGTCGTCCAAAGAAGCGCTGGATTGAAAATTCAACTGTGAGATCGTAACAGGCCATTTGGCCTAATACTTGAAGGGAAGAAGAAGAAGAAGAAGATTATTATTATTATTATTATTATTATTATTATTATTATTATTATTATTATTATTATTATTATTATTATTATTATTATTACAAAGAGACAACTGACGATTTCGATGAAAACTTACATAACAAATTTTGTATACAATTATATTTAACACAATGCAGTGGTACAGTGGTAGCACAGAGAATTCAATCCAAACCAAGAAATTCAGCGTGTAATTGAGAATTACGTTAACAGGTATGGGTTTTACAACCATTTTAAGTAACCGGTGATTATGAATGGTGCACAGAAATTACATTTTAACCACGGTTACTGTTTAATAATGGTTTCGTAACCTATGGTTACTGCGTTTTTAACCCAGGTTGATGCACTGATTGCAGATGTTTGAAATTTCTCAGACGTTAGGGAATTATCTTTTAGGCGCAAGAAACCTAGGTGTTCCTTAACGTCAGAAAAATTAAGTCTTAACACAGTGTTGCTAAACTCAAAATCTTCCTTATACTGGTGACAGACTACAGTCACTAATCGCGATCGGGTTTGCAGTGTGTCACCGTCCCGATCGCGATCAGGAGCTAAATCCTGTTTCCAAAACTAGATAATCGCGCTGAGGCACGGCCCAGTGGACGAAAGTAACATTTTAGTAATCTTTGGTTTCGAATCACCCTGATTTATATTATTTAGGAAGTCGTGATAGCTTCTGCTGTGAAATTTTGTCACCCCTTCCATTGTATTATATGAAACAGAAACGAAAATGAATGGCTAGAAAATGAATTTGGCTACTGTTAGACGTAGTGGAGAAATTTAATGCAGATGTGAGAAAAGTAAAAAGAAATATATTAACAAATGACAGACGATTTATTCATATATATAGCAATAGAAGACTGCTAAAAATGTTTCATTTCAATAAATAATGGATTACTAACTGGAACTGGTTTCTTTTCAGATTTTCAATTTTAGTCTCCATTACGACGCTGTCGTTGAGGTTACGGTTGATTAAAAAATATGTTTAATTACAAAATAATATAAATTTTATAGGTTATAGAATCTCTTTTCAAAATAATATAAATAATAATGATATAAATTGTATCAGTTTACATTGTAAAGCATATAACAATTTTAACAAATAAATTCCCATATCAAGCTGCAAGAAACAACAAAAGAAAAAAATGAACAAACATAAAAAGTATGAACTTCAGGTGTTGTCCAGGAGGGAAACAAACATTTACGTATGTACATAGAGAAAATTGTTTCCTCTATGGTAATTTACAAGGAAAAGAAATAAAATAGTCGCATCGTATACGTTAGGGGTGAAACCATTCCGGAAGTTAACAAATGTAAATACCTCGGAATAACATTTAGCAGCGATCTCGGCTGGGGGAACACGTTACAGACACAGCGGGAAAAGCATGGAGAGCGTTACACTTTGTGATGAGGGTACTAAGAAAAGGTTCTGATAAATCCAAAGAGATTGCATATAAATCACTAGTACGTCCAGTAATGGAATATAGTGCTGCATGTTGGGATCCTTACAGACTAGAACATATTAAGACACTGGAAAAGATTAAAAAACGGGCTCTTAAGTGTTGTCGGAAAAATTCACCATTAAAATGGGACACACTCACGGACAGGAGAACGCGAATTCGATTATGCGCAATGTTCAAAACATACAGAGGTGAGCCTGCCTGGAGAGAAATAAAAAATAGGTTGCAGCCGCCAAATTACTCTTCAAGGAACGACCACTCATATAAATTGAGGGAAAGAAGGCAGAGGACAGACACTGGAAAGTTTTCTTTTCTCAATCGTACTATCAGGGACTGGAATGCTTTACCTGCAGACTTACTAAAGGCTTTACCAACAACCAAAAATGCATTTAAAATAGGCTTAAGGACCTTACTAATAGACGGTAATTATACACAGTATTTAAAGGGTGTAAATGATATGTTGTTATTGAAGTGTTGTATCAGTGAAGAATTACGTTGTGTCAGTGAAGTGTGTTGTATCAGTGAAGAAGTATGTCGTGTCAGTGAAGTGTGCTGTGTAAGTGAAGCGTGTTCCTGTCAGTGAAGCTTTATAGTTTATAGTGGCAGTGCATAGTATTTGAACAGTGAAATGTTTTTGAAGTGTTAGTGAAATCAGGATAGAATCAGTGAAATGTGTCATAGTTCCAGTGCAGTGAGTGAGTTCACAGCGAAATGAGTGTAATGTTGAAAGGTACTTGTGCAGATATGAACATATACTCGTGGGTTTTAGTTCGATCTTAGTTTTAAGATACAAATTAGAATATTTCAAATGTTATTTTAAGTGATCGTTTCATTTAATTTAGTATATTCCTGTTGTTGTTATTATTGTTAGTATTAATTATTAGTATTATTATTAATTGTATTTTTAATTAATAAGTTTATTATTGTCATTACTGAGTGTAATTAGTTACCACTGCCACCGGGTATATACCCATTGCAGTGTGAATAAATACATACATACAATTCAGCTGTTGACCAGACGGGACCAAGCGTCACATAGTGTGTCATCAGATTTTCGGTAATCGCCTGATCGGGCCTGATCGCGGTTAGTACTGTAGTCTGTTACCAGTATTACATGTGAAGCTATTTGTCTAGCGCCAGCTCTGAAACCGCGGAAGGAATGCGGCGTGGAACTCGATAGAGTTGGGTCGATTCGTGAACGAATCGTTCATTCGAACGACTAATAATAAAGAATCGTAAGAATCGATTCGTGGTATCAACGAATCGTCGTTCAAAAGAATCGTAACGAATCGTCATTCAAAAGAATATGAAGGAATCGGCATGGTATCGTAACCCACGATTCTATTCGTTGTTTGATGTAACCTGTCAACGGACATTTCCGAACCGTGTCGAATGCTACCGAGCGAGAGTGAAATCAAATATGTACTGCATTTGTTAAGTATGGAAAATAATGAACACAAACCTGAAATTTGCATAGTTAAATAGAGAAGTAATGCAAAAAATGTACTTCATAATAAGGTTCGGTTGATAAATTATAATTTAGAGACATTATCTTGGGTAATTTTGTAGACTAATGGAGTTCATACTGAATGGTTCCAGCCAATGAGAAAGAGACAATCCAATGTCTCGCCTCTTATGCCATCTATGAGAGAGATGTAGAACGTTTTGTTCTACGCGTGGTTTGCAAAGGAAAGTGTCTTGCGACGATTCAAAAGAATAGTTGGAATCGCAGACTGGGAAGAATCGTGAACTCGTTGACGATTCAAAAGAATAGTTGGAATCGCAGACTGGGAAGAATCGTGAACGAATCGTTAGAATCGATTCGTAATGTGTGATTGAATCGTTGGAATCGACTTCTGAAAAAGAATCGTGTTGCCCAACTCTATTGCTGAGTCACGTCCTCCCGCTCCCCGCGTGGTTTCAGAGCTGGCGCTCGCCTGCCAGACTATATCTGTGACGAGATTTCTGTCTCACCGAGGCAGATGCGGGGTCCTTCTCCGAACGGAAGGTAGGTGTAGCTGGGACGGCTCTTCTTGTTCTCTTCCGTGAAGCGCTCCGGGTCGAATTTCTCTGGGTCTGGAAAGTACTTCGGGTCATTCTGTATTCCCATTATCGGGATAAAGACTCCGGTCCCTGCTGGCAGGGTTACCGTTCCCTTCCCGGACGGCGACGGCAGTTCGTAGTCTTTGAGGCATTTTCGATCCAGGAATGGAAGAATTGGATATTTGCGGAGAGTCTCTGCAAAAAGAAGGAATACCAAAATATTTCAAATTTCATTTCGTAGATACAGTATCAATGGCTGCATTTAATAATATGCAAACACTGTTTCAACTAAGTTTTACTTTTATATTAGTATGAATCGAAACTACCCAAAATGTAATTAATTATTAATTTAGAAAGTTACAGTTCTGAGGACGGCTGTAGTAAATGTAGGCACTGTATGTAGGCTACTGAGTAGAAGTAATACAACTGTGCAGTTATTCCTTGGGTAGAGTACATACAATAAAATTCTTAAACCATATTAGTCCCAAATTAATATTCTTCTCACTTGTCATAAAAAAATCTCCTAAATATTCAACACTCTTTACTCCATAACAACTATCCCCATGATTTTGAGTCTTATTCTTATCATTAGAGAAAATGATAAGGAATGATTTATACCAGTGGTCGTCAGCACTCGCTGAAATGGGTAAAGTGCAAGGAGTGTAACGAAATATGCTCCGTCGTGCAGAAGGTATAGGGAGACAGCATACCCGCCAGAAGCCACAGATGCACGCTAGTGCAATGTCATATCCGCGGGTAAGCGACGCTAGCCCACATTGTGCTGATGATTGCTGATTTATACCTTTGTAGATCTTTTAATAAAATAGAAGGTTTTCTTGCAAATTAAATAAAAAGATTTGTCCATTTTGAATCTTGCGTACACTACTTTTAACACTTGAATATAAGTAACTGCTTAACTAGCGGACTTACTTGTGTTAATTATGTAAGTCTGTGCGGCTTACAGCTGTTTCGGTGCATCATCACACCATCCTCAGAGCCTACTAGATCTCGGAGTCATCTCGAACTTCTCTGCCTTTTGTGTGGGTGCGTTTGATTGTTGAAAAGTGTTAAAAAGTGGAGTCAAATAGTGTGTGTACTGAAATTGATCTGTGTGTTGAGAATTTGATTGGGGTGTGTTTTAGTGTGTTTGTATATTTCATATTGTTCTAGTGTGTTGAGTTTTTGGTTCTTGGGTTGTATGTGTAGGATTTCCATGTCCGCATTTATGTTATTGTATGTATAGTTAGCATTGGTTATGTGATCGGCGCATGTAGATGTATTGTGTCCTCTGGTTATTGCTTTAATGTGTTCTTTGTAGCGTGTTTGGTATGATCTGCCTGTCTGTCCAATGTATAACTTGTCGCAACTATTACATGTGAGTTTGTATACGCCTGTGTGGTCGTATTTATTTGTTTGTGTTTTTGTGTGTTGAGATGTCTTTGTGGTGTGTTTTCTGTTCTGTATGCTATGTTGTATTTCTGCTTTCTGAATGAAGATGCGATCTTATGTGTGCTTTTGTTTTCATATGTTAGTGTGATGTATTTCTTGTGTTCTTGTGTTTGTGTTGTGTTTTGCGTATTTTTGTGTTTGTTAAGTTTTTGTTTTGTCTTTCTTATGATGTTGTCTATTATGTTTGGATTGTAACCGTTTTCTTGTGATATGTATTTGATTAAGATTAGGCCTAACACGTATCGTTACATCCTGCCATTAGGAAGTCTGACAACCTTATCGCAGTTACTAAGAGACAGAACGCTGCTTCATTGCTTCTAGTTCACGTCAACACTTTCTTTAAAAATTGTTTAACGACACGTTAAAAGTGTCAACATTTTTAAAAAGGTTATGTACCTTAGACAGACGGCCCGTTTCGACGCCGGTTCTGCTTTCGTACGTGAGCCGGCGACACGCTGTTGTCAAACTACGCAGAATTTTCCAGCCTAATTTTCTAATTAACCATGCAATTAATTACAAAATACCTAATAGATTTTTATTGTATTCAATTTCCGTCTTCAATCTGCTCAGTTATATATATCTTTCGTATGATTATATACAAATGCGGTAGGCCTGGTCACTAATACCTCAATCGAGTCACTGCAGTCTACCTGTTAACTCCCCACTTCACCTTCCCCGGCTGAAACAGTAATGTTTTGTTCGGATACTAACAGACAGGAAGGTAAATAATGCTCAGTGACGGATTGTATAAGACAGGCATTATAGCTTTTACGAACTTTCGGCTCTCGCTGGGCGCCTAAAATCCACCACTGATGCGTCTTACTCTGCTTTTGATTCTAAGGCATACCTACACAAACAGCGCTCAACGAGCGCGAGCGCTCCTTCGGAGCGGGAGAGCTGTGCTTACCGCTCGCCGAAACGGAGAGGAAGATACATCAGAAAGACTTGCTATAGGTAGAGGAGAGGAAAACGACCACTTAGCTATCTAGTGGAGTGCAGTGTGTAGGCCTGTTCTCAGTAACTGTTTCACGTTGCTTACCTACTGCTACAGTACAGTATGGAGGAATCTAAAAGAAGGAACATAACATTAACGATTTACAGCTCGAACTTATTGATCTTCAATGTGACCTAAGGGCTAAAGATCGTTTGAATAATACTACTAGCCTGGTTGAGTTTTACAAGACTAAACATTAGCAATAATATCCACGACTACACAGGCTGGCTATGAAATGATTGCTATGTTTGGCTCAACATTTATATTTGTGAGCAACTGTTTTCTATAAACAACTTTAATAAAGGCAGACATCGAACATCTGTAACTGATGTTTCATTACGATCAGTAGGCTACTGTTCCTTTCAGCTGCCAACAGCATAAAACCCCGTTTTGATGTACTGATAAATAAAAATATAACAACATGATATTGTACATTTAAGTAGCTATAGAATTTCTGTGAAATAAAATATTTCTTTATTTATTAATAATAGTCCAAGATAGTTTTGTAACACTGAACGGGAATTCATTTCATAAACACTCGTAATAGTACTTCCTTTTGTGTATATTTTGTACGAGATCACCCCTTCTTCCAGTCCACCCTTATACAGAGCGCAGCTAATATCTGCATTCCGCTCATGAGCTGTGAGCCGGCTCGGAGCACAAACCTTGTGCAGGCCTGTTCTAAGGCGATGTAAGCGAAAAAGACATAGGCGTGGGTTTCTCTCTTTCCATTCTCTTCCCCTTTATGCCCAGGCTGAAATAAGGTGTTCATATGTGTCGTATAATGAAATAATTAGATTGTTGCGTACAAAGATGAAAATAAATGGAGATACAAAGATGTTTTATATATAAACAACTAGCTTAAATTACCCGGCGTTGCCCGGGTTTTAAATTTTGGTCTATTTCTAAATAAACTGTTTGTTAGACTTATCGGAGACCTCGACAAGGGAACTGTATAAAACCAAAACGACCCATATTTACTTATGTTTTCTCCTCCCTAGTGACGAACATTAAAGAAAGTGCCACTAATATCCAAAGAAACTGACTAATCGAAATAATTCCATCTCACCTATGAATAGAGTTTTAACAACATTACGACCTTATGCTACAGGGATATTTAAGATATTTAACATTGTGATTGATGATAATATTTATCGTACCACGGCATTATGCATTATTAAGCCTTTCTGCCCACAATATATGTAATTTCCTTCAAGGCCAAACTACAATCTGTAACGGATGGATTCTATGAAATACATGGATTTTGGGTGTTTTGCAGTAACGGAGACTATACTCATCAGAATTCACTCTCCTGGAGAAGGCAATGTAGAACACTACCACAACAGAAAATCATATTTTTCTATAAACGGCCAAGTCATTAGTGACCATAACTTATTAATAAGAGACGGGTTAACAGTAACAGTGAAATAGGCTCTACATTATTATTGCAATATTATAATATTGTAATATTATCACAAATATTACTATAACTTATACTAATTTCTTAAAATCGAATAGCTATAATAGCAATACGTGGGATAAAAACATTATCTCCTTTCGTTTTTCCAGTTAATATTGCCACTCATATTACGTTTCGCATGAGTTTTTGATACAAGTTCTTATTAGTGCATAATTTTGGTGAGTCAATATTTCGCAATAGTAGGTCTACTATGGCTATTCAATATTAAGTAAATTATGTGGTAGCAATCCTTGTAGTTTGAAAGAATTGTAGAATTCAATTGGATAAAACAGTCTGCTCACTATCTACAAAACTGCATCGAGGAATTCATAATACGGTCCTGGACTGCGTAAAGATACTTATTGCATGAATTATCTAGTTTTAGCCTTCATGATGTGTAACAACAATGTAATTTAATTTCGTGTTAAAATTTCCAAGGCCTCGTGAAAGTCGATGTTGAATACAACAGGCAATAATGAAGAACAATTGATTGTAGAAGATTTTGCATTTTAATATAATACATGAATATTTGATCTATTTATTTTTATTTTTTAAATATTTAATTAATTTAACTTCCATTTGCACCATTTTAATGTAGCCTATGTTCTTCTCCTGGTTATGAAGGTTAAATGTGCAAACTTTGGCACATATCGGTCAAAGCGTGGTGATTTGTATAGAGAATATACATACATACATACATACATACATACATACATACATACATACATACATACATACATACATACATACATACATACATACATACATACCCACGTTCAATTTTATATATTAAGATAGTATATATTTCAACGTTAAGGCTCTTCTCCACTATTAAACATTTAACAGCAACATGTTAAATATAACATGTTGAATTTAACATGTATATGGACATTTCAAGTCTCAATTGACTTAACATGTTAACTGAGTATGTTAACATGTTGGCGTGTTTTCCAGCAGCAGTGGAAAACATGTCAAGTCAATTCATTTGCTCGTGAAATGTCGGTACAATTCGGCAAATTTCGTACAGCTTCCATAGCAACTAACTTTCGATTTTGTGGCGCGTAACTAGGAGCACCTCTTGATAATTTTATACGATCCTTGGTGTTGGCTGTAAGTTGTTCGAAGTAGTGGAGTGGACGAAAGAAAATATCGTTAGAATAAAATTGATTAATGCACTGATGGAAAAGCCTTGTTTGTGGAATGTGGCTGCAAAATAATACAGAGACAAACCAAAGAAGGCCGACTGTTTTAGAGAACTGAAATTATTATTTAACTGTTCTCGAGAATACAATAGAGAGATTTCGTATTCTCGTGGTTCGCTAAACGTTAATACTATGTGACGTATGTTAACATTCGTAAAAGTTCGGAAAGAATCACACGATATTAGCCACTCCTTTAACATTTATCATGTCGTAGCTCCTATGATAGTCAATCAATCGCGCTGTAATTTTTTTTAAATGAGGTGAAATGGCTGCTCTTGTGTGTCTTCCTTTGATATGACAGGAAATATTTTTTGCAGCACTACATTATTAAAATCGTGTTCTGACATTCTCAGAAAGTTTTTGAATCCAAATCGATCTTCAACTTTAAGCTCGTTTGGAATGTCTTCTGCATTTCGTCTTTTACTAAGATATTGCCGCACCCACATTCTCATTTCTTCCTTTTCAAGGCCTTGTAACAAGCAATAGAGCCAATTACAAAAGCAAAATCATCATCCGAGTCCATTGTCCAATGTTTGAAAACAAGACACTACCTACATTAAAATCTCATAGACTGTTTATGTTGAACTGCGCAAAGAAAGTCAAGTTTAACATGTTTAACAGTGTGGACAAAGTGTTAAATGAAATTAGCATTGTTCAATCAACATGTTGGGATGTTAACAGTAAACAGTTTAACATTTAACACGTTGTTGTTAAATGTTTAATAGTGAAGACGAGCCTTTAGATATTTTCGGTTATGCTACGTAGGGAGGAGTGAAAATTGTTTCGGAAGCAGCCCTTCGAAGAACGTTTAGAGCTTTATGAGAAATAGAAGGTGAGTGGGGTATCACGAAGGGAAATAGTCACATTTGCCAATATCCTGCTCAATACTGTTGTTTTGTTATACACAAAAGTGTATTATCTAATTTCTGTATTTATGTAGTATTTTTAATTAAGTCAGTGAACTAATTAAGTACGCCTTTACTGTGCATTCAAGTGTATTTATGTATTTTTCGACCTTTTAAAAAACTATTAGGTTTTGTCTGTTAAGTTGTACGTGAAATTTCTGCAAAATAATATTAAATTTATCACAAAATAAAGCTGAGTTTTGATTGCCATACAAGGTTCTTCGCCTGACTGTACCTATAAGGGAGCGAGCAATAGGTCTACCTCATAAACTGATTGCGAATGTGTTCTGTTTATATTTTTTTCAAGTTTCAATATATTTGATATGCAGCTAATAGTAGCGGGTAGAGCAGTGATGTCAAAGCAAGCGCTAAGTATGGAAAGAGGAAGGGTTGTGTATATAAATAAGCAACCTATTGGATTAAGAAAACAGTGGTGTACAAACTTCAAACGGAACGTGAAATTTTATGTCGTTATTTTTATATGGCTTCTTTCTGTTTAATATTATCTATATTGTCTGTAAAACAAAAGTACTAACACTGATTTCTTAACATTGCACTTGTGTTTTAAATCTTAATAACATAATAGAGAGTTAAGAAGGAATATTCACTTAAATTCCATAGTAGTATAATATTATACTGTATTAAGTGGATGAAACATGTCATTCATAAAGAAAGTGATATTCCAAAGAAAGAGATTGTGTATGACATGATAAGTTGGAATTGATATTGATGGTATCTTTAGCCTTACAAAAGTAACCAATAAACTAATCAAAACAATATTACAGTACAAAGCAAAGTTACCTAGGTACTGTATCTGTTTTAAGTGTAACTAACATTACATAACAAACTCTTATTGCATTATGCTTTTAAGGTGATATTTGTGAGCAACTTCCTATCATCAGAATATTAAATTATTTTCTCGAAATCTGCTGAAGCTATAGAGCTGACATTTTTACAACACATGGGCACGTATCTTTTGCTTATGATGTAACAGTAGTTGCTTTGTTAATTCATTTCCTTACAAACAATTTCCATGCGAATATTTTCAAAATTTTCAATACACTATCTTCAGTAATACGTATATACGGTATATTAGAGTTACGAAAACATTCTGTAAGGCTACTAAATAAATAGGACTATACCTGAAAATTTCACTTTTCTATACGAAAAGTTGAGAAAATATTTCTTTTGAATAAAAAAAATCAAACTTGTGAAAAATGAGCATTAAAATTAAAACTTACATTCTTATAATGCACTTATACTTCTTAGGCAAATATATGGATACAGTTTTAATAAGTTCTCTTCCCTTTATCCATTGAATCAGTGCTGTCCATCCCTGAATATAGCTCGACCAAGCGGCATATACCACCTCTTTCGTCTGTCTCTTTCCTTTCCGCTGTAAAGCGCTCTGGCTCGCCCGGACTCTAAAGCACGCGCTTGCTCCTGTGGGCATCAATTGACATGCCTGGGGTAGAGTAATGAAATCCGAGCTCTATAATCATTAGTAACAGAAGGAATGCACTGTTTTACTTAACATAAACACAAACATAGTCTTTACAGAGCTAAGAGAAATCTTGAAATGCAGTCGAAAACTAGTACTAAGCGAATACCCGAACAGCTATTAGGACAGACACTGTTTGGGGATGAATGACCAGTTCTTTATAAATGTAATGCAAGAATATAGAAAGACCGGCGTCATTCATAAGTTTAGTTTAGGTTATGTTAGATTAGGTAACGGTGGCTAGGGGGGTTAGGGATGACACTTTGCACGTCGGCCATACTTAACAGGTTTAGGTAATTACTCCTCTCCTTATGAAGCCGCTAGAATACCGCAACCATTACTGAAATGACCTTGTTCTTAACTCAAACCGTTATATTAATAATAATAATAATAATAATAATAATGATTTATTTTAGCTGGCAGAGTTAAGGCCGTAAGGCCTTCTCTTCCACTCAACCAGCAAAAAGTGTATATACATATGCATGAACTTACAAAGAATCCAACAATTTGATTTAGATGAGAGGAGTTACATGTATACAAAAGTTATTTACAAATTAAACAACAAAATACTATGAACTATTAATTAAACACTGAAATAAACTGTGTAGCAGAATTAAACTAAAATACATAGAATGTTAATATATTTCAAATAATATTAGGTAATAGAAAGAGATTATTACGAGACAATTAAAATACAGCACAATCAGGATGATGTCTAAAGAAAAAAGTAACAATGTAGTCAGTGATAGTTTAAATCAGTATGATTGGAGTGAAATGCTAATAAGGTTATCTTTTAAGCTGTTCTTAAAGGTGTTTATTGTCTTGCAGCCCCTAATACTTTGTGACAAGGAATTCCATTGACGCGAGGTGGATATTGTAAAAGATGATGAATAACAAGATGTTCTATGAAGAGGTATACTTAGCGTGCCACAGATAAGTGATCTGGTATTTACGTCGTGGTTAGAATATAGATAAGAGAAACGAGACGAAAGGTAATTTGGTGTTGAAGTGTGCAGAATTCGAAAGAGTAAAGACAAAGAGTGTAAAGTTCTACGTTCTTTAAGTCGGAGCCACGAGAGACTTGCGAAGGATGGTGATATGTGATCATACCGTCGGATGTTGCACACGTATCTGACGCACATATTCTGAGCTCGCTGTAACTTGACTGACAATTCAGAACTTAGGTCACTTAACAAAACGTCACAATAATCACCAGAGACTGTAAGTTTAGGTATTATGAATCATTAAAATAGCCAGGCTAAAAGGCATCATGAATAGCTAAAATAGACAGGCAAAAGGGCATTATAAATAGCTGAAATACGCAATAAAAGCCAATTACAAAAACCTTGCACTAGACTCACAACCTTGCACTTTCCGCAAAGGGATTTCGGCAGCAAGAAAAGCTTTACATAAGTCGAATGCAAATTGAGATTTTCGACTCGATGTTGCAATTACTGTTGGAAGCAAAGAAATCTTCTTCCCAGTAGCCTTGGAAAGTGCATTTTTGTGTTTGGTTGTACTGATATGTTGCGATATGAAATATTTAGCTAGCTACAACGTCGCAATGAAAACTGAAAGAAAAATAACGTTAGACCCGCACTCATTGTTGCCTTGTCAAATAAACACAAGCGATAATTAAAACGCCTACTTTTATACATTTTTGCACGGCAGCACTCATTGTTGCAGAGAGAATATGAACTGATTGAAAGACGATAATATACTGTGACAGCGACGTGAGATTAGAACTCACGACCAGCGTCCCGCAAGAAAGCAGATCGCGCGGGGACGGCGCGCGGCGGAGAGAAGTAAGGGGAAAGGGCCTACGTGGCGAGAGAGTGGAGAGTGCGCGCGCATCTGGTGCTGGTAGAGAGGAGAGGGCTCTGGATTTTTCTGGAGTGCCATCTCTAGAGACGCGTGGAACTTTCGAGGCTACGTCGCTGTGGTTATAAATTACGGACGCGAAGGAACGACAGCAGTTTTCAGTTGATTAGTCAGCCAGTCAGTGAGAAAGCCAGAGCAAGCAAGCCAGTCTTGTGTACCGGAGTTCGGCTCGAGTGTGCGTCCGCAACTGTATCAGCATCCGAAGGCCTGAGTTCGAGTGCAGTGGACCGCAGTTGGAGGGACCTGAGTTCGAGTACAGTGGACTGTCTCTGAAGGTCTGTGGTTCGAGATACTGTGAACTCGAGTGACTGAGCTAGAAGAACTGTGAACTGAGAACTGATAGTTCTGATTTGTAAATAGTGCTTTGTAAATATTAGTTAAGATTAACAGTTCATTGTTGTTCGTACTAGTCCAAGTAAATTGTCACTGTCGTCGGTGGAGTGCTATAACGAATACTGTGTTGAGTGAAAATCCAATTGTTGACGAGAGCGTTTGAGGCGAATTGTAGAAAGGAATTATTGTTGTGACGAATAAATTACATTGTTGTTACTAATAAAATTCACAATACATTCGGTGAAGTCACTTTCATTGTAGCGGTTATAGAAGTAAATTAAAATATACCTGTATGCAATTTTTAATACTAAATTAATAAATAATAGATAAATGATCAAATAAAGCACAAAAAATAATTTATTTTGTAAATTAGACATTTATATATAAAAAAGGCAGAAAATGGCAACATAAAACTATGACGTTTTAATCACAAAGGTATAATTCGTACAGCTTTACTTTCAAAATGAAGATAGATTTAACACATTTAAAAAGGCATTCTGCCAAAGTTCCGGTCTCTGATTATCACATCTGCCCTTTTCAATTAATCCCTCTTCGTCAATCGACTTAACAAAGAGCCAATTAGCTAGTCTCCTGAATTGAGAAAATCGTCATGCCTAAGATTTTCTTGTGGTTTTCCTGAAGCGCTAAGATAAATGTCAGGATGAGCCCTAAAAGAAATGGGCCAATGACCTACATCCCCCTCCCCATAACATTTGGCTTTTTATTTTTCTACGCAGACGTCTTCGAAATAGGAATCTTGGCTTGGCTTTCGCATATTATCCTTGGTACATGGGCGAGTTTACTCGTCTTCCACTCGCACTGCGAAGGTCTCCCAAGCAGGGGATTACCGACGGAAGGAATGCGAATCAAACAATGCGATAAGGAAGAGCGGGCGACAGGAAGGGTCACGAGATAGCTTGAATGATATTAAAGAGTACAGTCGAAAGAGAAATGACATCGATAAAATCAGTCTTGCGTTGTGATAGTTACATTACGACTTTAGTTTGTTCCATTGCATGTGAATACGTGTCTTGTATCGTACGGTATTATTATTTCATTCGTAAACATATGTTGTGCGTTTAATTAGCTTCGAATTTTTCTCTCCCTACGTTCTTTATTTCCATAGCGATGTCCTCATCTGCCCATCTTCTTAGAAGAGACAGTACTTCCATCGGCTCGCACCTCCCGCTCCCTTGGCGTGCCTACATACACAAGTCAAAACAGACAGCAACGCCACCATTGCTTTTCGGTAATCGTTCCGCGCGCGAGCTATACCTTTAAATGTGCAAGCTTACATAATCGGCGTTTCTTCTCCCGATGCTGCCCCTAACCCCTCCCTCCTTTTATGTGGTAGCTATTAGGTTACGTACATTTTCGGCTTCCCCTTCAACATTTTCTAGAGTTCCTTCAGTGGAACGGCGAAATTCGTAGTGAGACGAGTGGCCAACAGGCTTGGAGCTGACATATGAAATTTTTCTCAGCCCCGATGTTCTTTGCAAGGACACATTTTTGCGTACCTTTTAATATTTTTCCTCCCATTTCCCCCTCATTCAGATTCAGACGAAATTCAATAAAGTGAAAGATTTCTGTGGACAACAGTAATTTATACAATATACATGTGTTACTCCCGATACTGCTGGCGCCAGCGTTTTTGGCGTGTGTCCTAGATATATAGTGCCCAGTTTGTGAGCATGTTGCTAGTGCAGCTGAGAATGGTACCACTTCCTATACACGTCGCATCGGCCAATTGTCAAACACAGTTGTCAGACTAACTGCGGCAAATGTAAAACACTCGCACTTAACGTTCGCATTACTTTTTTCACACGCCAAAAACGGTGACCCGGACTGTAGCTATTGTGATCCCACTTACCACTGACCACCATGTCGAGGTACGTCATCTGTTGAATGGCTTCGTATGTGAGTTGGCCCTGATGCTGGCTCAACACCAGGGAGATCTCTGCCCTCAGCCTTTGCTGCAGGTCCGGCTGTAGGGCCAGCTCGTACAGCGCGAAGACCATCGTGGTGGACGAGGTCTCGAAGCCTGCCGCCAGGAATGCGAAGGCCTGGGCCACGAAGAGATCCCCCTCTATTTCTGAAGCAAAGACAAGGATGTCAGTCTGGCAATACTACTGCAGTGGTCACTTCTCTACGATAAGGTTCGTGATTGCGCGCCAGCTTCAAAGATTCCTATTCTTACATACGCCGTGGGCCTGCCTTACCTTTTGGTTGCCCGTCTCTTGTGACACTTCTTATGCTGTCAAGAAATAACAACGTAGGCCTACTTCATGTAATGTAAAAGACTCTAACAATAGGTATGAGAATAATTGATTAGTTGTGGTTGTATTATATAGCCCAATTAAGTTTAGTAGGCTTATGGTATGACTCATCATAATATATTTGTGCGAGATCGTGCGTATTTGCTTGGTTTCCGCACAAAACCAATCCGCGGTAAGTCTAAAATTCCACATTCAGTATTCCCAACCTAACACAGACAACAATTTCCCTCTTCTTACCGCTTAAGTGACATATTTATTTTACTGATTTTGGCTTTTAACATATTATTTTTAGAGACGTTCAATATAGTAATAATTATAAATTGGAAACTTACCACTGCAATTTCACCTAAATTGCACTGTTAATTATTGTTTTTAAATATTTGCAAAAATTAAGTAAACTCTACAACTCCACTAAAGTTACTGCATTCGTGATGCATGTAACATTAAGGAAACCGTTTGTTTTAAGTTCGCATTTATAGACTGGGGGGAAAAAAAGGCAGAGGTATATCACGGCCTGCTGGAGTATAGTAAACACAGAAAACATTTTAAAGCAACAATGTTGAAGATAGATATTTTTGTTTTGCAAATTTGCCGTCATTGAACAGAAACCAAGATGGAGATTTCATTGCAACTAATTAGAAATTCCTCTTTAAGGTATGTAATAAACGATCTTCGCACAAAATAATGTACGATACACGAGCGGTATGTTTTCTTTCAATTCTCGGAAATTAAAAAAGCTCAACTGCGTTTCGCTTTTTCAAACTTTTCCTCGAATATGAAAACTTCAACATACCGCTCTTGTAACGTATATTACTATTACAGTAACTGGTATAATTTTTACCTATAAAAGATATTTTTTCAGTCACTTTATAATTATTTCTTTATCATATTTTTACAATATATATATTTCAAAATGCTACGTCTTTCTATTTTCTACCTGTCACTTGAAATAAAATTAGGAAGAGATACGTAAATAGTTACCCTGACTAGTAAGTCAGTCAATTGACTGCACGTAATTTTCACTTTACTTTTGCCAAAAATAGTTTCAATTTCAAAGCTACTTCTTTTAGTAATTTCAATAAAAAATAAAATTGCAATTTACAAAAATTAAATATTCAATCTGTAAATTTTAATAAAACTTGCGCCGTAGCGTCGTGGCCTGAGACGTCGTGAGTGAACTCGCATTATGGAATAAGCGCTGGTTGGAGTCCTCGTGAGGGAAGAAATTTTCTCTTGAAATTTCTGTCATTGTATGAAACAAATGTCTACCCAGCACCGTGATAAATTTGGGGAGCTACAATAAGTAGCGAACTCCGTTTCCGCGAACCGAGGGAATCATCGTGCTAACCACACACTACCCATGTACTGATTGGATGGTCGTTAACCTTGCTGAGGCATATGGACTTGAGGCCACTAGTCAACTGGTTGGCTTTGGCCCTCTATGGTCTATCAGGCCTAGTATCATTCATTCATTCATTTACAAATATTAACCTATTATTATTATTATTATTATTATTATTATTATTATTATTATTATTATTATTACTACCGGTATTACTTTTTATAATATAAATTACAATACCAATTTGATTAGGTAATACAATAAATACATGGTTATAACTTAAAGGTTTGTTTTTGTTTTTTGTTGAATGTGTTTATTTTGCTTTTTGTGAATATATAGTTCATTAATTATACTGGATATTGGTTTTAGTAACAAGTTTTATTCTTGCAAATCAAGCTTGTAAAGTTGATTTGAATAATTTCGAGGGAAAAAATTGTTCCGGGGCCGGGTATCGAACCTGGGACCTTTGGTTTAACGTACCAACGCTCTACCAACTGAGCTATCCAGGAACTCTACCAGACACCGATCCAATTTTTCCCTCTATATCCGCAGACCTCAAAGTGGGCTGACAACCGTCAAGCTACCAACATTGAGTGCACACTAGCTCTGTGTGGCTTAAATTGTGTTTTCTGTTAACGAACAGTGACGTATATTATGCAAATCAAGCTTTCAGGTATAACTCCCTGTAAAGTTGATTTGAATAATTACGAGGAAAAATTGTTCCGGGGCCGGGTATCGAACCTAGTGTGCACTCAATGTTGGTAGCTTGACGCTTGTCAGCCCACTTTGAGGTCTGTGGATATAGAGGGAAAAATTGGATCGGTGTCTGGTAGAGTTCCTGGGTAGCTCAGTTGGTAGAGCGTTGGTACGTTAAACCAAAGGTCCCAGGTTCGATACCCGGCCCCGGAACAATTTTTCCCTCGAAATTATTCAAGTTTTATTCTTACTATTTGAACGTACAGTACACACCACAAATTGCATATAGCCGCATATCCATGTGATCATATTACCAGCACCTCTTGAAAAATCAGCTATTTTTGAGTGCAATATGAATGCATTTTAAATAAGCATTGGATGTCTGTAACGAACATTGAACTAGTTGTAAAATGTTATATAGAAACTATAATTATTACTGACTGCTTGAAAGGAAATACAGGGACATCATTTTATTTTTACTTCAATTTTTATTGTATCCGAGTTTTTGAATGTACTTCACTCCCACCCCCTCTACTAGTAAACTTACAATCGTTCTCCACACAGAGCCAAGGCTGCGTATGAAGTACTGAGTTAGTGAGTATAGTACGTTCCAGAAATATGTTCACGTTTTCCAGTGACGAAAGAGCTTTCAATACTGAATAATATTTTCGCACAGGTACTGTCGTCCGTTTGCCTATGTCGCATCCTGGTTTCCCCCACCTGCTTCTATTCGCCCCTCCGTAAAGTCTAGTAGCTGGGCTGTCTTAGCTGTCCTCTCAAAACATTAATTTCTGTTAGGAATTGGACGTCTACGTAATATTATACAACTGTTTAAAATAAATTAAGTAAAAGGGCTTCGTTAAGTAATTAACTGTCACGTGATTTCCCTCCCCCCCCTTTCTACGATCCTGCGACAAAACCACTTCAACGGACAGTAGATAGTATGTCTGAGTAATTTTATCTTTTCGGATCGGGCAGAAGTGAAGATTGAATTTACAGTACAGTACGTAAGGTACTCTTTTACAGAGTAGGTATAGAATTATTTCAACATGAGTTACTAGTTACGAAGGACGAAACTGGTAATTGGGATTAGGTACAATAGTCTATAGTGCGATAATATGCATATTAGAACTGAAGCCTGTATCGAAATGAACGGCCATCATTTTAAAAAAATGTGTTTAAATATCCGTATTATGATTATTTTTCAATTTAACTTCATTCTCTATATTGTACGCTAATGTGCTGTAACAATACAATATACACTGCATAATTAATACGTCCGAATGGAAAGCTCAATTCGTGAGTAAAAACACTAAGTACAGTACTGTATTTTGATTAAACAAAAATCTAATGAAAATTATCAAACTCAAAATTGCGATATTTCCTAATTTACATAAATGGATGAACTATTTTTCTTCCCTCCTATACCTAGTAAAGTGATTTGTATTTTACGCCAGTATCATCGAACTCCAGTCCTGGAAGGGGTAGCAAGTGATGTTTCCGGTTCTAGACCTTTAATCCAAAGAAATAGACAGGTTAATATTAAAAATGTTAGTGAAAATAAAATGATGTCCCTGTATAAGACAAACTTACCAATAGCACCGCCTTAATCCGTTGTCACAAATCAAATAAAGAAAGCCTGTGGAAGCAGTTTTGCTATTATCAACTAATCTCCTTGATTATGTAGCCTACCTTCCTAACACGTGGTTCGACATACTGGCACTAACTTTTGCTTATCATATCAATTAGCTATAGAACAGTAATGTGGTCATATTATCTGCATTGGCTATATTTGTATCACATACCTTACTTATTGCGCTTGTATTTTTATCAAACTTACTGATGTTGGAATCGTTTTCAGATATTGAACCATTGGAAACTTCACTCCTTCCCTTATTCCTCAACTCGATCATACAGTCCAGGAAATCTTTGCGGACAACTCCGTGTTTCTCTCTGTGAATGAAGGAAAACACGTTGTTTATTTTTATTCTCATAAAAATTACATTCAAGCTACATATTAAAATGATACATCTCTGTCCTATTATATACTATTATACGAATATGCACTTGTAAATTTAATAGTTCTGTTATTAATGCAATACCTCATTTTGGTTTGTTGCTTATTCCAACCACATAACTAGCAGGCCGTGTTTCGATTTCCGGCGAAGTTCTTTTGTAAGAAGTGGTCTTGTTCCATAATTAGTATGTCTCACTACTGGTGTTTGTTTATAATTCCCAGGAGAGTGAGAATTAAACGAGTCTAAGACCCATTCCTTGAGATAGATGATGATGATGATCTATCTATATATCCTTTATTATGAATTATGTTCTATTGGTATTCAAATGAAATTCCTATCACTTCACAATAGCCTATATTCATTGCTGAAGGTTCGCATATGTGAAACCATAGGCGGCAGTGGCTGACGGCTTTTCGAGGGTCGGACCCGAGATAGATCAATATCAGCATTTTTCAACCTTTTCCAACATGCTGCACACTAAATTTGTAATTTAAAATCCAGCTGCACACTCGTGTAATCTAAACGAGTGGTTTCTAACCGGGAAGGGGTAATTTTTTTATAGAAACAAGTAAATTACGATATTTTTAAGGTACAGTAGAGCGTCTCGTTTAGGCACAGTGAAAACATAAACAAAGTGCAGGTAACGTGTGGGGGAGAAATATAATTTCAATTAATGCTCCGCCATAAATGTTGTAACTAAAACTTTGTGCATCCCTTGTGTTTATAGTACGGCTTCTCCTCCCCCCACACGTTACCACACGTTGTTTACGTTTTCACTGTGCCTAAACGAGACGCTCTACTGTATGTACAATGTTCTGACTTTACTGATCTGGCAACCTTGGCTGCTCGTCAGTCATTCTCTTCTCTGCCGCTTTCACACATACACTGTACTTACTGAATGCAGACTTGTGTCGCATTTGCTGTACGTTGACTCTTGTGGACTCACTTTTCTTTACTAATCTTTTCACTTTTACTTTTCCAATTTTTGATACGGAAACCTTTATTATTTTCATTTTCTCGCGGCACACAGGTTGAAAATGGCTGATCTATACGCTTAGGCTCACAGTGACCAATTGTGCACCCTATATGTGACGATTATTCCAGTTCGACAGGTGTATAGGTGGTCCGATGCTAACAAGTGAGTCATTCTGGCTCAGGATTCATCCGCATATGATTACCTGATGAACCCATTCACAATATACTCTAGAATCGTTTACCCATTTCTTCAGGAATTTTTTTTTCTTAGTAAAAATTATGGAAAATTTAATATTGAATGTAACGATTGAGAAAACAAATATTTCTTGAAGGAATAGGTAAAAGATCCTAGATTATGTTGTTGATGTAGATCTTTAAAACATTCCAGTAAAAGAATCGTGCAGATATTTAATTAATTGTACATTTTATCATGTAAGTGCTTTGCGGCTGTAAAAAAATATTATGAATAGTGTTTTATAAAGCGTAATGTAGATATATGAATTAAGCATGATACGTTTTGATCATTTAGCTTTTATAGTAGCTGAGATATATAAAAAAATGAATTTACTCAATTGTTGCTGGCCAATGGTGTACCTCCCCCTCAACTAAAATCCCATCTCACTGAGGTTCTGGCTGATAGGCCTATGTATAAATACGGAAATAAAATTTGGAGCTCCCTTAAGTTTCGCTTTCAACACACTGCGCATGTGCAGCAAACAAGAGCCCCTGTATATATGCTACTTGTAGACAGTCCTGTGAAATTGTTGCCTACATACAGGTTTACTCTCATCAAGCCTCGCTCCAAATTTTAATTCCGTATCTGTGCATCGATTATCAGGCAGTACATTTCTCTTGACGATACGGCATGTGTCAGAGGATAGACAAAAGTTTGTATACATCTGAAGTCTGATTAGGGAAATGTGTTACTAGTCAGGGATATATAAAATGAAGGGAGAAAAGAACTGGCCGCCTTATTTCATTATCTCCTGGCTTAGTTGCCTCATGAGTAATGTCTTACTGGTGTCACAGGTTCCAGCCTGTCTTCAGACAGTTAAATAAACAACCATAATTCACTCGTGTGCCCGTTTATTATGAGGCTGGAAACGCCCAAAATGGGTTGAGGATAATTCTTAATTGGGATCCAGGAGTTCATGGTGGAATCAAACGCAGATTTCTAAGCTGGGGTGGCAAATAGTAGAAGGCTCACTCTTATATGCACTTCATCGTAGGGTACTGCAAATCCCGTTATTTCTCACCTGTACTCCACCGTACTCCAAACAGTCTTTCTGATGAAGTCTGCTGTTTCTCCGTCGAGGATGTATAGCTTGAAGAAGTTTTGCACTGCTGGCGAAAAGAATGCCGTTACTGACGCCAGGCCCTTGCGAAACGAGAACTCGAAAATTCGTCTCAGGTATCGCCGGAACTCGGCTTCTGGATTCTTAAGTGAATTGCTCTCGATGCCAAACGCACAGGATGCTATCACGTCCGTCGTATACCTGGCCATTGTGTCCTTTACTGACACTACATCTCCTGTTAACATAAGTTAAAGCATCTCTCACTATTACACCTCCTGTTAACATAAATTAAAGCAGTGAAATAATGGAGATGTCATGCTCAGTATTATACCTCCTGTTAACATTAATTAAAGCAGTGAAATAATGGAGATTTCATGTCATATTACACCTCCTGCATAAATTAAAGCAGTAAATAATGGAGATGTCATGCTCAGTATTATACCTCCTGTTAACATTAAATTAAAGCAGTGAAATAATGGAGATTTCATGCTCAGTATTACACCTCCTGTTAACATAAATTAAAGCAGTGAAATAATGGAGATGTCATGCTCAGTATTATACCTCCTGTTAACATAAATTAAAGCTGTGAAATAATGGAGATTTCATGCTCAGTATTACACCTCCTGTTAACATAAATTAAAGCAGTGAAATAATGGAGATGTCATGCTCAGTATTACACCTCCTGTTAACATAAATTAAAGCAGTGAAATAATGGAGATGTCATGCTCAGTATTACACCTCCTGTTAACATAAATTAAAGCAGTGAAATAATGGAGATGTCATGCTCAGTATTACACCTCCTGTTAACATAAATTAAAGCAGTGAAATAATAGAGATGCCATGCTCAGTATTACACCTCCTGTTAACATAAATTAAAGCAGTGAAATACTGGAGATGTCATGCTCAGTATTACATAAATTAAAGCAGTAAATTGGAGATGTCATGCTCAGTATTACACCTCCTGTTAACATAAATTAAAGCAGTGAAATAATGGAGATGTCATGCTCAGTATTACACCTCCTGTTAACATAAATTAAAGCAGTGAAATAATGGAGATGTCATGCTCAGTATTACACCTCCTGTTAACATAAATTAAAGCAGTGAAATAATGGAGTCATGTCAGTGCTAAATTAAAGCAGTATTAGATGTCACCTATTACACCTCCTGTTAACATAAATTAAAGCAGTGAAATAATGGAGATGTCATGCTCAGTATTACACCTCCTGTTAACATAAATTAAAGCAGTGAAATAATGGATGGAGATGTCATGCTAAAGCAGTATTACAGTATTATACCTCCAGTTAACATAAATTAAAACAGTGAAATAATGGAGATGTCATGCTCAGTATTACACCTCCTGTTAACATAAATTAAAGCAGTGAAATAATAGAGATGCCATGCTCAGTATTACACCTCCTGTTAACATAAATTAAAGCAGTGAAATAATGGAGATGTCATGCTCAGTATTACACCTCCTGTTAACATAAATTAAAGCAGTGAAATAATGGAGATGTCATTACACCTCCTGCTAAATTAAAGCAGTGAAATAATGGAGATGTCATTACACCTCCTGTTAACATAAATTAAAGCAGTGAAATAATAGAGATGCCATGCTCAGTATTACACCTCCTGTTAACATAAATTAAAGCAGTGAAATAATAGAGATGCCATGCTCAGTATTACACCTCCTGTTAACATAAATTAAAGCAGTGAAATAATAGAGATGCCATGCTCAGTATTACACCTCCTGTTAACATAAATTAAAGCAGTGAAATAATAGAGATGCCATGCTATTACACCTCCTGTTAACATAAATTAAAGCAGTTATGTCATGCTCCTCCTGTTAACATAAATTAAAGCAGTGAAATAATGGAGATGTCATGCTCAGTATTACACTCCTGTTAACATAAATTAAAGCAGTGAAATAATGAGATGCCATGCTCAGTATTACACCTCCTGTTAACATAAATTAAAGCAGTGAAATAATGGAGATGCCATGCTCAGTATTACACCTCCTGTTAACATAAATTAAAGCAGTGAAATAATGGAGATGCCATGCTCAGTTAATAGAGATGCATAATTATTAAACATAAATTAAAGCAGTGAAATAATAGAGATGCCATGCTCAGTATTACACCTCCTGTTAACATAAATTAAAGCAGTGAAATAATAGAGATGCCATGCTCAGTATTACACCTCCTGTTAACATAAATTAAAGCAGTGAAATAATAGAGATGCCATGCTCAGTATTACACCTCCTGTTAACATAAATTAAAGCAGTGAAATAATAGAGATGCCATGCTCAGTATTACACCTCCTGTTAACATAAATTAAAGCAGTGAAATAATAGAGATGCCATGCTCAGTATTACACCTCCTGTTAACATAAATTAAAGCAGTGAAATAATAGAGATGCCATGCTCAGTATTACACCTCCTGTTAACATAAATTAAAGCAGTGAAATAATAGAGATGCCATGCTCAGTATTACACCTCCTGTTAACATAAATTAAAACAGTGAAATATATAGAGATGCCATGCTCAGTATTACACCTCCTGTTAACATAAATTAAAGCAGTGAAATAATAAAGATGCCATGCTCAGTATTACACCTCCTGTTAACATAAATTAAAGCAGTGAAATAATAGAGATGCCATGCTCAGTATTACACCTCCTGTTAAGATGCATAAATTAAAGCAGTGAAATAATAGAGATGCCATGCTCAGTATTACACCTCCTGTTAACATAAATTAAAGCAGTGAAATAATGGAGATGCCATGCTCAGTATTACACCTCCTGTTAACATAAATTAAAGCAGTGAAATAATAGAGATGCCATGCTCAGTATTACACCTCCTGTTAACATAAATTAAAGCAGTGAAATAATGGAGATGTCATGCTCAGTAT
The DNA here is from genome assembly GCA_025594305.2 of Periplaneta americana. Lineage (NCBI taxonomy): Eukaryota > Metazoa > Arthropoda > Insecta > Blattodea > Blattidae > Periplaneta > Periplaneta americana. The sequence goes on along the minus strand of JAJSOF020000040.1, from coordinate 38,889,815 downwards.
TACACCTCCTGTTAACATAAATTAAAGTAGTGAAATAATGGAGATGCCATGCTCAGTATTACACCTCCTGTTAACATAAATTGAAGCAGTGAAATAATGGAGATGTCATGCTCAGTATTACACCTCCTGTTAACATAAATTGAAGCAGTGAAATAATGGAGATGTCATGCTCAGTATTACACCTCTTGCTAACATAAATTGAAGCAGTGAAATAATGGAGATGTCATGCTCAGTATTATACGCATTTTTTCTCTTGTTAACGTAAGTCAAAACGGTGGGATAATGGAGGTGGTCTAGTGAGGACCTCTTTAAACTGTTAATGTTTGCATTTTTATTTAAAAAAAAAGTGCACTGAACATTTTAATTTCAGACTGCGAGCGGCTCAGTCGAGAGTCGTATTGCTTTTATCGGTTTCTCTGCAGTCTATTCGCCCGTATATCATGTATGTACTTAAACGCATATACGAATCTGTAGTATGTAGGTCTATATAACACGATAAAAAATCTCTGAAAACACAACACAAAATGTGACAGAGGATTTATGAAGTCTCTTGGATTGCGTGAGACGTCTTTATTCTTGGTATGTAAGTTTTAGTATTCGAGCGAAAGTAACTTACTGCAAAACGTCCTGTATTCGCTATGCAATGTCAGGTTTGAAATTATTGTGAAGTTTAAAATTTATGGATAGAAGACAGGGCTCTTCTTGCAAATTTCCGCATTTAACCGTCGTAATGATGCGCAGTACCTTTCAGCTGTGTTTCTTGTTCCAGTCTCCATAAACTCAACCTAAAATACCAACAGTGTGTTCACGCGCAAAAAAATTAATTTCCTCTAGCATGCAAGAAACTGTTACCGAGTTAACCTTACTTAATGATCAACTCTCGTACATAGAGTAAAAGCAAAGTCTACTATATACAGTCACGAAGCTTAATACTTACTAAATATGCAAACATATACAGTTGAAATATGCATCCATAGATAGTTGCTCACCACCAGGATCGCTACTTTCGCCTCATCACAGACTCTTTCCATAGCACACGATAAAATGTATTGTACTTTCGATATCGTGTTCTTTTGAAAAAATTAACACCTTCCTTCCACTATTGAAATATGAAATACATAAGGTTTATATATTATTTTCATAAAATATATTTTATATTCTATAAACTCACCTTCCTGGATCTTTCGGAAGAAGGATAACTCTAACCTATTTTTCTTAGAATTTATAGTACTACAAACGTCTCCTTGTCCCATATTATTATTCAAATTATTGTATTTTAGCCATTTACAGTTAATACAACCGATAACGAACATTTCACAGTTTACATAGCTTTTCACAAAAATGTGAAATACGGCACAGTCAATGTTTTTTCGAACTAGACCAGGCCGTAATGTATGTTCGGGTTTTCTATTTCAGTGTATGGAGCTCAGTGAAATATTATATTATAACTTTATTGCTTATCATTGCTAAGCTTTATTTAGTGTAATTTGTCCATAAGTTCCGTTTACTTCTTGTTGCATAATATGTTGCACAAATAATTACAAAACTGTGTTATTTTAATGAGAAGAGAATTTTACATGTTAACATAATCTGTTCGCGTCAACATTTCAAGTTTAGAATGGAAGCTATTTTGAGGTTCAATAAAAACGAATTTATATTCTGATTTTAATTTAGCACATCTACCTTCCTTAATTCTAGACAGAAAATTTACCATACCACTCCTATGAAATTAGTATACGTACGATTGTGGTACTTCGTATCTTAGGTAGTAGAAAAATACAATAATTCAGTACTCAATTGTAGTATTAAAATACAGACAAATAGAATGTAACGGGTGTCACACATGACATTATGTTTAATTATAATGTATAATTGCGAATATAGGAATATAAGTTAAATACAGTAAACATAACCTATAATATCCATATGACATAACATACATATGTAGTGACAGGGCATTGGAGACCACTAAAATTAGATAGAAAGGGGCAACTGGTACAGTAAACATAACCTAATTTCAACATATCTAAATATTCGTGCGGTGCAACTGAAAATTATTGAATCGTGCATAAATGAATGTACAAGAATTTCGCAATATTTAATCGAGATAAAAACAGGTATTACACATACGAACAACGTAATTTTCACACCAAATATAATATTACACCTTAACTCGCAATGAATTATGTCTGATGTGTCCCCTAATCATTGTTTTAAATTTTATTAATGCAATTACACTACATTTTAGAGAAATATATGTTACTCTTTATGCATTCCAATCAATTTATATGGTTGAAACGCCGCCCTTCGTGATCGGGTTAAGAGAGTCACATGGCCTGCCTTACGACTCTATTACATCACTATGGCAATGACACAGTCTATTGTTCCTAGTACTCACAGCGCTCCAAGTGGCTAGCAACTATCGCGAGAAATGCAATTCGTTGGCAAAAAATCATCCCAAGCTTCGTGACTGTATATAGTAGACTGTGATAAAAGTATGAAACATGGAAATGAATAACAAAATAAGATAACAGAGAGAAGAAAGAGAAATTAAGAAATATCTAGGTATTTTTCTTCTAAAATTCTTTTCTTAAGGCTGAGTTTCAATATATAGGCCTGAAGCAATAATGATAGATAGCCTAATAGACCACCGACGACAACCGATTTATAATAGCTGACTGCTCACCAGTTTAACGAGTGAAAACATAGAAAAGTGCTCACCGTTGGCTGTAGCTCTGTCCAAATGGTGACCGAGTTCCTTGCCGCAGTTCTCAACCAAATAGAACATTTTCTTCATCTTGCCCGACGTGAAGACAGGCGTGAGGTTCACTCGAACGTGCCTCCAACGCAGATCCTTGAGCGTGAATATATTATTGGCGAACAAGGGGTCCAGATCAACGTTGATGTCGGGCATACGGTTGATGAAGTTCTGAGAGTCCTTAACAAGGATGCTCTTGACGAGATTGAGGTCCCGTATTAGCAGACTGGGCTGGTCGAAAGAGAACATCCCCACGTAAGGTTTGTCCCCATGCTCGTTGTAGATCCTCTGCAGGAAGTGCCCAATACCCAACTTCAGCAGCACCAGATCAAGAAGAGTGCCCACAAATGGGATAGGTTTCAAGTATGGGATCCCGCGTTTCTTCCAGATGTTGAAGTTTCTCGTGGAATACAAGTACAACGCAACGAAGAAGATTGTACAAGATGCAATGAAGTAGAGTATCAGTGATTCCAGTGACGGCGTCATTATTGGGAGTAACCTAAACGATTATTTATACTAATGTTATCGTATCTCTTATTTCAGAAAATTTTGTATAAAGTAGCGGTAGTCTTACTCCTCCCTGAAATACTTATTCCACTTTTACATATTAGACACTAGATGATAATTTTTGTAATTATGTGATATAAGTAGTGATAACGTAGCTCCTGACGCCTAAATGACCCAACTCGAACTGAACTCTTTACTATGAACGTGCGAAGTGAAAATTAATGAAGTAGAAATGCGAAGGAACTTAAAAAGTTCTTATTACGGATAATTATTGTTCTGAAGACAAGCCTCCTAATGAGACTCTTGCTACTGTGTGTGCATAAATGACATAAGCCTAAAACCATTTTCGAATGTTGTAAAAAAAAAACAATTAGGACGATTTAGCTTCAGTAATTAAAACTTTTTGTAAGTCGTATTTTATGCAAAATTTGTTTTTGTTTATTCCGATACACAACCATATTGAACTACCTATTATTTATTTTATTTTTCATGACTTATGGGATTACATACACCTTCCACCATTAAAAATATATGTTTTATAAATTTAATTCTTCCATATCGTGGCCTTGGTTTGGCAAGGTTCTAACTGCTTTTTCCATACTTTTGAGATACAGAGCTTCAAAGTTTCAATTTATTGTAATACTAGCCGTACCCGTGCGCTCCGCTGCACCTGTTAGAAATAAATATAAAGTAATTACATAATTAAAATAGGACATTTGATCCAGGGAACATTTGCGTTTGATAGAAGGATAAATCGTTTATTATGTTACTTAATTTAAATTGAATTAAGAAATTAAAATGCGATCATTTTGATCCAGAGACCACTCATTTGGTCATAAAAATTATTTTAGGAAATACAGGAAACGAATGTACAGAATAGCCTATCAAGTTCTCTGTGCATAAGAAGCTATTTTAATCTTACCTGTCCTCGATTGACTCAAACGTTACTGTAATAACATCATAGCATTATGTCCATCTAGAGAAAGTTACACTTTCCAATGGTGAATTAATAATTAATTATACAAATGAGTTAAGTTAGCTTCCGATATTACTTCATAGAAACGCAGAAACATTCTCTGTAGGCTATGTTTCATAGCTTTCAATTGTTGTTGTCCAAGGCCCCTTATACACAAAGTCATTTGTTTTTTATTTCATTACACCGCCTTAGATGGTGTCGTTATTGTAATTTTGAAACTCATTTACCTCATTAAATATCAGTCCTATCAAAATTGTGCGTGGAAAAAAACTTATCGGAAATTATTTTTAAAGAAACTTTCGTTGTGTATTTTTCATGAAAATTAATAATAAGGAGATATTTCGATTTATTTAATTCAAACCCCTTATAACCCCCTTTTAAATGAAATATTTTGAATTACATATAGCCTAAATTCTAAGTTACAACGAACTTAATTTATATTCCAATTTTCATATAAATCGGTTCAACCATTATCGCGTGAAAAGGTAACAAACATTCAGACAGACAGACAGACATACAAACAAAAATTTCAAAAAAGCGATTTTCGGTTTCAGGGCGGTTAATTATATATGTTAGGACCAATTATTTTTGGAAAATCGAAAATTACCAGAAAAATTTCGGCTACAGATTTATTATTAGTATAGATGAACATTTAGTTTCTTATACTTATGAAATGTTACGTATGGCATCTTAAAGCATTAAACTTATAATTACATACTTTCATAGCCTATTTTGACTACTTATTTATTTCATTTACAATATTTAATTTTGCAGTTAGAAGTATGGTCTTCCATAATGAATTTTCAGGGTCAGACAAGGTTCTAAGTGCTGACAGAACTTTGTCAAACTATTTTTATTCATTACTTAAAACATGTATTGTTCATTACATAAAACATTTAAACTTTGAAAAAAACTGTTCTCTTTTAATTTATAATTGAATAACAATTGACATTAAATAAATTACAGAAATTAAAATTATATTTCGTGAAAACAATCAGATCTCTGTTATAACAGTCTTCATGAAAGGCCAATCTTACTTGATGTTACATATGGAGGGTGTCTCCTTCGAATAACCTGTTGCATTTCCATGAATGCAGATTAGACAATACTTTCCGTATCTTCTTTTTTAGTGTATTTTCTTGGATATTTCTGAAATTACTGTAATAGTTACATATATATTTCTTTGTTATTAGGCCTATTATAATTTCAATGTCGCTTGTATTATTTAATAGTACATTATGCAACGAGCCTATAATGAAGGTAATTAAGAAGCGAGTATGGATATTTATGAAACGAGCGCAAGCGAGTTTCATAATTTTCATACGAGCTTCTTAATTACCATTATAGGCGAGTTTCATACGACTTTTATGCTCGACCATATTTCTAACTTCATATATTAATTTTTTAGCAATGTCCCGTATGTTGTGAGATGTGCGCAGACGCGAAAGTATTGATTTTTTCCGAGGAACAGATGTCCACATTGACCTTGCTAGGCCATAAGAACCTACAGAGATAACATTGAAATTAAATTAGACATTGAAAAACGAGATGACAAATTGAATTTATTTGAATATTATTTACAATTAACGCTAATTATTATATTAACAGAACATAACCTTCTGCGACAGTATTGGATTTCCAGCCTCCGTGACTTTTCGCTAATTCTCTTTCGATTGCATATCCGAGAATAATCGATACTTGCGGTTTTATAACGGTAGAAAGCTGACCTGTCATTGGCTGAACAGTTGTAACCTGAGTCGTCATTGGCTGAAAGACCTGACCTTTAATGAGTAGGTGTACTTTAATGACATGCATTAAAGGTCTGCTACCAGGTGTATAATTACTACATTTCGGCATGGTCGAGCATAAATGTATTTATATATTTTATGTTGTTTATAATATATTTTTAAATTAAACAAATAATTACACAATTAAAAATGTTGTTTTAAGAAGTAGTTTCTTGGAAGTGAAGTTAGTCATCAAATTTATTATTGACGAATAAAAAATGTATATTTCAAGTAATGGGGATTTGGAAATGTTATAACACGTGAAAAAAATGGCTAAGTGGAAAATGAAGGGCTTGAATTAAAAAATCATCATACGTATTGTTTGGCTGTCCTATATATGCAAAAGTTTCTTCATTGTGAAAATTTTTGTCCATCGAAATGTTGTTGTTGGCATTATAACTCTCTGAAACAATACGTCACCAAATTGAAGAAATTCGCTGAGATGGAAATGTATTACTGAAGTCAAGTCTTCTTTTCAAACGCTGCCTGTTTATCCTTCCTTCATTAAAAAAAAAATGAATTTTAATTAACTTTGTGGTCAACTTTACTCTCTTTTCTTCTCATTTAGACCTCTATTTTGTCTTATTTCAGGCATATAACGGTAAGCAGACAATTTAATGGTAAAGAAACCATATTCTTTGAAAGGAAATGCACTGTAAAATTATAAATTCTTCAATGCAGAGTCTTAATTTGTAATAGCTTATTGAACCTCACAAATTGCATTGTAGATCACATGTTACGGCTGAGGTTAGGTTCATTTCATTACATATAATAATTACGTTCTTGGGATTGTTTCTTCATAATCTTCATTATCATATGAAGTATGAGAACTGTAATCATCAGGGTAGTCATCACGGAACACATCGTCAGAACTTTGATATCACACTTTCATTATTCTGGTAACTGTTTCTTATAGAAAAAAAATACAGGTATACTGATATTTGTTTTCTATTAACAACAATCTGAACACATTACTCATATATTATCAATATGACATTAAAATTACTAATAAAATATGATATCATGCTTAGCTGCGGATAACACGAATTAAATTCCTGGAATTGTGCAGCTTGCAGTTAGAACTTTGTCAAAATAAATATTTTCAAAAGTCGTCATCAAATAGAACTCTGTCACATTGCTAGTTCGTTCATTTGTCACCAAATGGTGCTGAAATGTATTTATGAGCTAGACAGTATTATGAAGAGTGATTACAAAATGATAAAAAAACACGTTTTTGACAATTTTGTTAGTTCGAATCTTGTCAATCCAAGGCCACGATATACTTCAGCCCTATTTTAGTGAAATGTTATATCATTATCCTTAGTGTTTGAAAATTACTCTTCAATCTAAAAATGCCTACATAAAATGAAATTTTAGTATTATTAGTATTATTATTATTATTGTTATTATTATTATTATTATTATTATTATTATTATTATTATTATTATTATTATTATTATTATTTGCGATCTGTACCAAACTGTTTAAAAAATTTCCCTCAAAATGTTTAATGTTTTCAGTAATTCATTTCTTTGTTTGTTTGTTTGTTTGTTTGTTTCTTTCTTTCTTTCTTTCTTTCTTTCTTTCTTTCTTTCTTTCTTTCTTTCTTTCTTTCTTTCTTTCTTTCTTTCTTTCTTTCTTTCTACTTTAAAGGTAATATTCAAATTAACAAGTCCTAGCTCAGAATATTTTCACTGCAAGAGGAATAAATACTTTTTCTTTAATTATTTATGTTTTTAAGAATTATTAATTGAAAATGCTTTTATATTTTTGTTAAAGATGAGATAAATATTGAGCTACAAATGTGTTGATCTTGCTAAGAAAAAGAATAATGCCGAATTTAATGCCGTTATCTAAATATTGTGAAGTATATATGTAATTTATTTCCAAGAAATAGTCTGCCCAGGCATCTTGGGTTGCCAAAAACACAGAATAACACACATATAAGAATAGTAATGATTACTGTAAGACGAGTCAAATTGAAATGTGAACTAGGAGCTTAAATTTAAGAAATGATAAATTTGTACATATATTGTAACAATCACACACTAACGGATAGAAAGAGGGGGATTATAATATTCCGTATAAATGATTTTTAGAATCGCCACAGACCCTTTAATGCTAGAAGTAATTACCTATTTTAGGAATGATGTCATGGATTCCAAATGTTGTGATAGTGTTTACAGTTGATCGTGGGATGGTGCCCCTCGCTCCGATCATTAAATCATGTACTTCCCAGGTGTCTTCCATTTGATATTTTTCTCGAAAATACGGAAAATATAGTTTTGAGGAAATGGGCGATGAACTTAAATTCCTGGCTAGTTGAATGGAAGAATATTTTATGCTCGACCATGCCGAAATGTAGTAATTATACACCTGGTAGCAGACCTTTAATGCATGTCATTAAAGTACACCTACTCATTAAAGGTCAGGTCTTTCAGCCAATGACGGCTCAGGTTACAACTGTTCAGCCAATGACAGGACAGCTTTCTACCGTTATAAAACCGCAAGTATCGATTATTCTCGGATATGCAATCGAAAGAGAATTAGCGAAAAGTCACGGAGGCTGGAAATCCAATACTGTCGCAGAAGGTTATGTTCTGTTACTATAATAATTAGCGTTAATTGTAAATAATATTCAAATAAATTCAATTTGTCATCTCGTTTTTCAATGTCTAATTTAATTTCAATGTTATCTCTGTAGGTTCTTGTGGCCTAGCAAGGTCAATGTGGACATCTGTTCCTCGGAAAAAATCAATACTTTCGCGTCTGCGCACATCTCACAACATACGGAACATTGCTCCAGGTCAGATACAATAAAATTAATAATATCAAGTTAGAAATATGGTCGAGCATATGAAGTCGTATGAAACTCGCCTATAATGGTACCGTAATTAAGAAGCTCGTATGAAAATTATGAAACTCGCTTGCGCTCGGTTCATAAATATCCATACTCACTTCTTAATTACCTTCATTATAGGCTCGTTGCATAATGTACTATTAATTCATGGCTTGGTCAGTTTTGTAGATAACTTTAAAATCATTTCATAGATATAAAGCTGTGAAATTAATGTAAGAAAAATGAAAAATCATTTTCTTTTACACTCGAAGGTGTATGTAACCCCTTAACCGCGACTCTATCGCGCGCCTCTTTTTTAATCATATTACATTTGATTGCTTTCAAAGATGTTCCCTCGTGGAGATCTCGAATGGTGTATGGCAATAGTACTATTGTTTTATTTCATCAACGGATAAAGCAGACGCAGATCCTTCTATACTTCAAATCAATTGCTCTATTATGAAACCCCCTAAGGAGAAAGGATAAGATAAATGAAGATTGGCAAGAGATTTATAGCTCATATAGATGATTTTTGTAGACATAAACCTGTCTGCACGAATTTTATTGTTCTATCAGATACACAAGAATCTGAGAACTCCCTGTAAATCTTCTGGAATACTTTATCGACAAATACCTAACGATTTAAAATTCGTTGTTATAGAGTGTAGGCATATCTCATTTTCACAACACTGTGCGCTGATTGCATTCGCAGGTTCTTCGATCAGTATTAACATTTCACAGACATCTGTGATCGACCATTGGCGTAATCCAGCTGGATTCGTAATTTTAGGCTGCACTCGAACCTGGATTCAAATCCCTCTTGAACTTGGATTTTCTTCTCGCCAAAATACCATTTCGATATCAACAAGTCCACCGACTTTACATGACCTCACAGTTGATACAGCATCCTTAAATAACTAGTGAAATAATGTAGTGTTGCCCAGCCGATAAGAGTGGAGTGTAGGTGGGGAGAGAGGTCTCAAGCGGGAACACATTTTCTTCAGTTTCAATGACATTAATTTACTGTAAATAACTTAACTGTAGTAGCCACCATGCTAGCTGTCATCTGATAATATTTAAGGCAAGCTCTCTGGTAATTGATGCATATAAAAATTAGGATTTATAATCAGAAATACAAAAGAATAAAAAAATATAAATACTATTGATACTCTATATAAAACTCTAGTTAGGAGTAAGCTAGAGTATGCGTCTGTAATATGGTCACCTCAGTTTCAGTCCCATCAGATGCAAATAGAAAGGATACAGAAAAGATTTTTACGTTATTTATATTTAAAAAAACATCAAGTGTCGTCTTATGACAAGCAAATTTCACATAATCGGTTATTTTTTTAATTTCATCATAAAACTTAAAAAATTAGACGATTAATGAATAGTCAAATTTTACTCTATAAGACTGTTAACGGTATATTTAATAACTGTGATTTTCTTAAATTCCTTCAGTTTAATGTAAAAAGAACAGAATTACGTCATAGACAACCTTTTGTTATTCTAATTCCTAGAACTCTTTTCTTCAAGAACTCTCCATTGTTTGTTATGTGTAATACTTACAACTCTCTGTCTTTAAACTGTGATTCTCAATTAGATTTCAGTTTAACAGTTGAAAAATTTCATACAGTATTAAAAAGAATTGTATTTCCTTAGATATTTAAATTGTGAATAAGTGTATTATAATGTTTTTACTCTAATTTTAAAATAATTTTGCATTATTATATTGAAATTTGGCACTATATTAACTGCAATATTATATTTTGGCATCTATTACCGGTATGTATTTTCTTTATTTCGTTTGTGTTGTTTGTTTTGTTTTTTATTATTATGTATTTTGTATATGTATCAATGTAAGCCACCTGTAATTGGAAACTTGCTTCTGTTGGTGGTGCATTTAAATAAAATTTAAATAATATGTAAATTTGGTAGGTCTGGATCAACGATCCTGAATATCAGGTCATTCGAAAGTCACTTCAAATTTTAATGCATTATAAAATATTATAAGTATTTGAGGTAAAAAAACAGCAGCAACAACAAATCACTGCATTGGACTAACAATGGGTTTGGACTTCACAAAAGATTGGGAATATGTCCAGCAATTTCTTGTTTAATAACCAACATTGTTTTTTTAGACTTTATGCACAGAATTTTGCAGACAATGTCTTGGAATGGTCCCAATTTATTGCGAGATAGCGTTTTTCAGTTGTTGGATGTGCCACGAAAAATCTTTTTTTAAGGTAAACTCACAACCAAAAGTCGACCGAATTAAGATCTGGAGATCATGGAGGCCATATATGTAGTTTGAAAGTGTCTATTGATGACATTATCACCAAATTAATTGTGTAATTAATTGTTTTGCAGGCATGTAAATATAGGGCGGTGCGCCATTTTGCATGAAGATTATGTTTTCCAGATCGTGATTCTTCACTCTAGATCTGACGAAGTTCTGTAGCATACTGTAGTAGCGTTCTCCATATTTTATTGTAACAGTCTCTGTTAGTCCATTGTTGTCTTCGAAGAAATATGGACCAATGACGAATTGCAAAGTGAAGTCGCACCATGCAGTGGTTTTCAAATCATGAAAGTCTTGTTGAATTGAAACCTGGGGGTCATTTTCATACTAAATTCTGCAATCGCATATGTTAACCCCACTGTTAAGGAATAAAAGGAGGAAGTGTACTTGAAACTTCAAAATTCTTGTAGCAGTACTAATAAAATTATTAATATTTTAATCAACAAAATTGTAACTGTCGAAATGCAAAAAGCAACAAATGAAAAATCCCATTGCTTATTCAACACAACTTTTACCATAAATATTATAATATGTATAAAGCTTTAAAGTTTAAGGGTATATATGCGTGAATGACCACAAATATTGCCAGAAAATGCAGGTTCTAAATTTCCAAAATTTTGTAAGGAAATGAACTCACAATTCAATAAAAATTACAAGGTACCACAACAAGAATTATTAGAACTTAAATATCTGATAATAGTAATATACGTTACAAGAGCGGTATGTTGACGTTTTCATGGTCGAGGAAAAGATTGAAAAAGCGAAACGTAGTTGAGCTTTTTTAATTTCCGAGAACATGAAAACAAACATACCGCTCGTGTATCGTACATTATTTTGTGCGAAGATCGTTTATTACATACCTGAAAGACGAATTTCTAATTAGTTGCAATGAAATCTCCATCTTGGTTTCTGTTTAATGACGCCAACTTCGGAACACCAAAATATCTTTCTTCAACATTGTTGCTGTAAAATGTTTTCTGTGTTTACTATACTCCAGCAGGCCGTGATATACGTCTGTTTTTTTTCCCCCAGTCTATAAATGCGAACTTAAAACAAACGGTAAGGTTATGTAATGATTTATTTTTCATTTTAATATTTTAACAATATTATTTATATAACATATTGCAGTAATAACATCGGCATCTGGAATCTTGTTGATTTTTTCACGGCTTCCTTAATGTTACTTGTATCAGGAATGCAATAAGTTTCGTGGAGTAGTAGATTTTACTTAATTTTTCCAAATATTTAAAAACAATAATTAACATTGCAATTTAGGTGAAATTGCAATGGTAAGTTTCCAATTTATAATTATTACTATGTTAAACGTCTGTAAAAATAATATGTTAAAAGCCTAAAGCAGTAAAATGAATGTCGCGCTTAAGCGGTAAGAAGAGGGAAATTGTTATGTGTGTTACGTTGGGAATACTGAATGTGGTATTTCACACTTACCGCGTATTGGTTCTGTGCGGAAAACAAGCAAATACGCACGATCTCGCACAAAAGTATAAAAAAATACTAATAATATTTTTTAGAATTCACTTTTTACTTTAAATTAAATTTTCAAAAATTTGAAAATTTTTCACACATATTATTTCATAACTCCACAATCATTAGAGATAGAATTCTGAAATTTTGTACACTGATTTAACATGCATTTGTGCAAAAGGTAGACTACAATAATGCCAATTTCTTTGAAAATAGAAAAATTAGGTAACAAAACATTATGTAAATTTTAATATATTTTATACAGGACAAATAAAAAATTAATTGTATTAAAATAAACAACTCTACATGTCTGAGAGTAGTGTACTTTTCAGAAATAAGTGTTTATTACATGCAGGAAAAATATTAAAGATGTCAGAGAGACCATAACAATGTTATGGTAACTGCAGAATTTTTTTTGTTTTTTTTTCATACTTTGATAAAACTGGTTTGAAAAATATTATTAGTAACCTTTTTTATACTTTTATCAGATATTTAAGTTCTAATAAGTCTTGTTGTTGTACCTTGTAATTGTTGTCCAATTGTGAGTTCATTTTCTTATAGAATTCTATAAATTTAGAGCCTGCATTTTCTGATAATATTTGTGGTCGTTCACGTACATATACCCTTAAAGTGACTTTTGAATGACCTTTTGATGTGAAACTGATATCCTACCCAGAGATTCTGAAAATTGCAATTTTAAACATGGTTCACTTTCATTTCATCAGGTTTTCTCTCATTTCTGAACATTGTACTTTAGGTACGACTACATTTGCGTGGTTTTTCAAGTTGTGGATCATGTGTCGTTTTTACAGTGATATGCCATTCACTTGTTGCTTCTTAACCTGTGTTGTTAGTAAGATGGCCGTATTAGCACTAATAGACATGCTACGACTGACACGTTTCACGTAGTAATTCTGTGAACTTCGTTATATAATGACACAAATTAGACGCAAACACGCAATTTGATCCTTTTTGTCAGGTGACAACAGATGTTCAAATTATTATCATCAGAGTTCGGATTCTTAGGATTTAACCTTGTTTCTTGCCACATATCTTCAATATGTTAACACAATTGTTAGTTTAATGTATCCCGCAGTAAAATATATTAATCTTATAAAACCTACAAAAGGCTAAATGACGCGTGTAAACCTAAAAAGGTCCAATTCAATTGAATTCAATTCAATTTATTTGGCCATTAGACATACAGTTTTAGGCTTCGTCAGAATACATTGAAAAACATATAAATACATTTAAAAAAAACACGAATAAAAGAAACAGTAAAATTTAAATAATACAATGAAAACATGAAATAATTTGAAACTTTTAAATTAAAGAAAACTATATTGAAAGTTTATTGTTTCAGTCATTGACTTTACTGTTGTGTATGTTTTAGGTATTAACCTTTACATTATAAGTTACAAGACGTATAAACGTTTTCGTTGAACAGTGTCAACATCTTCAGATACGAACAATCAATTTTGCAATATCATTACTCTCTACATTCTCTACACATACAATATATGTTTAATGGCATACGGGGATAAAATCTGTTGAAATAATATAATTATAAACACATTAATATTCTAATATTCAAATATAGGTGCCCCTAATGCCAACATTTAAAAGTGTACATATAATGTACAATGGAAATACGTTTGCAAGTCTTCACATGTGGGCTGGATTAATAATAAGATAATGTTGTGAGGCTAGAAATAGGGTTAAATATAAAATTGAACTGACTATATATCATGTTATATTATACATGTGAAGATTTGCAATTAAAATGTTGTATTACATATTTTAATTCATCTTTCCATATTTTAGTGATGTACATCTTTCCAATATAGGCTATATCGTAGTGTATGTTTCATGACCTGTCGTAAATCCTTATGCAGATTATTGTGATAATCTTTTGCCAAAATATTGGGTTTTGGTTATTTATTGTTGAGTTGGTGGTGTGCGTTTGCTTTCAATATACGGTATATACAGACTTTTCTGAAAATTTACATAAAATTAAAGAAAACTAACTAAATTGCAATTAAACGTATTTATTAAAATACAATTTCATACAAATTTGTGTTGAAAATCTCAGCAACAGAATAAAAAGGATTATTTAATAACCAATTGTAAAATCTAGCTTTGAAGCTATTGATTGGTAATTTATAATATTGACTTGGGAGCTTATTATATAATTAGCCGTGCCCGTGCGCTCTGCTGCACCCGTTAGAAATAAATATAAAGTATAATTTGAATAATCTTCATTTGCATAATACACGTCACTGTTCGTTAACAGAAAAAAATCCACAATTTAAGTCACACGGAGTTAGTGTGCACTCGAAGTTGGTTGCTTGACGGTTGTCAGCCCACTTTGAGGTCTGTGGATATAGAGGAAAAATTGGATCGGTGTCGGTTAGAGTTCCCGAGTAGCTCAGTGGTAGAGCGTTGGTACGTTAAACCAAAGGTCCCGGGTTCGATACTCGGCTCCGGAACAATTTTTCTCTCGAAATTATTCAAATCAACTTTACAGGGAGTTATACCTGAAAATCTTGATTTGCATAATACACGTCACTGTTCGTTAACAGAAAACCACAATTTAAGTCACACGGAGTTAGTGTGCACTCGAAGTTGGTTGCTTGACGGTTGTCAGCCCACTTTGAGGTCTGTGGATATAGAGGGAAAAATTGGATCGGTGTCGGTTAGAGTTCCCGAGTAGCTCAGTGGTAGAGCGTTGGTACGTTAAACCAAAGGTCCCGGGTTCGATACTCGGCTCCGGAACAATTTTTCCTCGAAATTATTCAAATCAACTTTACAGGGAGTTATACCTGAAAATCTTGATTTGCAGTCACTGTTCGTTAACAGAAAACCACAATTTAAGTCACACGGAGTTAGTGTGCACTCAAACGGTCAGCCCACTTTGGGTCTGTGGATATAGAGGGAAAAATTGGATCGGTGTCGGTTAGAGTTCCCGAGTAGCTCAGTGGTAGAGCGTTGGTACGTTAAACCAAAGGTCCCGGTTCGAACAACAATTTTTCCTCGAAATTATTCAAATCAACTTTACAGGGAGTTATACCTGAAAATCTTGATTTGCATAATACACGTCACTGTTCGTTAACAGAAAACCACAATTTAAGTCACACGGAGTTAGTGTGCACTCGAAGTTGGTTGCTTGACGGTTGTCAGCCCACTTTGAGGTCTGTGGATATAGAGGGAAAAATTGGATCGGTGTCGGTTAGAGTTCCCGAGTAGCTCAGTGGTAGAGCGTTGGTACGTTAAACCAAAGGTCCCGGGTTCGATACTCGGCTCCGGAACAATTTTTCCTCGAAATTATTCAAATCAACTTTACAGGGAGTTATACCTGAAAATCTTGATTTGCATACACGTCACTGTTCGTTAACAGAAAACCACAATTTAAGTCACACGGAGTTAGTGTGCACTCGAAGTTGGTTGCTTGACGGTTGTCAGCCCACTTTGAGGTCTGTGGATATAGAGGAAAAATTGGATCGGTGTCGGTTAGAGTTCCCGAGTAGCTCAGTGGTAGAGCGTTGGTACGTTAAACCAAAGGTCCCGGGTTCGGGTTCGATACTCGGCTCTTGGAACAATTTTTCCCTCGAAATTATTCAAATCAACTTTACAGGGAGTTATACCTGAAAATCTTGATTTGCATAATACACCTGAAAATCTTGATCACTGTTCGTTAACAGAAAACCACAATTTAAGTCACACGGAGTTAGTGTGCACTCGAAGTTGGTTGCTTGACGGTTGTCAGCCCACTTTGAGGTCTGTGGATATAGAGGGAAAAATTGGATCGGTGTCGGTTAGAGTTCCCGAGTAGCTCAGTGGTAGAGCGTTGGTACGTTAAACCAAAGGTCCCGGGTTCGATACTCGGCTCCGGAACAATTTTTCCCTCGAAATTATTCAAATCAACTTTACAGGGAGTTATACCTGAAAATCTTGATTTGCATAATACACGTCACTGTTCGTTAACAGAAAACCACAATTTAAGTCACACGGAGTTAGTGTGCACTCGAAGTTGGTTGCTTGACGGTTGTCAGCCCACTTTGAGGTCTGTGGATATAGAGGGAAAAATTGGATCGGTGTCGGTTAGAGTTCCCGAGTAGCTCAGTGGTAGAGCGTTGGTACGTTAAACCAAAGGTCCCGGGTTCGATACTCGGCTCCGGAACAATTTTTCCCTCGAAATTATTCAAATCAACTTTACAGGGAGTTATACCTGAAAATCTTGATTTGCAAATATAAAGTAATTACATAATTAAAATAGGGCATTTGATCCAGGGAACATTCGTGTTTGATAGAATGATAAATCGTTTACTATGTTACTTAATTTAAATTGAATTAAAAAATTAAAATGCGATCATTTTGATCCAGAGACCACTCATTTGGTCATAAAAATTAGTTTAGGAAATACAGGAAACGAATATAATCTTACCTGTTCTCGATTCACTCAGAAGTTACTGTGATAACATTATAGCATTATGTCCATCTAGAGAAACTACACTTTCCAATGTTGAATTAATAATTAATTATACAAATCGGTTAATTTAGCTTCCGATATTACTTCATAGAAACGCAGAAACATTCTCTGTAGGCCATCTTTCATAGCTTTCGATTGTTGCTGTCCAAGGCCCCTTATAGACGAAGTCATTTGTTTTTTAATTCATTACACGGCCTTAGATGGCAGTTATTTTAATTTTAAAACTCATTTATCTCATTAAATATCAGTCCTATCAAAATTTTTTAAGGAATAAAACTTATCGGAAATTATTTTTAAAGAAACTTTTGTTATGTAACATTTTTCACAAAAATCAATAATAAGCGAGATATTTCGATTTATTTAATTCAGGCCCCTTATAACCTCCTTTTAAATAAAGTATTTTGAATGCCATATAGCCTAAAATCTAAGTTACAACGAACTTAATTTATATTCCAATTTTCATCGAAATCCGTTCAGCCATTATCGCGTGAAAAGGTAACAAACATACAGACAGACAGACAGACAGACATACAAACAAAAATTTCAAAAAAGCGATTTTCGGTTTCAGGGTGGTTAATTATATATGTTAGGACCAATTATTTTTGGAAAATCGAAAATTACCAGAAAAATTTCGGCTACAGATTTATTATTAGTATAGATTTCATCCCCATAATTAAAAAGTTTGTGTTGCTCTTGTGTAATGTACAATATGAAATATTAATTTGTTCACTATTTCTAATTTCATGATCATGTATATTGGCCACTAAAGAGTAATTGTCGATATTTTGTCGAGTGTATCATGAAGTCTAAAATCCAAGAAAGACTAAATAGGACAAAAATAACTGAAAAAGGTACAGCTATGTAATTGATTGTAATCACAACACAAGCAAGCTGTCTTGAAACGATAACATTTAAATAATTTAATCATATTGTTTCGAGAGTTGCGTATTCCTGTATCAACACTGCACTTGAATTATGATGAGCAGGGTTAAGATTTTTAGGTGCAATTTTCATGATAAAAAAGGAAGAGAAAAGGTGCTAAAATAAGCCAAAAATGGACGAAAAAGTACCCTTTCTCCTATAGCCCATAAGTTTAAAATTGAACATTAATTAAATAAATTAAATAAATAGCCGCATACTAGCCATACCAACACATAAGACATCATCGTATTCATCATCATACACAATCTCGCTCTCGCGCTTGTGGAATACCCTACCCAGTGACATCAGAGACTGTCGCAATTTAGTAGCGTTCAAAAGCAAACTTATTAAGCATTTTCTTACTGCGTAGAGTAGGTTTAATTTTTACTTAGTTAATAATTTTTTTTTCTCTCTTCTTAACTTTTGCAATAAACTGTCTAGCTTTTATTAGTCAGTTAATCTTTTAGTACTTTGATTTTTATTGTATTTGTAAATTTAATATTAATTGTAATTATAATTGTAATTGTATTCTTAATATTGTAGTTGTAACCCCTGATAGAGGGGAAGAGAAGGCCTGATGGCCAGGTTAAATAAATAAATAATAAATAAATAAATAAATTCTTTCTCGAAATGTTCTTCTATGACGATTATGTTGATGAATCTAAATTTCTTCATCACCAGAAGAAGAATACATTTTTTTTATCATTTACAAAACGCACCTCAGCCAATTAATATAATCTCCAATTCAACTATTTACCACATCTTTCTCCTATAGCCCATAACTTATTTATTTAAAAAGACGGCCTCGGTAGCGCAGTTGGTATGGCGGTGGCCTTCTATGCTCAAGGTTGCGGGTTCGATTCCTGCCCAGATCGATAGCATTTAAGTGTGTTTAAATGCGACAGGCTCATGTCAGTAGATTTACTAGCATGTAAAAGAATTCCTGCGGGACAAAATTCCGGCACACCAACGACGCTGATATAACCTCTGCAGTTGCGAGCGTCGTTAAATAAATCATATTTTTTATTATATTAAAAATTGAAAGTGTATAGAAAATAAAAACATGATAGTATTAATTCTAATGCAATGGGGTTTATTAAATCGAGTTTAAATCCTGACTATATCCGTCATATTGTTCTTTCACAAGCAATAAAAGTAAGATACTCCCAAAAATGCGGATAATAAATCCCCTTCCTCCTATTTAATATAACTCAAATAAACTTAACACGTTTGTTCCATATCATTATTAATTGCTGAACAGAGGAAGGAGAGCTTATGAAGCTGTTGTACCTCAAAACATTAAGCATCTCTAAGTTCTTAACACTAATTTTGTTTGTATTTGGAGATAAGACGAGATGCTAAAACTCAGTGGCGTAGCGTCAATGTAAGCTAAAAATCTTAGCTTCCCCAGTTAATAATAATCTCATAATAAACCTGCAGTTTATGAACAAAATTATTTATTAATTTTAATACAATTTGTATTTACGCGTTAAATATTGTGATGCGGCAGCTCAGGATGATTTGTGATTCAGCAGTAAACAAGAAGCCTGCACACAGCAGCTTCCAAGCAGACTGGCTTCTTCTGTGTAATCCACCCCGCAGATTTTCCATCCCTTTCTAACTAAACTACCCTAGTCGCAAGGCTCGCAAGAAGCTAGCTTTAACATTTAAAATAAGTAGTTTCCGAGTTATTCACCGGAATCATATTCATAACAAATCAGTAATACGTATACAGTCGCCATCTATTTCACAACAATAGAACCAGTCTCAATAATAGTACACAGGCCTTCGGATTTCACACAGAAGATAACTCGCAGTATGATTTTAAAGAGAGTATAAATAACAGCGAGAAAAAACCATGACATTAACTATATAATATAAAAAAAAAATTCTTAAGTATTCTCTGACATCAATGAAAATCAAAGACGTTGTAGTTATATATCGAAAATCAACCTATTGACACTGTGATGTCAAAGAATCTGTTGGAAATCTTGGAGGCATGGCCTACTTGATAATGTTTATTTTATTGCTTTGTTCGAATATGAGAAACTATTAGTTCTCAAAACTGACAACAGATGGATTTTGGAAAATAGAAAAATTATGTAGGAAAATTGACATTTCACTGGAAACTACTACTTTTCCGAAAAACTTTGGGTTCCAAGCTTCAAAATTAGGGGCCATTTATTAAAATCCGTTCAGCCGTTTTCCCGTTATTTCCATTACCAGTTCAAATTATATATATATAGATATTACGCTCTGACCACAGTATAGACACTTTACTGTTCATATCTATGTTGCTTCATTGCATGCACCCAGTATGACTAGGTTTTTGAAAAAACTCACCACTGACGCCAAAAATTTTTGGAAGACACAAATATTGCACCAGAACAAATAACAACTAAACTGATCTACAGCTATTTACAAGACCAAGTGAGGTTGTTACCGAATGTATAATGTATATTTCCTAATAAGAACTGGTCGAAGATTTGGTCATATTTTAAAATAACTCATATACCATCAAACTGGAAATGGGAGTCATATGCGCTAATTAATGGGATAGGCCTAATTATGACGGAAGAAAGAAAGTACATGTGTCACATTGTTCCAACTCCACAGTGCAAGACATGTGGGAATATTGATACAATTAGGCACAGACTAACAAGATGTTCAGAACTTACAAGTGGCATTTGGTTATGGGTTCAGCAACAGCTAAAAAATGTGCATGAGGCAAGAAACCCGAACACGAATATGCGGATCGTTTTTTCACTGGACTTACCACAGACTCCCCATTATTTTAGTATATTGTGGCTTGCAATGGGTTTTATTTATTATATGCTGCAAATCAATACAGAAACTTTATCAGACTTTATTAATGAACTCAGAAGGGTATATCTACAAACTGGTGGGTGTACATGTTAGGAAAAAACTTGGCAGCACAGGGCGACTTAGGATTTTCAACACAGGACGATAGCACCATTGGCAGCACAGGGCGACTTCAGCATTTTCGAACACAGGGATAGCACGATTGGCAGCACAGGGCGACTTCGGGATTGGTGACACAGGTTGATAGCACGATTGGCAGCACAGGGCGACTTCGGGATTGGTGACACTGGATGATAGCACGATTGGCAGCACAGGGCGACTTCAGGATTGGTGACACAGGTTGATAGCACGATTGGCAGCACAGGGCGACTTCGGGATTGGTGACACAGGTTGATAGCACGATTGGCAGCACAGGGCGACTTCGGGATTGGTGACACAGGTTGATAGCACGATTGGCAGCACAGGGCGACTTCGGCATTGGTTCACACAGGTTGATAGCACGATTGGCAGCACAGGGCGACTTCGGGATTGGTGACACAGGGCGATAGCATCGATTGGCAGCACAGGGCGACTTCGGGATTGACGACACAGGATGATAGCACGATTGGCAGCACAGGGCGACTTCGGGATTGACGACACAGGTTGATAGCACGATTGGCAGCACAGGGCGACTTCGGGATTGGTGACACAGGTTGATAGCACGATTGGCAGCACAGGGCGACTTCGGGATTGGTGACACAGGTTGATAGCACGATTGGCAGCACAGGGCGACTTCAGGATTGGTGACACAGGTTGATAGCACGATTGGCAGCACAGGGCGACTTCAGGATTGGTGACACAGGTTGATAGCACGATTGGCAGCACAGGGCGACTTCAGGATTGGTGACACAGGTTGATAGCACGATTGGCAGCACAGGGCGACTTCAGGATTGGTGACAGGGTTGATAGCACGATTGGCAGCACAGGGCGACTTCAGGATTGGTGACACAGGTTGATAGCACGATTGGCAGCACAGGGCGACTTCAGGATTGGTGACACAGGTTGATAGCACGATTGGCAGCACAGGGCGACTTCAGGATTGGTGACACAGGTTGATAGCACGATTGGCAGCACAGGGCGACTTGAGGATAATGAGGACCTACCCCTTATAGGGGGCGCAATTAGACAAAATTAGTAACTTTCCTCCTATTTAACAGATTTTTATGAAACTTTACACAATAGTTACAGGTAGCATGTATGTTTTGTATACTTCAGGATTGTGAGTACAGCCTCTACCACAACACCATTAAGCTACTTCTTATTGTAAGAGCAACCCAAAGGAATATAAGAGTGAATACTTTATAATGTTCACTGAGGTTCTCGACCTTCTGACATTATTCGTGTCTTACTTAGTCCCTTCCTCATCTTCATAATATCCTTAAGTTTTAAATTCAGATTGAAAGGTGTGTTTGTTTTAAACTTTCATTGCCTTTACACGGTAAGACAGTATTTTCCTAATATATACATAAACACAATAAAGAGATTTTATTGCTCTGATTTACGTAAACACTTGGATCCTCCAACTCGCTGGTTACAGACCGCGCCCAACAGGTAACGTGAGAACTAAGTTTTTAGCTTTTTAGACGTGACAATCCACGAGTAGAGCTACATTTGATAGGGCGCCAGAAACAAACGAAAAATTGTTAATCAAGACAAGACTTGAATAATTTCGAGGGAAAATTGTTCCGGAGCCGGGTATCGAACCCGGGAACTTTGGTTTAACGTACCAACGCTCTACCACTGAGCTACTCGGGAACTCTAACCGACACCGATCCAATTTTTCCCTCTATATCCACAGACCTCAAAGTGGGCTGACAACCGTCAAGCAACCAACTTCGAGTGCACACTAACTCCGTGTGACTTAAATTGTGGTTTTCTGTTAACGAACAGTGACGTGTATTATGCAAATCAAGATTTCAGGTATAACTCCCTGTAAAGTTGATTTGAATAATTTCGAGGGAAAAATTGTTCCGGAGCCGGGTATCGAACCCGGGACCTTTGGTTTAACGTACCAACGCTCTTCCACTGAGCTCAGTTATACCTGAAATCTTGATTTGCATTAGACAAGACTTGTATATTATAGACACAAATTTCTCACTTGAAGTCCTTTCAAAATAACTAATTTTTCTAAATATTATTATTATTATTATTATTATTATTATTATTATTATTATTATTATTATTATTATTAATTATTAAAGCCTGATGTACTTCAATAGTCTACTTCCTGAATATAATGATATTGTTATCAATTCTGTTATTTTCATACGTTTCAGGATCTTTTTATCAATAATAGAATTTTCTTCCACTTCTCCTAGAAGAATTGGTTACAATAAGTTTCATTCTTTTACTCTAGAGAGCTTCATATTTCAAAACAATAGGGCTATCCTCTATTTGATGTATTCGACTATTATCTATTTCTCTTATGTCGTAACAAAATTTTTCCAGATTTTTTCTCTTTAATATTTAATTTTGTTAAATATTGTTTTCGAAGAGTCTAAATTTGCTACCATAAAGCAAAGCTGGAATCTCTATGGTGTTATGTACGTTAGTCTTCTTTTCTTAACTTCATTAGGTTTGAAAATTCGATTCAGTATTTCTAATCTTCACTATAGCCTATATCGAAAATCGGTATTTAATATATTTTATGCTCGACCATGCCGAAATGTACTAATTATACACCTGGTAGCAGTCCTTTAATGCATGTCATTAAAGTACACCTAGTCATTAAAGTACAGGTCTTCAGCCAATGATAACTCAGCTTGCATGTGTTAGCCAATGAGAAGTCAGCTTTGTACCGTTATAAAACCGCAATATCGATTATTCTCGGATATGCAATCGAAAGAGAATTAGCGAAAAGTCACGGAGGCTGAAATCCAATACTGTCGCAGAAGGTTATGTTCTGTTACTATAATAATTAGCGTTAATTGTAAATAATATTCAAATAAATTCAATTTGTCATCTCGTTTTTCAATTTCGAATTCAATAATCAAGGTTATACCAAGTTTAACGGTATTACACAAGGTCAATGACATTATTGTTCCTCGGAAAAAATCAATACTTTCGCGTCTGCGCACATCTCACAATTCACGACCTAGAACAAGGTCACTTCCGATCTTGTCAGATACAAATAAAATGTATACATCTGAATAATTTCAAGTTAGAAATATGGTCGAGCATAAAAAGTCGTATGAAACTCGCCTATAATGGTAATTACTATCATTATAGGCTCGTTGCATAATGTACTATTATTGTTGACATGAATTAGAATCAGGCCTGCATAATTGTACTGGTACAGTCAATAAAAATATAATGACCATGTTTGATATGCGAGTATACAGGGTGATTCATGAGGATTTACCGTCACTTAGGAACTTATTTTCGAAGACTTTCTAAGCAAAAAATGTCATATAAACATTTGTCCTAATCTCAATATTTTAAAAGTTACACTAATTTGAAGTTGTTTGTGAACTATATTTTTCCTTCGGTTTTAAGTGTAAAAGAATAGTACAAATAGAGAATGAACTATTGAGAAGTATAATTTCTTTAATTAGCTAATGTTCTCAAGCTAAAAATGTGTTGCCAGTTGTTTGCACAGATTTTGTTTTTCAATTTTTAACTAAAAATGACATCATTCTTATGAAATTATCACAAAAATTGTTACAAATCATACGACTTTAGGAACTCGATTCTTTGTAATTAATTACGCATCCTAATGCACAGTCTTGAAGAATTTACAAGAGCGGCGTGATTTGTAACAATTGATGTGATAAATGCGTAAGAAAATGTAATTATGTAGTTAAAAATCGAAAAAGAAATCTGTACGAAGCAACTATGGGATTCACAACATATTTTTAGCTTCAGAATACTAGCTAATTAAAGAAATGATACTCCTGAATAGTTCATTCTTTATCTCTAATATTCTTTTACCCTTAAAACTCAAGAATAATGATATTTTACAAACAACTTTAAATTAGTGTAATTATGAAAATATTGAGATTAGGACAAAGTTTATATGACATTTTTGCTCAGAAGTCTACGGAAATAACCTCCGTAAGGGGCGGTAAATCCTCGTGAATCACCCTGTATGGTAGAGCAGCTACAATTGAACAAAATAATAATAATAATAATAATAATAGAATAAAAATAATATCCAAAAATATTAAGCCCCATCTACCTTTTTGGCCACTGCAGTTGGTCCTCTGTTTAAAAGGTGCACGTACTTGTTGGTGTTCGGGATCCTTCCCTGCGAAATAGAAGCACTCACTGTTAGGCTACATACAACAAAAATGTAGTTCCTTCAACAGCTAATGTTACAGTTTGCTCATAGTCATTATACAGCAAGGTACAAACATGGCTTTTAAAACGGCTTGGATTCTGAGTGACTGCAAACTATTTCATTGGTTCTGGCATACGTGATTATTGTTTTCACAAACATTTACTATTATTATCTTAATATATAAAATTGAATGTGGGTCTGTATGCATGCATGTATGTATGTATGTATGTATGTATGTATGTATGGTGTGTATGTTCTCTATACAAATCTACACGCTTTGACCGATATGTGCCAAAGTTTGCACATTTAACCTTCATAACCAGGAGAAGAACATAGGCTACATTAAAATTGTGCAAATGGAAGTTAAATTAATTAAATATATCTATACTAATAATAAATCTGTAGCCAAAATTTTTCTGGTAATTTTCGATTTTCCAAAAATAATTGATCCTAACATATATAATTAACCATCCTGAAACCGAAAATCGCTTTTTCGAAATTTTTGTTTGTATGTCTGACTGACTGTCTGTCTGTATGTTTGTTACCTTTTCACGCGATAATGGCTGAACGGATATCGATGAAAATTGGAATATAAATTAAGTTCGTTGTAACTTAGATTTTAGGCTATATGGCATTCAAAATACATTATTTAAAAGGAGGTTATAAGGGGGCCTAAATTAAATAAATCGAAATATCTCGCTTATTATTGATTTTTGTGAAAAATATTACATAGCAAAAGTTTCTTTAAAAATAATTTGCGATAAGTTTTATTCCTTGAAAAATTTTGATAAGACTGATATTTAATGAGATAAATGAGTTTTAAAATTAAAATAACTGCCATCTAAGGCCGTGTAATGAATTAAAAAACAAATGACTTCGTCTATAAGGGGCCTTGGACAGCAACAATCGAAAGCTATGAAAGATAGCCTACAGAGAATGTTTCTGTGTTTGTATGAAGTAATATTGGAAGTTAAATTAACCGATTTGTATAATTAATTATTATTTCACCATTGGAAAGTGTAGTTTCTCTAGATGGACATAATGCTATAATGTTATTACAGTAACTTCTGATATAATATAATATAATATAATATAATACCATATAATATTATATTATATAATATAATTTAAGTTATTTGAAGGGTTCAGAACCATAGTGGGCCAAGCGCCGTTTACTGAATACATAGAAAACAAGGGTTAAAATTAAGTTATTACCATAATTCAATGGAAACCTATAACAAGTAAAATAAAATATACACATTAAATCTAAATGATATCAATCTTCATTAAACTATGGTTGCATGTAATAAAAATTAAGAAACATGTTAAAGGAATTGTCATTGCACCAACTGAGTGTCTCTGGACCAAAATGATCGCATTTTAATTATTTGGATGCAATTTAAATTAAGTAACATATTAAACGATTTATCCTTCTATCAAACACGAATGTTCCCTGGATCAAATGTCCTATTTTAATTATGTAATTACTTTATATTTGTTTCTAACGGGTGCAGCGGAGCGCAAGTATTAGAAAAAAAAAAATAAATAGATCAAATATTCATGTATTATACTAAAATGCAAAATCTTCTACAGTCAATTGTTCTTTATTATTGTCTGTTGTATTCAACATAGACTTTCACGAGGCCTTGGAAATTTTAACACGAAATTAAATTACATTGTTGTTACACATCATGAAGGCTAAAACTAGATAATTCATGCAATAAGTATCTTTACGCAGTCCAGGACCGTATTATGAATTCCTCGATGCAGTTTTGTAGATAGTGAGCAGACTGTTTTATCCAATTGAATTCTAGAATTCTTTCAAACTACAAGGATTGCTACCACATAATTTACTTAATATTGAATAGCCATAGTAGACCTACTATTGCAAATATTGACTCACCAAAATTATGCACTAACAAGAATTTGTGTCAAAAACTCATGCGAAACGTACTATGAGTGGCAATATTAACTGGAAAAACGAAAGAAGATAATGTTTTTATCCCACGTATTGCTATTATAGCCATTCGATTTTAAGCAATTATTATGAGTTATAGTAATATTTGTGATAATATTACAATATTATAATATTGCAATAATAATATAGAGCCTATTTTACTGTTACTGTTAACCCGTCTCTTATTAATAAGTTATGGTCACTAATGACTTGGCCGTTTATAGAAAAATATGATTTTCTGTTGTGGTAGTGTTCTACATTGCCTTCTCCAGGATAGTGAATTCTGATGAGTATAGTCTCCGTTACTGCATAACACCCTGAAATCCATGTATTTGATAGAATCCATCCATTACAGATTGTAGTTTGGCCTTTAAGGATATTAAATATATTGTGGGCAGAAAGGCTTAATAATGCATAATGCCGTGGTACGATAAATATTATCATCAATCACAATGTTAAATATCTTAAATATCCCTGTAGCATAAGGTCGTAATGTTGTTAAAACTCTATTCATAGGTGAGATGGAATTATTTCGATTAGTCAGTTTCTTTGGATATTAGTGGCACTTTCTTTAATATCCGTCACTAGGGAGGAGAAAACATAAGTAAATATGGTTCGTTTTGGTTTTATATAGTTCCCTTGCCGAGGTCTCCGATAAGTCTAACAAACAGTTTATTTAGAAATAGACCAAAATTTAAAACCCGGGCAACGCCGGGTAATTTAAGCTAGTATTAAATAATTTCAGATTTGAGCCTCATCTTGTGAGCAAATTATACTTAGCGATATCAGGTTCCAAACTGCACAGAATACGACTGATTTTGTCAATTTTGTTTCCTAGATAACGCCTCTACAGTGAGCTTTAAATATTATGTGAATGCAGTTTCTCTTATTAAGACCAAGCCCCTACAGTCTCGGCTGCGCGGAACGAGGAAACCGGGGCAAATTGAACGCTGCGCTTGCCGCCATGATGTAGGAGAGCAGACGCGTAATAGCAGTACGTAAATCACACAATTTAACGCTGTGATGATCTAAAATTGACAGATTATGTCCATTTTCGACGTTTAACGTAAAATTAGGACGAAATAAATATATTCAAAGTTTCATTGATATGGGTCAGAGCATTAAAGGAAAGAAAACACGTAGGCAGCAATTGATAGAAAACATGCTCATACATCCTTTAATAGGCCTACACAATACACATTATAGAATGTATAATTTTACGTTAATCAGCATATTGTTAGGTTTCAGAGAATCAAAAATTATATTAACATACATTACTCTTAGATCACAAGACGTAAATACATGCACCTTGATTACACAAATTCTTATTATAATCAAATTCTTAAGTGAAATAAATATGTGATAATCAGTATAGACCTGTTGTTAAGTTTTAGAGTCGAAAATTATATTACCTGTACTTTTAGACCACAGGACATAAGTAATCTGGCAAAATATAAAGCGCAAAGGTAGCAAAATTACATTGCATTTATAAGTCATTCTTCAATTAATAAAGGGAATGCTATCAATTATAAAAAGTAGCCTACCGGTACCTAATACATTGCAAAAATAGGTAACATGAAGACCTAAAAACTAAACATAATCACATTATGTAAAAAAATACTTTTATGAGTGGATTTCTTTACATAATATATTGTTATTTTAAATAAATAAATAAATATATATATATATATATATATATATATATGTATATATATCATTGCTTGCGGAATGATAGTACGTAATTTTATGCACATATGTTATATAAATAGGATGACATTCCTTGCTTTTTTAATAATACATATCCGGCAAAATATAAACGGGTTATTTGTATGTAAACTATATGCATTTATAATCCCCCCAGTGAAAAATAATGCTCTAGGAATATCTGAAAAAACAAAACAACAACAAAAATTGCTGTGCAAATGACAGCATAGACCACTCACAAATATAAAGTAATTTTAATGGCCTACGGGGTGGCGTCTCAACCTACAAAAAACAACTTCTATTAAGTTACAAAATCTGCTGCAATGTAATATTAAATGTTTAAATATTTATACACTTAATTAGGTAGATCATATGTAGCTGTTAAACGTCAAAAGATGGTTGAACAGAAAATAATAACTTTTCTCTCCCTCCCCCCTCCTAGAATCCCATTAGTGATATTTAGTTCCCACAGGAAATTATGTATTCATTTCCTTACATCTGAATCATAGCATGTTCTCCAACAAGATCAAACCCACGGCTGGCTAATTTATCAGTCTAGTTAGGCCTATACATATTGATCATGAACCCTGAATCATAAGTCCACAAAGTAGGCTTAGCTATAATAGCCATTTATTTATTTACTTACTTATCCACCTTTAGATTTTGAATCGATTTTTATTATATTGCAGATAAATTAATTTACATAATAAAAACAAAAAGTTATCTTTCCACTAATTGTGTTTAATAACTGATGTGTAAGTCTAAATAATTCACTCAGTGAGATTTCTCTACAGTCTGATATACTTGTACTAACAATTAAGTATTCTTTATTGTAGTAAACTACTGAATGATTTTTAATGATATTGATAGTGTAACAACAGAGATAATATATCGTACCTCTTGCAAATGGCTTGGAAAATTAAACAGGGATGGTACAGCATCATCTTACAAAATTCTATTGTCATTACTAAACTTCGTGGAATTGCCACGAGAATCGTAAGATTTAAACGATTTATCGCACGCGGCATAGACTGTATGAGAAGGGGGCGTGCAACGGATGGAGTATGCCTCTGATGTAAACACTGAGCAGTATACTGCTGTTACAATAAAACCTGTATCCTGCAGTCAAGAAATATAATGAATGATCATTGAAGTAGGAAATGTCTAAACAATTAAATATGAAGGGCTATTAGCAAGAAGGGGGAATGTCCATTTTTATTGCTTTGGAGATATTAAGGTTTTAAAGTTTAAATCTTTTGCACTTTTTAATAAAATGAGCTTTGATTTTTTAATTTATTTTCAGCTTATATCTTTATCAAATATACATATCTGGAACAGTATATTACAGCCTTGATACACATTCCTTATTAGTTAAATAAAAATGGTACCCAAACTCACATTCTGTTACGTTGAAAATGGGGAATGTCAGTATATACTGCATTATTGAAGAGTGAATGTTGTTTAATTATTAGAAATCACATTAACTATATAAACTTAGCATGGAATGAAATTAATTTTCTTATCAATTCTGCAGTGCTTGGGAAAAGTGGCATAAGTCGATTTCCACAATTTTTTATTAGTTTATTGACAACTTACGGAACATCTGCTCGCCTGGGAAAAGAGACATACTAGTTCAAAAAGTTCCCGGAATTTTACTACCATTTTTCGTATTAATATATAACAAGGGATATTATACATTTGTTTTGTTGGTAACATTCATGATGTCATTTCCTTAAAGTTTGTTGATAATGGCGATTGTTGGTTTTGAGTTGTAGGCAATTGTTTATCATAGTGTTTTGCTTGTTCGTCGCATTTTGTAATTATGTCCACAGAGCAAAGTACAAACATCAAGTTCTGTGTTTTGTTACACAAACTCCTGCAGAGACATTAAGATTGTTGGAAGAAGCATATGGCGAAGCAGCAATGAAAAAACTGAAGTGTATGCCTGGCATAAACGCTTTTCTGGTGGCCGCGATAGCATCAAAGATGACGTACGCAGCGGCCGACCAACAACTGCAACAAATGAAGCAATCGCTCAGCGTGTGCGTAATGTTGTGAGGGACGACCGACGTAAAACCATAAAAGAGATAGCAGCAGAGGTCGGAATATCAGTCGGAAGTGTACTCCGTTACTGCAAAACACACCCTCAAATCCATGTATTTGATAGAATCCATGCACAATGTTCTTCAAAGCACCTCAACATGCATTACGTGTCTCAGAAGTTAGTTCCGAAAATGTTGTCGGCAGAACAGAAGGAAACAAGAATGACTCTTGCTGGGGACATGATCAGTATGGCTGATGAAGATGGTGATTTCTTAAACAAAATTATTGCTGGTGATGAAACTTGGTGCCACTTGTACGACCCAGTCCCTAAACGACAGTCATCTAAGTGGAAATCGAAAACATCTCCTCGGAAGCAAAATTTCCTAGGACACTTCCAAAGGCAAAGTTATGTTGGAAGTTTTCTTCGACTCTCAGGGTCTCATCCACCATGAGTTCATTCCAGAAGGTCGTACTGTAACGAAAGAATTGTACGTAGAAATCCTCCGTCGCCTCCGGGACACAGTGAGAAGGAAACGTCCAGAAAAGTGGGTAGAAAACAATTGATTCCTTATGCATGACAATGCACCTGCTCATCGCCCAATTATTGTAAAGAATTTTCTTGCCAGGCAAACATAACTGCTTTGGATCACCCACCATACTCTCCTGATCTCTCACCCCTGATTACTTTCTGTTTCCCCGTCTGAAAAGTCATCTGAAAGGACGGAGATTCAATGCTGAAGAGATTATCGCAAACGCGACGAGAGCACTAAGACGGCTTTCACAAAATGGCTTCCAGGCCTGCTTCCAGGAATTCTACACGCGTTGGCAAAAGTGTGTTGTTCCGGAAGGCAACTATTTTGAAGGGAATGCTGTAGAATAGTGTTTAAGGTACGTTGTTTCTATGATACTAGCAAATTCCGGGAACTTTTTGAACCCAGTATGTAAGTATTTCTCCCATTAGAATCATACAGAAAAAAATCAAATTGACATTAACCAGTGTGAATACAGTTTTTTTTTCCTTCTAATGTAAAATTAACATTTTTGACTTGTGCCACTTTTTCCGAGCAATACAGAAAACATCGGCCTTCAATTTATGGCTTCAATTCAGTTGGCTGTGGTAAGATCCTATATTTTCTTTTCAACTAATTTATGTTCATTATCAGACACTGGAACATTAAGTAATTTTGTCTTCAAAGATTTCAACAAACTCATCACATACACTACAGGTGTCAGTTCTGAGATAACCAAACTTTATGTTAAATTTTTCTTTAAACTTCTGATAAGAAACATTCAGATTTGGATACCGCTCTCTGAAGTGATTATGCATCTTAGTGACATTCAAATCCTCTGGAAGATATATGCGTTTGGAATCATGTAAACTATAATGACTCTGTCTCCCTTTATATGATGAACCTGTCTCCCTTTATATGATGAAGTATGATCACAACAGCTTTCAACGTATCCTTACTTAGACGATTTTTTCTGTTTTTGTGGCTAACTCGGCGATCTTTGGGTGAGACTCCTTCTTTCAAGGACCTCTGAATTACTTCTCACCTCTTCTTGGTAATTCCATGCACCGACACAAAAGCTTTGCTGCAACAGGGACTTCAATCACTACGTCCTCCTAGTCTTCTCTTAGCCCGTACCTTGTAACCATAAGAATTGTAGTGGAATGTAACATCTTCCTCAGGTTTCCTACGTCTTCTGCGTTTTATTGAGTTTACTGCAATAAATCCACTAAGATACGAATTTTGTTCATTGTGTGTTAACTTGTTTAATTTTTAATAATCTGGTCTCTGTTAACTTTCGGTATAACATGAAAGCACTTACATCTTACACATTTACAATCCTCACCAGTCTCATTGCTCTGAGCTAGGAGTTTTTTTAACATCAGTTAATCTACCCAGTCTAGTTCGTTTCTTGGCCTGTGTAGATTTTGCCTGGCTTTCCTCACTACTGGAAGACATTGTTCACAAACTTCTACGTTGAAATTTAATAGCTCTGTAATACTGTGTAACTAACTCACATTTAAACATTGAGCCAAACTCCACAGTCATTTAAACGAAACAAAATAATGTGTACTTTGTTGAAGCATCTGGAAAGAATAATAATTAGCTTAATTATAATTACAAGATTGCAACATTTACAACATATCGTACATCAATGGACATTCCTCCCTCTTCAGTATAAACCTTTGGACATTCCCCTTCTTTTAAAAAAATAGAAAAACAACAAGACCTGATATATTTGTGACCGTGCACGATATTGCTTGGAAACGTTAGTGAAACAAAGTACATCGAATAAAGAAACGGATGGTGCTAATATCTCAATTTTTGACAAAAGTGGACATTCCCCAAAATAGCCCTTCATATATAATTATTTTATAGTGAGATATATTAACTCTTACAATTTAATGTAAGGTGTCCACACCTGTGGAGTAACGGTCAGCGCGTCTGGCTGCGAAACCAGGTGGCCCGGGTTCGAATCCTGGTCGGGGCAAGTTACCTGGTTGAGGTTTTTCCGGGGATTTCCCTCAACTCAATACGAGCAAATGCTGGGTAACTTTCGGTGCTGGACCCCGGACTCATTTCACCGGCATTATCACCTTCATATCATTCAGACGCTAAATAACCTAGATGTTGATACAGCGTCGTAAAATAACCCACTAAAATAAATAAAATAATGTAAGTACTCACATCATCCTTGAATATGTGCATTGCAGTGAAGAGTTACGTACATTTTGAGCGACTGCAAAGTAATCTCCTCCGATGGTCACTTAAACAGTTTTTATTTTAGGAAAATGTACGTTAAACATCACACGATGTAATACGTAAATATTTGAAGAACGGGAAGTCATTACTTTTTAGTACACGAACTTCAAATATCTTGTAGTGACCTGATGGTACATCATTTATAGTACGAAGTTGTGAATAGGCAGAATTTTTAGCAATAATGTTTCTCAACTTACATTTCACTTTTTCTGAAATTAGTGAATTGTTGTTTTGGATAACAGTTTGTGATACTTTATTCACTATATTAAGGGCTTCTGAGAGTTGTAGGTTAGGCGATTCTAACAGGATGATGCTTTTGGACACGATTTTAAAATTAGAATCAATGAACAGAATATCTTCCATAGCTGTTCAGAAGGCAATGAATTTATCAGCTGCAACAGCGGAACTGTCTGTGCTATCCAATGCATCAAGTACCTCCATTATTTTGCCGTAATGTTCTGCATAATAATTAACAGCATCCAATCACGTTTTCCAACGGATCAAGACTGGCTGCGGGGGTAAGGGTATTCCAGGGGCAATTGTTTGGAACAGCAACACTCTCATTGTAATATGTTTGATTGAATTCTTGTCTGCACTGAACAAATGTTAAGCTTTGACTATTCGAACCACATTAATGCAAAAACAAGTGCTTACATAGGTATACATTAGCTGTAGCTGCTCTATCTATTTGGACCATTCACAACTCTTAACATGAACTGCTTATACTACGAGACCGGGCGGTCGCTCACCTCCTCTATACTACCGTACATCGGCAACCTGATTGCATGCTGCGTGTGGCAATTCAACGAAGTCTAGTCGTTACCTTTCCAGATATCTGTATCTTTAAAATGGGCCGAACACAATTTTACGTTAGGTGAAGGCACAAATTTATCTCTTTTAATAGCAACAAGCCACTTTGGAAGTAGCTCGGGCTTCATGTTTACCGCTGTTTCTACCTATTTAATGGCGACGTAAAAATGCGCAGACTGGTTTCAATTTTGGACAGCACAACAGCGCTCCGTGTGAGTCTAGTAAACTATATAACGTCTTTGATTAAGACGACACATTTTCCACTCATCCATGGCCGTGAGCAGAACTTTTAAAATGGGGGAAGAGGGCTTGGAGGTGAGAAAAACATTTTTTTTTAATCTGCGAGAATGACGTACCATAACTCTGACGAGAGCATGAGAAAATGGTCCGTATATCCCTGGTATTGTAGGTCCGCTCTGTGACAGCGAGTCCGCAGGCCGGGTTCGATTCCGGGTGGGGTCAGAAATTTTCGAGATTACGAGAGATGGCGGCGCACAATTTATAATCACTAAATTGTGCACCAATATGCCTGGGTTAAATCCCAAATCTCTCCGCAGTGCATATGAAGAGAAGGCATATGTCACTGTTGATAGTGATTCGTCCGTCGGATGGGGATGTTAAGCCTGGCGGCCCTTGGTGCTATTCGACAGAAGTAGGCTACGTGCCGGCACCGGGTTTCCCCTTTCCCTTCCTCACCATAATCGTCGGCCTCGGTAACGCAGTCGGTATAGCGCTGGCCTTCTGTGTTCGAGGTTGCGGGATCGATTCCGACACAGGTCGTTGGTATTTAAATGTGCTTAAATGCGACAGGCTCAAGTCTTTTTTTAGTTGGTTATTTAACGACGCTATATCAACTACTAGATTATTTAGCGTCGATGAGATTGGTGATAGCGAGATGGTATTGGGAGAGATGAGGCCGAGGATTCGACATATATTACCTGGCATTCACCTTACGGTTGGGGAAAACCTCGGAAGAAACCCAACCAGGTAAAAAACCCAAGCGGGAATCGAACCCGCGCCCGAGCGCAACTTCAGACCGGCAGGCAAGCGCCTTAACCGACTGAGCCACGCTAGTAGCTGACAGGCTCACGTCAGTAGATTTACTGGCATGTAAAAGAACTGCGGGACAAAATTCCGGCACACCAGCGACGCTGATATAACCTCTGCAGTTGTGAGCGTCGTTAAATAAACCATAATGTAATTTCCATCATCCTCACCCATTGCCTACACCACACTTGCACGAATATCTACACATACACTCACCCTAGTACGCGACATAATTCTTCACAGATATATATCATGTACAGCGTGTCCCGCCGAAGTGGTGTACAAATTGAAAATGGGTCACAGTCCTGCTATCTATCCGCAATATGCGGAATTCGAATCACGCAAGTGAAGTGGGTAGGCACTAGATACACTCACACACCCTCCCTGATATTGTACAGGGACATCATTTTATTTTTACTTCAATTTTTATTGTACCTGAGTTTTTGAATGTACTTCACTCCCACCCCTTCTACTAATGAAGTTCAACCGTCTTCCAACAATCCAAACCGCATATGCAATCACAGTAGCTTTACCGTCACAGTACGTTTCAAAAATATGTTCGCGTTTTCCAATGACGAAAGAGCTTTCAATATTGCATCATTTTCGCACAGGTACTGTCGTCCTTTTACCTACGTCGCATTCCGGTTTTCCCCACCAGCTTCTATTTGCCTCTCTGTAAAGGCTGGTGGATGGGCTGTCTTAGCTCTTTTCTGAGAACATTAATTTCTGTTAGGAATTGGACATCTACGTAATATTATACCCATACAACTGTTTAAAATAACTTAAATAAAAGGGCCTCGTTAAGTAATTAACTGTCACGTGATTTCCCCCTTTCTACGATCCTGCGACATAACCAAATTGGACGGACAGTAGATAGCATGTCTGAGTAATTTTATCTTTTCTAATCAAGGAGAAGTGAAGATTGAATTTACAGTACGTAAGGGACTCTTTTACAGAGTAGGTTAGAATTATTTCAACATGAGTTACTAGTACGAAGGACGAAACTGGTATTGGAATTACATACATTAGAACTGAAGCCTGTATCGAAATGAACCGCCACCATTTTAAAAAATGTGTTTAAATATCCATATTGTGATTATTTTTCAATTTAACTTCATTCTCTATAGTGTACCTAATGTGCTAAGACAGTATAATATACACTAATAATGAATATCGTCCGTATGAACAGTTCAGTTCGTGAGCAAAAATCGTTTTTAATACTGTACTGTACTTTGATTAAACAAAAACTTAATGAAAATTACCAAACTCAAAAGCGTGATATTTCATAGTTTACGTAAATGGATGAATTATTTTTCTTCCCTCCTATACCTTGTAAAGTGATTTGTTTGTATATTACGCCATCGAATTCCAGTCGTGGAAGGGGATAGCAACCGATGACTCAAAGGTATAGCCGGGTTAATATCAGAAATGTTAGTAAAAATAAAATGATGACCCTATAATACATTGAAAAACTTCACTATTTCACTTTCTAACTCGCTGATTTCTTAGCAAATTTTGGTCGTCGCGGTGTTTTAAACTCCCAAAATTCCCATTCTTGTGCACTCATCTGTTGTGTCAGGTAGTGCTATAATATTTGAAAAGATCCAAATATTCTTAAAATATGTAAAAACTTTTAGATTGAGAAAATATTAATCTTTTACGTATATCAATTTCATGGTTCAGCAATACTTTGTCTTCTTGCTGACTTCTATTCATGCAGTTGACCTGAATTTCAGTTATCGTAGTTAACTATAAATTGAAAGCAATAATTGTTTAAATTAAGTAGCCTACTACTTGTAATTTCTTTCCCGACGTTAACTTTCAAATTCCAAAATTGTACAAGTTAATCTATAGCCTACTAATAATAAATCTGTAGCCGAAATTTTTCTGGTAATTTTCGATTTTCCAAAAATAATTGGTCCTAACATATATAATTAATCAAACTGAAACCGAAAATCGCTTTTTTGAAATTTTTGTTTGTATGTCTGTCTGTCTGTCTGTCTGTCTGTTTGTTACCTTTTCACGCGATAATGGCTGAACGGATTTCGATGAAAATTTGAATATAAATTAAGTTCGTTGTAACTTAGATTTTAGGCTATATGGCATTCAAAATACATGATTGAAAAGGGATGTTATAAGGGGGCCTGAATTAAATAAGTCGAAATATCTCGCTTATTATTGATTTTTGTGAAAAATGTTACTTAACAAAGTTTCTTTAAAAATAATTTCCGATAAGTTTTATTCCTTGAAAAAGTTTGAGAGGACTGATATTTAATGAGATAAATGAGTTTTAAACTTAAAATAACTGCCATCTAAGGCCGTGTAATGAATTAAAAAATAAATTACTTCGTCTATAAGGGGCCTTGGACAGCAACAATCGAAAGCTATGAAAGATAGCCTACAGAGAATGTTTCTGTGTTTGTATGAATCGGAAGCTAAATTAACCGATTTGTATAATTAATTACTAATTCACCATTGGAAAGTGTAGTTTCTCTAGATGGACATAATGCTGTAATGTTATTACAGTAACTTCTGAGTGAATCGAGGACAGGTAAGATTAAAATAGCATCTTATGCACAGAAAACTTGATAGGCTATTCTGTACATTCGTTTCCTGTATTTCCTAAAATAATTTTTATGACCAAATGAGTGGTCTCTGGATGAAAATGATCGCATTTTAATTATGCAAATACAATTTAAATTAAGTAACATAATAAACGATTTATCCTTATATCAAACACGAATGTTCCCTGGATCAAATGTCCTATTTTAATTATGTAATTACTTATTTATTTCTAACGGGTGCAGCGGAGCGCACGGGTACGGCGCCCACAAAAAGAAACATAGGTACTTACTTTATGGATATCGAAATACTTACAACTATACTCCCACTGCGCTCAATTCTATCTTTTTTTAAATTGTAGTAGTATGTTCCAATTGCCAGAGTTCTTGCCAAGTTCTCAACGTTAAGTTGTTTTACTAGGTTGGAAAACATTTATTTTCTGTGGAAAAGGAATGTAAGAAATGAGAAACAAACCAAGATATACAGCACACATTTCTTTTGTAATATTACTTAGCTTCGTCTGCAGTAGCTACAGTTCAGTAATAGAATGAGAAGTGTGTCGTTATAGCATTCCATTCTCTCTCTGCTGTCTCTTCTTTAATGCACTGTCTAATTAGATCTTTGAAGGACCAAGAGAAGAGGTTCAGAACAAAATTAACTAATTTTCCCCACGCTCATACCTACTGCTCAAGTAATAAATTGTTTATGCTTGTAAATTGAATTAATGTACTTACTATGTAACGTATAATATTTGTATTACTTTAGACTTCTTCTACAATGCGGGTATAAAATCCATGAAATACTATAAATGAAATGAAAATAAAAAGTAAAGATATATGAGTTTCCAAAGTTCACAAAAGAAATCCTTGCATAATTTCCTCTCCGAGAAGAAATAAGTATTATCTGTTTCGAAAAAAAAAAAAAAAAATTGGTTTCTTAAATGATGTAGACATAACCAAATCACAACATGACCAATATCACTACAGAACATTAACAATAATAATAATTGTTTGGTAACTGTACAACATTCCGCGGACATTAAACTGTCTGTAAAACAATTTCACATCAGTCTTTCAGTCATTTACTTACG
The DNA here is from genome assembly GCA_025594305.2 of Periplaneta americana. Taxonomy (NCBI): domain Eukaryota; kingdom Metazoa; phylum Arthropoda; class Insecta; order Blattodea; family Blattidae; genus Periplaneta; species Periplaneta americana. Next base: position 38,850,625 of record JAJSOF020000040.1, on the reverse strand, counting down.
TTCCTAAAAATCAATATTTTTGTATCTTATCTGTTCGCCTATTTGCTTCTCTCATTACCTTTGACACACACACAAAGAACTGTTACCCAGCAACCGCTCCTAGCATTGATATCAAGAATGCCAATGTCTTAACAACTAAAATATTGTCGGACCATCGGATCTGTGCCCCTTCAGCGCTGTCGTCGTTCTTGGAAAAGCTAACGCCTGTACTCACTCCATTCCACCCGCTTTCCTCCCACCACGTTAAACAGCAGGCCACGAACCTTGCCGAATAGGGATGTTGCCAAACTTCCGTCAAACGGTGTCATAAATAACTGGTCCTCCATGCTACAATATTATTTCTTTCAACCAAAGTACATCTTGTATTTCTACATTTTTAAACCTAAATCCCATGTCTCGAATCACTTTCCGTAGTTTTTGTCTCCAACCTTGGAAATTATTACTTCTCTCGCAAGCTTCAGTAATATCTTCAATGTTGAAACTTCTTTCTGAACGAAGTATAAAATTCTTGTGTCTCTCTTCTTAAAATACATCGGTTCATATCATCTACAATAATTAAAATGGTTCCCTTGGTCTGTTCTTCTCTGGTGATTCTAGCTTTCCATCTCCTGCACAGACTCCCTCTCCTGATTATCTTTATTAGAGTTCTGACCTTCTCTATATAAATTACATAAAATTTGTATTATTAGTATTAGTTAAGTAAGTAATTTTAATACATAATCAATAGAAATAAAATAAGCCTCACCTGTGATATCAGTTGCTCTTTTCGTTGCCTGATTTATAGGAAACAGATACTGACCTGTTTGTTTCTCTTCATCGCAAAATGCTATTACGTACTTCCTTAGCCCAATAATATTTCTTTCACCACTCCGTGCTACAGTATTCATGTTGAGTTGACAACACTGGACTGCAAGTGCAAATAGTGTAAACTGTCCCGAAGAAGGTCAAAATTGTTTTAGTAATCGGGGAGAGAAAGGGAGAGAGATAGAAAAGAGGAGATAGGAATGCAGGGAGAGAAATGAATTACCGAGGCTGAGAAGGAATTAGGGTTCAGTTCGCATATCTTACGGGGGCACAGATCCGATGGTCCGGCTATAAATGATGGTTGCAGTACACTTAAACAAAAGATGTGTCCAAGGCAGATTATCACAATTAGGAATCGCGTAGAAAAAATTGTGTAATTGTGGAGAAGTCGATTCGAAATTCAATAGAACAAATTATCCCTAAAGATATACTACATAACTCACAAAAGTGATAATAAACACTTACCGAAATTTTGCAGAAACTAACGTATAACGTGAAAAATCACCCAGAAGAATAAAACCTCAGCTACACACGTTATACGAACAATTCAGGACTGAAACTATAGAATGTTATTATGTTTTTTTACCTTGGGGATATGATGAAGTGAATTTTTATGGCAAGCAGAGTAACTATCTCATGCCCCCACGTTTTAAATTGCTTCCAGTGCACTTCATTAGAACCAGGTAGCCAGCTTCGAAGCCGTTAGCCCTGTGATCTTACAGTATAATTATTTTCCCCTATTATCATAGTACAGGTTATCTAAGAAATTAGCAAGTTCTTTGTGATAGTAGGAGAGAAAGAGTGGGGGAAGGAAAGTGGAGTGGTCAGTGGCCCATTTCTTTTAGGGCTCATCCCGACATTTGTCTTATTACTCAAGGGAAACCACGGAAAAACCTAGAGCAGGATGAGGTGTCGTGCTGACGACAAGCCAATTGGCTACAATGGGGTCATGAATATGTTGAAGTGGGAGGTTGTCTTTTAATCATTATTTAAAGTACTGAAACATTGAAATACATAATAATTATTTACAAAGAATACAAAGCATCCATGCAGCCAATAACGTGATGACCCTGAAACAGAGAAATAACATTATTAATGCATTAATAGACTTGTCTGACTGTAGAGTCATGTGGTTGTTTAGCAGTGGCGTAGCGTCAATGTAAGCTAAAAAGCTTAGCTTCCCCAGTTAATAATAATTTCATAATAAACCTGCAGTTTATGGAGAAAATTATTTATTAATTTTAATAGAATTTATATTTACGCGTTAGGTATTGTGATGCGGCAGCTCAGGATTATTTGTGATGCAGCAGTAAACAAGAAGCCTGCACACACCAGCTTCCAAACAGACCGGTTTCTTCTGTGTAATCCACCCCGCAGATTTTCCATCCCTTTTAAACTACCCTAGTCGCAAGGCTTCAAAGAAGCTAGCTTTAACATTTAAAATAAGTAGTTTCCGAGTTATCCCTATTCGTCAGTTGTGTTCAGTTGAAGTGTTAGTGTGCATTGTGGCTGATATAATAAATAATGAGCGAAATAACAGTTCCTGACACTAATTTACTTGAATTTTTTAGGACAGTTGACTGACTTACGAACAAAAGTGTGATTTAAAAAACAAGTGACCGACTCCCTTGCTGTCAATGAAGGACACAACCAAAAGACAGACGCATACTTACGTAATGATTGTAATATTGTGATTTTTCTAAGTATGACAGGGAGTGAGCTGATGTTATACGTATACGTGTCTATTTGTTAAGAGATATGTGTAAACCGTGAAATCATATTTTACTACGTATCATTTGAGGTCATGCCTTATTGGTGTTACTTACGATGTTCTAACCAATCTTCGACTGCTGATTTGAAATTGACTACTATTTATTTTAAGACTATTTTTGTAATACGTTTTCTCATATTGCATGAAAGACAACTTGAGTTAGCTTCCCCTGCTCAAAATTTCAAGCTACGCCACTGCTAAAACTTCTTTCCATCCACAGAGACAAATGGGGCAAACTTTGTGTTCACTCGGAATGGTAACTCTGTAGATTTAACAAATTCCACAACATCCGGATTTTTTTGAAGACTAACCTCAAGTTTTTCTCTGGCAAAACCATCCAACCGTTCCCAAACGGAAGTAAATACTTTCCACTGTTTTCCATTTTCAAGGCCTTGTTGTTTCAAGTTTTTAAAGGCTACTGGCAGATACAGGGACATCATTTTATTTTTACTAACATTTCTAATATTAACCTGGCTATACCTTTGGATCAACGATTGACAATCGGAAACACCGATTGCTACTCTCTTCCACGACTAGAATTCGATGATACTGGCGTAATATACAAACAAATCACTTTACTAGGTATATGGAGGGAAGAAAAGTAGTTCATCCATTTACGTAAACTAGGAAATATCACGATTTTGAGCTTGATAATTTTCATTAGGTTTTTGTTTAATCAAAATATAGTACTGTATTAATAATAAGTGTTTTTACTCACGAACTGAGCTTTCCATGCGGACGTATTCATTATGCACTGTATATTATACTGTCTACAGCACATTAGCGTACAATATAGAGAATGAAGTTAAATTGAAAAATAGGGTAAATTAGGGTCCGTTGGACAGTCGGGCATGTTGGACACTTTGTACTTTAACGTGTTACCTCGCCTCTTGTGGGCACCACATTGTGATAGAAGTCAATGTCGGAAGTAGCCACGAGTGGGGCTAATTTACCCTAATCATAATATGGATATTTAAACACATTTTTGAAAATGGTGGCCGTTCATTTCGATACAGGATTCAGTTCTAATGTGCATATTATCGCACTATAGACTATTGTACGTAATTCCAATTACCAGGTTCGTACGTCGTATCAGTAACTCATGTTGAAATAATTCTGTACCTACTCTATAAAAGCCACCTTACGTAATGTAAATTCAATCTTCACTTCTGCCCCATCCAAAAACATAAAATTACTCAGACATGCTATCTACTGTCCATCCAAGTTGTTACGTCGCAGCGTCTTAGAAGGGACAAAATCACGTGACAGTTAATTACTTAACGAGGCGCTTTTATTTAAGTTATTTTAAACAATTTTATGGGTATAATATTACGTAGATGTCCAATTCCTAACAGAAATTAATGTTCTCAGAAAAAAGCTAAGACAGCCCAGCCACTAGCATTTACAGAGAGGCGAATATAAGCTGGTGGGGGAGCCGGGACGCGACGTAGGAAAATGGAAAATGATGCAATATTGAAAGCTCTTTCGTCAATGGGAACCGCGAACATATTTCTGAAACGTACTGTTTACTATAACCGTAAGGCTACTATGACTGTATATGCGTTCTTGGTTCTGTGTGGAGGACGGTTGAACTTCATTAGTAGAAGGGGTGGGAGTGAAGTACACTCAAAAACTCAGGTACAATAAAAATTGAAGTAAAAATAAAATGATGTCCCTGTACTTGTAAGCATGGACACAAAATAGTTTTTACAAATCTTGTATCTTCTTAAAAATTGCACTTGCATTTGATGGATCCAGAGCAACTACAAACTCCTTGATCTTGTCAAAGTTTTCACATAAGAAAGCAGCACACTCAATGACTGGGAATTTTGGAAGGGGTAGGTCTGTGATTTCTCTGTAGACAACGATGCGACTCGGGGTTTCAGGAAATTTTCTTCAGACTAGAGATGAACTGATTCACAATGTCATATTCATTCCTAATGGATTCACAAACCCTATGAAGTGCATGGGCCAAGCAGATTACATGCTTTAACTTAGGAAACAATGGCTTCAATTCAGTAGCGGCTGGTGGTCAAAATAATGAGTGTGCTACAATTCCTATATTGGCCTACTATATACACTTATATATATTTATCTTAATTTGAGACTCGTCTAGTGACGAAATATGAAGTCCATACGACGTTCCTTCCTACTGCAGAACCTGTCAATTACCCTGGTGTTAAACCCTTCATCTTGGACATCATACTCTTTTCTATTGACAGTACTGCAAGAGCAGTGAGGCGATCCTGGGGCATAGTGTTCCTTAAAAACGTTTTTATGCGTTTCAAGCGAGAAAAACATCTTTCTGGCTCAGCAGTGGTCATTGGTGTTGTAACCAAAATATTTAACAACTTCACAGAATGGATCCTGTGAATTGTTGGAGGCTATGTATCGTAACAATTGAACAGCTCTATCTATATTCCGGAAGGCAGGTGTTCCGTATAGAACTCAAAGTTGTGTCTTTAACACTCTTTTGTTCAGTACAGTATAGCTGTTGACAGCAACTTCAAGTTCGCGTTCAGGAAAATTAGGCTATGCGAAAAATTGCCAGAAAATTTGCTGTTTAACAATTTTGTTGCGTCTAAGTAGCTTAAAGACTGGAAACGGTGAGTAGCTTTCTGAATTATACGGTCACATACTTCCTTGGCTTCAGTTTTCTGGGATTCCATTCTCCGTCGCTTGCTGACTGATTCAGGAGGAACCTCAAAAACCAAGTAGACGGCAGCAGCAGTCGGACACTTGAATTACCAAATAGGCCTACATTGTAAATAGTTCCGAGTTCTTCCACAAACAAGCGTTCTTTCGTTACGCTTTACTTTTGCAATCTCAAGCTGTGTTGTGCTGAAGCTGACTACAGCACTTCCCCACGTAAAATAGCCAATCAGAGCAGTGATTTCAGCTTCGCACATGCGCATTAATTGTCTACATTCTCATGTAGAGTTTTGAGTAGCACATTGTACCCCCTGAGGCTCCAAACAGCGAAGAGCGAAGAACTAAATACTCTATAAAGCGTCATGAACATAACCACGGGAAACTGTCAAATGGCAGATCAGATATCATGGTGGTATTGCAAATACATTATTTGAGCAAAAATTATCTTTGTGCTGTAGCACTGTAGCACATATGGACGGGCTGCCCCTGCTTCAATTGCTTAACTGCTGAAAACGTGTACGGAGCCTGACCCTTAATCACCAGAATGACTTTTTCAAACTGGATATCACCGGACCACAGCAGCTTTTGACAGAAATCCATGTATGACTACAGAAGATGCTCCTTCTTCTGTTAAAACCTTCCTTTGCCATTGCTATCCTCCTTTTGACTTCTTGGCAGCAGCTCATGTTGCTGCTTATACAGGGACATCATTTTATTTTTACTTCAATTTTTATTGTACTTGAATTCTTGAATGTACTTCACTCCCACCCCTTCTACTAGTAAACTTGCAACCGTTCACGACAAAGAGCCGAGGGCGCGTAAGCAGTACTGAGTGAGTACAGTACGTTCCAGAAATATGTTCGCGTTTTCCAGTGACGAAAGAGCTTCCAATATTGAATCATATTTTCGGACAGGTACTGTCGTCCGTTTGCCTACGTCGCATCCCGGTTTCCCCCACCTGCTTCTGTTCGCTCCTCTGTAAAGTCTAGTAGCTGGGCTATCGAGCTCTTTTCTGAAAACATTAATTTCTGTTAGGAATTGGACGTCTATGTAATATTACACAGGTGTTTAAAATAACTTAAATAAAAGGGCCTCGTTAAATAATTAACTGTCACGTGATCCCCCCCCCCTTTCTACGACCCTGCGACAACAAAACCACTTGAACAGAGAGTAGATAGCATTTCTGTGTAATTTTATCTTTTCGGATCGGGCAGAAGTGAAGATTGAATTTACAATACGTAAGGTACTCTTTTATAGAGTAGGTACAGAATTATTTCAACATGAGTTACTCGTACGAAGGACGAAACTGGTAATTGTAATTAGGTACAATAGTCTATAGTGCGATAATATGCACAAAAGAACTGAAGCCTGTATCGAAATGAACGGCCACCATTTTCAAAAATGTGTTTAAATATCCATATTATGATAATTTTCAATTTAACTTCATTCTCTATATTGTACGCTAATGTGCTGTAACAGTACAATTTACAATGCATAATTAATACGTCCGAATGGATAGCTCAATTCGTGAGTAAAAACACTAAGTGTTAATACAGTACTGTATTTTGATTAAACAAAAACCTAATGAAAATTATCAAACTCAAAATTGCGATATTTCCTAGTTTACATAAATGGATGAACTACTTTTCTTCCCTCCTATACCTACTCCAGTCGTGGAAGGGGTAGCAAACGATGTTTCCTGTTTCAATCGTTAATAGAAAGGTATAGCCAGATTAATATTAAAAATGTTAGTAAAAATAAAATGATGTCCCTGTAGTACACCCCAAGTATTTGAAGCTGTCCACTTGCTCTACTGCCTCATTTAGAATTCGCAAGTTTAGCTTCTTTATTTTCTTCTTATGACCATGGTCTTCGTCTTCTTGGCATTTATCTTCATCCCATACTGCTCACAGCTGTCATTTAGCTCCAGTAGCATATCCCTTAGTATCGTCTCCTCTTCTGCTACCAACGCCATATCATCAGCAAATCTTATGCACTTTATTCTTCTTCCTTCTACTATCACTACTCCCATATTCTGAAAACAGTTCTTCACTAAATCCTCCAAGTAGATGTTGAAAAGGGTAGGTGATAAAGGGCATCCTTGACGTACTCCTCTCCCTATTTCGCTTCCTTTTTCGGTTTATAATCTCGCTGTTCTCTTCTCTTCAACATGTCGCAACATCGTCCGAGATACTTACTTCTAGGAGGATGAAAATGTATATAAATTACGTGGAGACCAATATAGAAGTGGTAATGACTGCATTGCATTTAACTTCAACCATCACTCATAAACTGAAGTACTCGCTATAAAATAGTACTCGTAAGCCACACATCATTATTGTAATTACAATTCTTTAATTTCTTAAGATTTGCCTTGTTGCTTAACTTCATAAAGACTTTAGAATGAAGAATCCATTGTTAGTTATTCAGTTTCTTTCGATTGGCTGCTGTCCATGATTACTTGATTCACGATGTCACAGTTACTCAAGAAATTAAAAAAGTTATGCATTTGAAGTACAGAATTTAATAACATGAACAAGTTCGGTTTTTTAAGCGGAAAAGAACATACATTCGAAATACTGAGAATAGGCCTGTAATATCTTTGTTACTTGGGAAGAAAAGATTTTGGGAACCGCAGAATTCTACTTGTGAAATAACTTAGAAATAAATAAGAATCTATATTCTCGTTGAATAATCAAGACTATATTATGTAGTCAACAAGTAGATACCTATTACTGGAGAAAATGAATGTATATACCAATGTTATCAGTGATTTAAACTGTTGTTGAAAATAGCCATAATAGTACATTATGCAACGAGCCTATAATGGTAGTAATTAAGACGCGAGTATGTTTATGAAACGAGCGCAAGCGAGTTGCATAATTTTCATACGAGCGTCTTAATTACCATTATAGTCAAGTTTCATACGACTTTTTATGCTCGACCATATTTCTAACTTTAAATTATTCATAAGTATTCATGTTATTCTTATCTGACTGAGGAGCGTAACTGACCTTGTGCAATACCTCGTAAATTGTGAGATGTGCGCAGACGCGAAAGTATTGATTTTTTCCGAGAAACAAATGTCGACATTGATCTTGATATAATCTAGAAAGTAAAATAAACATTAATATTGATATAACCTTGAAATTGAATTAGACATTGAAAAGGGAGATGGCAAATTGAATTTATTTGAATATTATTTACAGTTAACGCTAATTATTATAGTAACATAACTGACTTTATTTCAATTATAGGTGATTTGTTGTGCAATTGGTGAAATGAATTTGCGAGAATGTGCTTTGTGAAAGGCTGGAAGATGACGGTGAATTGATGTTATTTTGTGTGTTGTTTTTTCGACTGAGTTTAATATTATATTTGAGATTTCAATTTTATTTTGGATCGATTCTTCAACATAACCTTCTGCGACAGTATTGGATTTCCAGCCTCCGTGACGTTTCAATGTTCTGATGTCGCCGTCAGCGTCTACTAGAATTGTCGCAGAACTCGTGCGAAAATAGTTTTCTTTCGATTGCATATCCGAGAATAATCTATACCTGCGCTTTCATATTGCTACAATGGTATTTTCTGATTGGTGGAACACCTGAACTTTAATGAATAGGTGTACTTTAATGATATGCATTAAAGGTCTGCTACCAGGTGTATAATTACTACATTTCGGCATGGTCGAGCATAAAGTTATTTAAATATGCGCTCCTGCGTACATGACTCATATATCTAAAATGCAGGTAGTACCCCTTTGATGATACAAAAGGAGGAGAGTTCGGCCGGAATCGTGAATCGGGCTTCATCATAGCTCAGATGGAAAGAGCACTCAGCGCGCACGGCTGAGAGGTCCTGGGTTCGATTCCCGGTGCCGGAACGAATTTTTCTCGAATAAATAATAGGTATATAATAAGAATCTGTTTAAAAATTAAATTTGAGTCTCGGCAATTAATATAGGAGTAGAAATTTCAGTAAACGTCCCATTTCTATGCGAATTCTAAGTTCATGCGAGTAAACTATATTGCTCGATGGTGAAAATGTAGAAGTTGCGATTTCCTTTCATCTTATCGATTAAAGAAATTGTAATTTTAAGTATAACATATTCAATCAATTAATATTTGAGGAGAAAAATTCGCTCCGGCGCCGGGGATCGAACCCGGGTCCTGATTCTACGTACCAAGCGCTCTGACCACTGAGCTACGCCGAATTCAATCCACAGCACCGGATCGAAATCTCCTCCTACAGTGTTCTCCTTTCGTGGCCTGACTCCAAGTTGGGCATACACGTTGACGTTTATATTTCAAGTCAACTGCCATTATACAAGGAGCGCACTCAACTGAGTGACTGATGGCCGGGATTCCGCAGTAAAGTGCACAGCAATCTGTACAGATTGTCACTATAACAGATATTATTCTGTTGGACCAATTAATAACATCTTTAGTAAATTCGTACAGCTAGCAGTGTATGTTTCTGTACAGATTGCTGTGCACTTTACTGCGGAATCCCGGCCATTAGTCACTCAGCTGAGTGCGCTCTTGTATAATGGCAGTTGACCTGAAATATAAACGTCAACGTATATGCCCAACTTGGAGTCAGGCCACAAAAGAGAAACAGTGTAGGAGGAGAGTTCGATCCGGTGCTGTGGATTGAATTCGGCGTAGCTCAGTGGTCAGAGCGCTTGGTACGTGGAACCAAAGGACCCGGGTTCGATCACCGGCACCGGAGCGAATTTTTCCCCTCAAATATAATTGTCACTATAACAGATATTATTCTGTTGGACTAATTAATAACATCTTTAGTAAATATTCACCCATATTATTTACGTAAAAGCTTTAACTATCTATTAAATTGTTATCAATACTTACCTTACTTACTGGCTTTTAAGGAACCCGTAGGTTCATTGCCGCCCTCACATAAGCCCGCCATTGGCCCCTATCCTGAGCAAGATTAATCCAGTCTCTACCATCATATCCTACCTCCCTCAAATCCATTTTAATATGATCTTCCCATCTACGTCCGGGCCTCCCCAAAGTCTTTTTCCTTCCAGCCTTCCAACTAACATTCTATATGCATTTCTGGATTCGCCCATACGTGCTACATGCCCTGCCCACCTCAAACGTCTGGATTTTATGTTCCTAATTATGTCAGGTGAAGTATACAATGCGTGCAGCTCTGCGTTGTGTAACTTTCTCCATTCTCCTGTAACTTCATCCCTCAATTTATTATCAATACATTTTAATAATCTGTTTTAATTACATATTTTATGTTTCCTACATATTTACATACATAATGTCAATACATTGTTACATACATTTCCATGGTCAGTGTATTAGTATACATAATCCGTTATTGCAAACGGCCTCAATGAAAGCTTCAGACATCCATACACTTGTCCTCGTGTACGTAATTATGTACTGAGTTGAGTTATTTTCATTTTCCTTCCACATATAATACGCTAATGCAAAATGAGTCTGATGGGAATCTTCTTTTATATTTCAGAGTAACGTGTACAATGGAAATTGCACATATTTTCTCACACATTTTGAACAATGATTTGGGACTACCAACGAACACAAAAGAATTGGAATACTTACTGTAAAAATGATGCGCCATTATTTTTATTAGAATATTGTTTACATAATATTCATAGAAAACAAATGAGCGTCTATCGTTAGTGACGACAGTACGCGGTGACCGCAAAAGAGATCAAGGTCAGGACTGAGTGATTTCTGTATCAGAGAATATCAGTGGAAGGTCGAACGCTTGCCAACCGGAAGTGAAGCTCTCACCGGTTATTGAACATCATGCTCAAACGCGGGGTGGATCTGGTGGTACTGGTGTGGTACACTATAGTACAAGTCGTCTTGAACTTTGTATTCGCGGGTTTGTTCCTGCTCAAGTCATGCCTGAGCCTGGTACCTCGCGGGTTCGACGCTATTCTCGGCATCGCCTCCTTCTACTTCGCGAGGGTAGTCGAATTCGCTTGGACACTCCTCAACACGGTGAAGACCGTAATCAGTATTCCTCTGACGTTCGCCTGTTTCTGCATCCGTGTAGCCAAGCAAGTTGTCAACGCCTTCAAAACCAGCTGCGTCGTACTAGTGAGGACCTGCTTCTCGTTCCTGAAGACGATCTCTGATCGACTGTTCGAAGTGATGCACAGCTGCACTCAACTCTTCAAAGCCGGAAGTTATTCTGTGTTGGGTGTCTTCACGACTATTACAGCATCTGCACTTATAGGAATAAAGCTTTTGGTGAATGTTGTGATTGGAGCTACAAATTTTGCCCTGTCCCTTGTGCTAATCGTGTTCCACATCGCCTGTGGTGTATACAGACTTATCTGCAACGTGGCCAACAGGTGCAGCAAGGTGTTGCGGCGAGTGAGTGTCGTTTGTTTCCAGGATTTGAAGACAGGGCGGAACAGCGAGATACTTCAGACCTCTGTGACGTGTTACCAGGTGCTGAAGACGGGGGCACTCGCCGTCGTGTATGCCCTGGTGTTGTGTTACCATGTGGCGAAGACCGTGGCCTGCGAAATGACACGCTACTTCATGGCCTGCGTGATATCCGGAGCCGGTTCTGTGCATGTCGTCAAGACCAAAGCCTGCGTCATGTCTGACTCGGCCTTCTGCAACCACAGCCACTAGCTGGCACCACGTGCTTATCGCTTCCACAATATGACTTTACACAGACGAAATTAATTGTTAAAGAGACTGTATTAAAAAGATTGACTGATAGGTTGCTTGTGTGTAGAGTTGAGCGTAAACTACATTTCCAAGTATCTGTGACAACTGTGACTGTGACAATTAAATATCTGTGACTTTTATCTGTGATTTTGTCACACCGATATTTTATATCGATAAGTAAGCACAATATGCATGAATTACACCGATATTTTGTCACACCGATAAAAATTAACAGGAAATATTGAAGAGCAGTGCAATGTGAATACGAATTCTCTATACACGCCACACATCAGTGGTGTGCATATGTACCATTAACAAATAAATACTAAGCTAACTCAACAGAAACATGTAAAAAGTTAACCTCATATACCAAGAGGTTATATCGTAGTTGATTGTAGATATAATTTTTTAATGTAGTTGGGTATGGAGAAATTGGGGTTATGTGATTATCCTAATCGTTTTAAAATTTTATCCTGCATTAACATTATAATATTGAGTCAGAATAAAAATTAACGAAACATCAGTATTCCGAAAAACAATGGAAAATAATTACAAAACAAAACTGTTGTTCAGACAGGATTTTACACAAGATAAAGTATTGGTAACCAATGGTATTATTACTATTTAAATCGTGTAGTCATTATATAATTTATAATAATATGGTGAAACTAGCGCTGAAGTAGTTTCGGCGAATTCGGATGTGAAAATCGTTGCATTTATAAGGGTTTTTTGTGGAGAGACAGTTCCTCGGGTTAAACTAGCGCTGAGGTAGTTTAGGTGATTTCGGAAGTGAAAATCGTTGAATTTGATTTTTGTGGAGATGCAGTTGATCGTATATCCATGGCATAACAAAGCCTAAACTAACCAAACCTAACCTGTCACAGATTCGTAAATGCAAGGTGTATATGCGGAGTACGAAGGGAACTACCTCAACGCTAGTTTAGTCGTTGATCCTATATGTCTAGGCATAATAAAAGCTTAAACCAACCAAACCTGACCTCTCAGAGATTCGTATATGCTAGGTGTATAAGGGGAATACGAAAGGAACTATCTCAAGGTTAGTTTAGCGAAATAAGTTGCCGATCATATTAGCCAGTTTTGTCTCGTTCGGTTTTAATTGAGTGGAAAATACTTACAAATTAATATAAATTGACAGTAAGCTTAATATGAAAATGTGAAGATCTCGGGGAATACGTAAAATATTTATAAAACATATATACAGACTAAAATATGAAAACAAAATGTCAGATTCATGATTATATTATTATAATGCCGCTAATAACTTTGCAACACATCATCACTTTGAAAAAAATAATATTGATCAAAATATCACGAAGAAATAATCAAATACCACCGCCCGATTTCTGTTATTGTGTCATGCGCATGCGCAAACCCACGACGTAGAGGAGAAAATATCAGTCACAGAGTACTGAATACGGAGCAGATTTCGATAGCGATATTTTGTCACAGATATTTCGCGTCATCAGTCACAGGTTTATCTGTGACAAAAAAAATACCTGTGACAAAATATCGGTTTGTGAAATATCGGCCATCTCTACTTGTGTGATAAGAATCCGGATTTTTATTTAATTACAAATTTTTTTCTTCGTTTGTATATGTCTGAAAACCAAAAATGTTGGCGAATATTTAATTTTAATATCACATATTTTTACATGTTCCGCAAAATAATACATATTTTGAGATACCTGTAATTATATATTTGTGCGAGATCGTGCGTATTTGCTTGGTTTCCGCACAAAACCAATCCGCGGAAAGTGTAAAATTCCACATTCAGTATTCCCAACCTAACACACACACAACAATTTCCCTCTTCTTACCGCTTAAGTGACATCTTGATTTTACTGCTTTAGGCATATTAATTTTAGAGACGTCCAATATAGTAATAATTATAAATTGGAAACTTACCACTGCAATTTCACCTAAATTGCACTGTTCATTATTGTTTTTAAATATTTGCAAAAATTAAGTGAACTCTACAACTCCACTAAAGTTACTGCATTCGTGATGCAAGTAACATTAAGGAAGCCATGAAAAAATCAACAAGATTCCAGATTCATCATGTTATTACTGCAATATGTTATATAGATAATATTGTTCAAATATTAAAATTAAAAATAAATCATTACATAACCTTACCGTTTGTTTTAAGTTCGCATTTATAGATTGGGGGAAGACAGACGTATATCACGGCCTGCTGGAGTATAGTAAACACAGAAAACATTTTAAAGCAACAATGTTGAAGATAGATATGTTTGTTTTCCAAATTTGCCGTCATTCAACAGAAACCAAGATGGAGATTTCATTGCAACTAATTAGAAATTCCTCTTTCAGGTATGTAATAAACGATCTTCGCACAAAATAATATATGATACACGAGCGGTATGTTTTCTTTCAATTCTCGGAAATTAAAAAGGCTCAACTACGTTTCGCTTTTTCAAACTTTTCCTCGAACATGAAAACTTCAACATACCGCTCTTGTAACGCATATTACTATTTTACATAAAATTAACATCCATGCCAAATGCCGTTAATTAATGCCTTGTAAATAAATATTTCAGCATAAACTAAAACTAAATTATAACAATTTTAAACTCAGTGTTGTCGGTACATAATACTTACTTACTGGCTTTCAAGGAACCCGGAGGTTCATTGCCGCCCTCATATAAGCCCGCCATTGATCCTTATCCTGAGCAAGATTAATTCAGTCTCTATCATCATATACCATCTCCCTCAAATCCATTTTAATATTATCTTCCCATCTACGGTACATAATGGAATACATATTGCAGCATTCAGGACAAGGCTACCACCGGGGTAGCTCAGTCGGCTAAGACACTTGCCTGCCGATCCGGAGTTGCGTTCGGGCGTGGATTCGATTCCCATTTGGGCTGATTATCTGCTTGGGTTTTTTTGAAAAGTTTTTTTTTCCATTCGTAAAGCAAATGTCAGGTAATCTATGGCGAATCCTCGGCCTATGTCGCCAAATACCATCTCCCTATCCCATCGACGCTAAATAACCTCGTGGTTGATACAGTTTCGTTAAATACCACACTAAATAAAAAAAATGGAAGCAGTCCTTCAAAGAAATCGGGGTTACGCTAAATTATTTACTGTTATCTAGATCTTCGTCGGAAAAACGCGTAGCTGTCCAGAAGACATTCCTGTCAGCCACATTCATTTGTTTCAATATCCACCAGCAGCCTCATGCGATGTCAGGAGATCAATTTAGGTGTAAAAACATATTATCCAATCACCGACGGAATCCCAACTCCTGAAAATATGGAGGAATATCTTGTAGCACATTGCCTTGATTAACTTTAAAATCGTATCAAAAACCATATCGTGACATAGGCCTATATAAATGTGTAATTTGTATGAAATGAATATTATGTAGTTAAAATGAAACTATTTTTTTAAATAAATAACAATTTATTTTAATTCCCTGCACAATTTTCATATTAAATATTTAGTTTATTTTGCGCAACTACTAAATGTACATAGGCCAAATAGAAATGATCGGGACGAAATTGAAATACAAACTGCTGAGCCATTTATACCCGAACCCATGCTTTCAGAAGTCGAAATTGCGATAGAAAATCTGAAAAAGTACAAGTCTCCAGGTATCGATCAAATTCGAGCAGAATTAATACAAGAGGGTGGGAGTGCATTATATAGCGAAATTTATAAACTTCTACTTGCTATTTGGGAAAAGGAAATTGTACCAGAACAATGGAAGCAGTCCATAATTGTACCTATTTTTAAAAAGGGGGACAAAACCAACTGTGTTAACTTTCGAGGAATATCACTTTTGTTGACGTCGTACAAAATTTTGTCCAATATTCTTTTGAGAAGATTAACTCCGTACGTAGATGAAATTATTGGGGATCATCAGTGCGGTTTTCGGCGTAATAGATCGACTATTGATCAGATTTTTGTATTCGACAGATAATGGAGAAAAATGGGAGTATAAGGGTACAGTACATCAGTTATTCATAGATTTCAAAAAGGCTTATGACTCGGTTAAGAGGGAAGTATTATATGATATTATTATTGAATTTGGTATTCCCAAGAAACTAGTTCGATTAATTAAAATGTGTCTCAGTGAAACATACAGCAGAGTCCGTATAGGTCAGTTTCTATCTGATGCTTTTCCAATTCACTGCGGGCTAAAGCAGGGAGATGCACTATCACCTTTACTTTTTAACTTCGCTCTAGAATATGCCATTAGGAAAGTTCAGGATAACAGGCAGGGTTTGGAATTGAACGGGTTACATCAGCTTCTTGTCTATGCGGATGACGTGAATATGTTAGGAGAAAATACACAAACGATTAGGGAAAACACGGAAATTTTACTTGAAGCAAGTAGAGCGATCGGTTTGGAAGTAAATCCCGAAAAGACAAAGTATATGATTATGTCTCGTGACCAGAATATTGTACGAAATGGAAATATAAAAATTGGAGATTTATCCTTCGAAGAGGTGGAAAAATTCAAATATCTTGGAGCAACAGTAACAAATATAAATGACACTCGGGAGGAAATTAAACGCAGAATAAATATGGGAAATGCGTGTTATTATTCGGTTGAGAAGCTCTTATCATCCAGTCTGCTGTCGAAAAATCTGAAAGTTAGAATTTATAAAACAGTTATATTACCGGTTCTTCTGTATGGTTGTGAAACTTGGACTCTCACTCTGAGAGAGGAAGATAGGTTCAGGGTGTTTGAGAATAAGGTGCTAAGGAAAATATTTGGGGCTAAGCGGGATGAAGTTACAGGAGAATGGAGAAAGTTACACAACACAGAACTGCACGCATTGTATTCTTCACCTGACATAATTAGGAACATAAAATCGAGACGTTTGAGATGGGCAGGGCATGTAGCACGTATGGGCGAATCCAGAAATGCATATAGAGTGTTAGTTGGGAGACCGGAGGAAAAAGACCTTTAGGGAGGCCGAGACGTAGATGGGAGGATAATATTAAAATGGATTTGAGGAGGTGGGGTATGATGATAGAGACTGGATTAATCTTGCACAGGATAGGGACCGCTGGCGGGCTTATGTGAGGGCGGCAATGAACCTTCGGGTTCCTTAAAAGCCATTTGTAAGTAAGTAATGTTGAGGTTTTTAGTTACATATTTATGTACAGTAGTGTAAAAAAAAAACCGGACCGACCCTTGTAGCTGATTTCAGAGACACAGATTCAAATTTTGCTAGTCACAAAACACATTCATCTTGTATAATTAATTGTAATAATGAAATTTATTGCATTTGTTCGATTATTACCGTCTTTGTTTCCTTCAGTGCCTCAAACTTACAGACGACGTCACGTGTATCTTGTATCATAATGTAGTTACATGCACCAAATCTCTTAGTGCTGCTTATGATTAGGTTTTTCTCCGGAGCGGTTGTTTTCGCGCTTTCAATCGGAGACCTCCGGTTACCTCCGATTGGTGCCGCGCAGGTTGTATATGTGCTGCGGCGCAGACATACATTTTCCGCTGAGCATTCCTTTAATCGAATCAGGTAGTGATTGACGTCCGCGTATCTTTTAGAATAAGTGTGTAATTTTTTGTTGTTTATTTTCTCTTTTTATTTATCTCTCTCTCTCTCTCTCTTTCTTCGGCTCTTCTTTTTTCTTGCTTTGCTTGAAATAAAATAAGGTATACTATGTTAGCTGACAGATTTTTTTCTAGTTTTGAAATTCATAGTATATGTGGAAAGCCGTATTAGTTTTATGTCATTGATCAAATTACTAACATTAAAATTAACTGAAAACGAACGCAGAAGTAAAGCTTCTCAGTAGCTAATGTAAACATATATAATTTTCCTGGAAACGCTCGTTTATTCACAAACAGTTTTTGTCAATTATTATTCTAATCGGTTTATTTTAACGTAAAATATATTAAGGGAGTTTCAGAATGGAACAAAAGAAACGTGTGGTATCAATGGGTTAAAGTTTATTGTCCAAAATAATTTATTAAGATTCTTCACCAGACAGGATTGTGATCATTGTGTTAAAGGGTGTCAGTATTTGAACTGTCCCTTCTAAAGCGCGTCACTCTTCCTCTGTAATAAAAATACAGGGACATCATTTTATTTTTACTAACATTTTTAATATTAACCTGGCTATACCTTTTGATCAATGGTTGCTACCCCGCTTCCACGACTGGACTTCGATGATACTGGCGTAATATACAAACAAATCACTTTACTAGGTATAGGAGGGAAGAAAAGTAGTTCATCCATTTACGTAAACTAGAAAATATCACGCTTTTGAGTTTGATAATTTTCATTAGGTTTTTGTTTAATCAAAATACAGTACAGTATTAACAATGAATGTTTTTGCTCACGAACTGAGCTGTCCATGCGGAAGTATTCATTATGCAGTGTGTATTATACTGTCTAAAGAATATTAGCGTACATTATAGAGAATGAAGTTAAATTGAAAAATAATCATAATATGGATACTTAAACACATTTTTTAAAATAGTGGCCGTTCATTTCGATACAGGCTTCAGTTCTAATGTGTGTAATTCCAATTACCAGTTTCGTCCTTCGTACTAGTAACTCATGTTGAAATAATTCTGCATCTACTCTATAAAAAGTGTACCTTACGTACTGTAAATTCAATCTTCACTTCTGCTTGATCCCAAAAGATAAAATTACTCAGATATGCTATCTACTGTCCGTCCAAGTGGTCATGTCGCAGGATCGTAGAAAGGGGGGAAATCACGTGACAGTTAATTACTTAACGAGGCCCTTTTATTTAAATTATTTTAAACAATTGTATGGGTATAATATTACGCAGACGTCCAATCCCTAACAGAAATTAATGTTCTCAGAAAAGAGCTAAGACAGCCCAGCCACTAGACTTTACAGAGAGGCGAATAGGAGCTGGTTGGGAAACCGAAATGCGACGTAGGCAAATGGACGACAGTACCTGTGCGAAAATTATGCAATATTGAAAGCTTTTTCGTCACTGGAAAAAGCGAACATATTTTTGGAACGTACTGTTTACTATGACCGTAAGGCTACTATGACAGTATATGCGGTCTTGGATCTATGTGGAGGACGGTTGAACTTCATTAGTAGAAGGGGTGGGAGTGAAGTACATTCAAAAACTCTGGTACAATAAAAATTTAAGTAAAAATAAAATGATGTCCCTGTATAAGCGGATATCAACTTAAGGATAATTGTAATTATATTATTACCAAACGTTTCTTTAGTTTCAGAATGAAACTCAATATTTTAATCTAATAACTCAAGTTGTCTTTTATATGTTCCATAATTATGTATGATTTTTATTGCCTCGAAAGTTACGTTTTATAGAAATTTCAAGACTTTTTTTCTAGACTGTGGACCTTTGGAACAGTAGCACTAAAGCAGTTTAAAAAATCGTATCAAATGTTTTGCGTAATTTTAAAACTACGAAAACCATGATATCACTAAATAACCGTCAATGTGTATCTGAATGGTAATAATTTATTTTTGACAGCAAGTACGAGTACCACAACCGCGACTCTTAATGTTAGCCTAAACACTTACATACCTATATTTTAAAATTTAGACCTACTCAGAGAATCTATCTAACCTGGTCCACGCCATAGAGATTTCCAAATACGGACCCGTTAGCATCCTAGGAGCGTTTGGCTTTTCTGGCAACACAATCACCAAATCATATTTCATTTCAAGTAAGCGGCTCATCACTGAAGTTTGGAGTTTCATCTCGTAACAATATGCTGGATCAATTTTAGAGGGTCCTTTTTTGCTGAAATTCTTCTGCTTTTCAGTTTTTCATTCGCAATGTTACTCAGTCTGCACACAAAGCCACGAAATTATTTATTAGAACTTTTATATATAAATCAAAGTAAAAACGCTTTTTAAAAGAGTTCAAAAGTGTTTTGAATAGTTAAATTTACTTACTTAGTTTCTTCAAGTTCGCGATTGTGCGATCGCTTCAAATGGTCTAACAAATTCGAAGTACCACCACCCTTAGAGTAAATTCGCCGACAAGGTTAACAGCGTGCGACTTTATTATTATCTTCAACTAAATTAAAGAATTTTCATGCGACGGATATACGATTTGGTGCCATTTTATTCCACTCACAACTACCCTCAGTCCGTACGCGTCGGTCGTCCTTGAGCTCTACGCCTCCAACTGTCGCTTAGCTCCGAACCACCGCATCCCTCCGTATGTTCCCTCTTCCACCTACGGTAGTACCGGAGATCACCGGTGGAGAGCTTTATTCGTAATCTCCGATTCCTCCGCGGTAGTAGTCACTCCGATGAGCAGCACTAAAATCTCTACAATCATGTTAGCCCCTCGTTCTAACATAACTCTCAGAAACAAAAATTTCAATACCTATCCAAACAAAAAAGTTATAATAGGTACACAATATAAATGGGACACACTGTAGATCTCAAAACAACACAACCAAAATCATTTTCACAGACAGAAACATAAAGAAAATATTCTCGAAGTCATTTATATTTAAAATAATTTAAACACAATATTAAAATAAAATAAAATCAATTAATCCCGACCTTTTGGATGTTGCAACTTATTTAGTGGAATATTAACGGCAACAAATATTTCATGTATATTTGAAAGAATTAAGCCGATCGGAGGCTTCAGTCTTGTATGTCATGAAGTAAATTTTATGCACGCTTCTTTAGACATGAACTCATAACGTTCTCTGAAGTATCAGTGTGCTGTATCGTTTGTGACGCATGTCTACAGTTACATTATTCTCTCAAGTAAAATTAGTTTCATCAGCTTTAAACACGTCATACTCCTGCACATATCAGTTCAAAGTTAACAGACTTCGAAATTTTTGGGCTCACCTTGATATTACTGCAGCGGATTGACAAGTGAGAATCAGAATCCTGGTAATCGGCAGTCGAAGGGAAAGGATAAAGGATATTAGGTTTGTTCCAGCAAGCAATTGAAGAGTCCACTGCAAGAATGATGGATGTCACTTTCTTGTCGAAAATGAACCAAGACTGTCAATGCATAGCTTAAGACATATAGAATGTACATAGAGAGTTATATGGCATTAACACTGATAGTCATTGTCCAGTAATGATTGGAAAATCAATGTTAAGCTTTGAGCGCTAAGCATTTCAAACTTTCAATTGCTTCTCCTGCAAAATGTATTCCAAATGACATCCATCATTCTTGCAGTGGACTCTTCAATGCAGAAGGCTTTATGAACTAATACCGAACATCTTTCAACGCACGCGCTAGTTGAACACTTTTTCAGAATTAGTTCTAGATTTAGCCTACGTTGCTGAAACATTTCTTGAACTGTCCTGTCACGGTCTTCGGAATTTCTCATCATATTCAAATTATATTCATCTTCGGAATTTAATCTATACTAATAATAAATCTGTAGCCGAAATTTTTCTGGTAATTTTCGATTTTCCAAAAATAATTCGTCCTAACATATATAATTAACCACTCTGAAACCGAAAATCGCTTTTTTGAAATTTTTGTTTGTATGTATGTATGTCTGTCTGTATGTTTGTTACCTTTTCACGCGATAATGGCTGAACGGATTTCGATGAAAATTGGAATATGAATTAAGTTCGTTGTAACTTAGATTATAGGCTATATGGCATTCAAAATACATTATTTACAAGGGGGGTTATATGGGGGCCTGAATTAAATAAATCGGAATATCTCGCTTATTATTGATTTTTATGAAAAATGTTACGTAACAAAAATTTCTTTAAAAAACATTTCCGATAACTTTTATTCTGTGAAAAATTTTGATAGGACTCATATTTAATGAGATAAATGAATTTTAAAAATTAAAATAACTGCCATCCAAGGCCGTGTAATGAACTAGAGAAATGACTTCGTCTATAAGGGGCCTTGGTCAACAATAATCGAAAGCTATGAATCATAGCCCACAGAAAATGTTTCTGTGTTTGTATGAAGCAATATCGGAAGCTAAATTAACCGATTTGTATAATTAATTATTATTTCACCATTGGAAAGTGTAGTTTCTCTGGATGTACATAATGCTATAATGTTATTACAGTAACTTCTAAGTGAATTGAAGACAGGTAAGATTAAAATAGCTTCTTATGCACAGAAAACTTGATAGGCTATTCTGTATATTCTTTTCCTGCATTCTTTAAAATAATTATTATGTACACATTCATTTAAATTCAGAGAATTAACGAACAACGAGAGTGTATTGATTTAGTATACAGTAATAGTATGTTAGCTTAGCATTCCATTCTTTATAATCCAAATTTTAACTATGCTGAATTGAATCGTGTTAAAATACATAAAATACATAGGCATTAAATGCAATGCAAAAAATTGGGTAATGAGCCAAGCAGATTATGTTGCGCTATTGTAAAAGTTGTTCCTCCTGAGATTCAAGAGCCCCCATAACAAATTGAAAACTTACTTATCTAGTACATTCGTTTTCAACACACTTTTTATATAATATAATATAATATAATATAATATAATATAATATAATATAATATAATATAATTTAAGTTATTTGAAGGGTTCAGAACCATAGTGGGCCAAGCGCTATTTACTGAATACGTAGAAATCAAGGGTTAAAATGAAGTTATTACCATAATTCAATGGAAACATATAGCAAGTAAAATAAAGTATAGGCCTACACATTAAATCTAAATGATGTCAATGTTCATTAAACTATGATCGCATGTAACAAAAATTAAGAAACATGTTAAAGGAATTGTCATTGCACCAAATGAGTGTCTCTGGACCAAAATGATCGTATATTAATTATTTGAATACAATTTAAATTAAGTAACATATTAAACGATTTATCCTTCTACCAAACACGAATGTTCCCTGGATCAAATGTTCTATTTTAATTATGTAATTACTTTATATTTATTTCTAACGGGTGCAGCGGAGCACACGGGCACGGCTAGTTCGTTATAAAATATATCACTTTCACCTTCCAAATCACTTATGATGGACTATTTTTTAATTTTATCCTGCCTAGTCTCGAAGCATTCTAACCTCAAACTCAGATTAAGCTATTTTCGCATGCGTCAGCAGTTGAGAATTCCCAGTCCTGCTTTTAATCGAGAGCCAATATCGCTCGTTCCGAACGAGTTTTAAAGCATATTGGAACAGGAAAATGGGAGATCAGAATCAGTTCAAGTTGTGTTGGAAAGCACATTGAGATACTGCGCATGTTGTGCAACCGTCACTTAGGTCGCACTGTTTGCTAACCGGATGGCTACTGCGTTCGACTTCTGCTGCTACTTATCAGGATTTCTGACATCACCATTTTACTCAACAATGGAAAACTATTTTGCTGGAAGAGCTGGAGCTCTCAGGATACTATAGGAAAACTACATGATTACTAAACTTAGGATCGAATTCATAGTCGTCGCTTATAAAATGAGGAAACAAGTAATGAGCATTTCCTTAGCACTTATTTCAGATCGTATTGCAGAGACGCTACTCATTCATATGCCCTGAGCATTCCCTTGACATCGAAAGGAATATGGCAACATGGCTAGACATGAGCGCTTTCCTACATTCAATTGTTTTCCAGCGCCTTCAAATTGTTAAATCGGCATTATTGTCATACACAAATACAGAAGTAAATATTATAGAGCTAAAAATTATACAAGATGTCCAGAAAGCATTTTACAGAAAAGAAAGAAGTGAACTAAGATAACTAGTTATGAAATATGGAGATATCGTCGAAAGTAAAAAAAAATTGATAATTGTTCTCTCCAAAAGAAGAAACTGACATGGAACAAAATTGTAGTTGAGTTTAATGCAAACTCCGGAAATATTCCTGTAAGTAAATCATTTTAATTTTATTTTCAGTTATTTTTATGCTAAACAAAGTGGAAGTGATATAATTACGTAAATTTTACGAGTAACAGCTTATTCCTTGGGTAGAATACAAACAAAATGCAAATGACTCTTTGTTGGGACGTGAATACTTTTCGAAAAAAAAAATGTCACTTAAATCTACCTCAAATGCTGCTGTATATAAAATCTCAAAGCAACCAGTACTTTCAGCAGTGGCGAAATCGGTAAGCCTCACGATTGTATTGTAAATTTAAATGAGAAACACCAGAATATTCACAACAGTGTTCTTGTCGAAACGGTATCTCCTCTTAAATTGTTGATCATTATACATCTCTAAAGGGTTTTCCATATCTCTGATATATCTTTTGCTTGCCGAAACTCATTTTCATTTTAATTACAGAACTCAATCAATTAAATTGAATCTTAATCATCATCTATTGTATACCGAATCAGCTGATTACAATGCATATGAGGAAATACTTGAGTAAGCTGACAAGCTACCTTATTTGAATAAGTGTTCACTTCAGTGGGATTTATGAATTGAAATTATTATAAGCAACTGCTTAAGTGTTTCCTTACGATAAGTGTTGACTATGAATTCGGCCCTTAGTCTGAAATGATAGCAATATTGTAAACTCTACTTGATTTATTATATACAGGGACATCATTTTATTTTTACATCAATTTTTATTGTACCTGAGTTTTTTTAATGTACTTCACTCCCACCCCTTCTACTAGTAAACTTCCAACACAACCAAGGCCGCGTACATGCAGTCAAGCAGTACTGAGTATAGTACGTTCCAGAAATATGTTCGCGTTTTCTAGTGACGAAACAGCTTTCAATATTGAATCATATTTTCGCACAGGTGCTGTCGTCCGTTTGCCTACGTCGCATCTCGATTTTCCCCACCTGCTTCTGCTCACGCCGCTGAAAAGGCTAGTGGCTGGGCCGTCTCAGTTTTTCTGAAAACATTAATTTCTGTTAGGAATTGGACGTCTACGTAATATTATACAACTGTTTCAAATAACTTAAATAAAAGGGCCTCGTTAAATAATTAATTGTCAAGTGATTTCACCCCTTTCTACGATCCTCCGACATAATTACTTGGACGGACAGTAGATAGCATGTCTGAGTAATTTTATTTTTCGGATCGGACAGAAGTGAAGATTGAATTTACAGTACGTAAGGTACGTTTTTACACAGTAGGTACAGAATTATTTCAACATGAGTTATTAGTACGAAGGACGAAACTGGTAATTGGAATTAGGTACAATAGTCTATAGTGCGATAATATGCACAAAAGGACTGAACCCTGCATCGAAATGAACGGTCACCATTTTCAAAAATGTGTTTAAATATCCGTATTATGATTATTTTACAATTTAACTTCATTCTCTATATTGTATGCTAATGTACTGTAGACAGTATAATATACACTGCAGAATGAATACGTTCGCATGGATAACTCAGTTCGTGAGTAAAAACACTTATTTTTAATACTGTACTGTATTTTGATTACACGAAAACTTAATGAAAATTATCAAACTCGAAATTGCGATATTTCCTAGTTTACGTAAATGGATTAACTACTTTTCTTCCCTCCTATACCTAGTAAAGTGATTTGTTTTTATTTTACGCAGTATCATCGAACTCCAGTCGTGTGAAGGGGTAGCAAAAGGTATAGCCAGGTTAATATTAAAAATGTTAGTAAAAATAAAATGATGTCCCTGTATTTACTAAATGTACAAACAAAGCTACTTACAAGGTATTTCGTTTTATTCCACCGACGCCATCACGCTACCGTCTCTTCTTTACCAAAAAAAAACCTGATTTACACCTTCCGTCAATCTCAACTCACCGCAGCATCTCCTCACCAACACTTTTTATGTTTCGTTATCCGTTTCCCGCCCGGGGTACCGACCACGCCATCCACCAGGTGAGATGGGCTTAAAAGCACTTTTGATTTCACGTACTTACAGATGTCGTCTTAATCAAACATCTCTTACATTTAATTTGATTCAGTGCATTATAGTGATAAGTCGCTATAATGAGACTACGCGCAAGAAAAGAGTCCGAACAATGCGTGATATAATTTAACCAATTAAAATGCATGCTTTGTTCTACTGGACCGATGCGATTATTCCATCGATGATCTGTGGCGTAAGAATACTTCCATTGTAGGCAGTGATTTACCACACGCCCGACAAGAGTCTTTAACGCTGGCTAAGCGTTTTAAGACCGCGTATTCCGCTGACACTGTTCCTGTTTCAAATTTAATACTCCACAGGAAATCATGCTAAAGGGCGTTCTTTAACCCTGGGGCATAACACACATGAGCAGGCAGTTCAGAATCGATTCTGAACCATGCTGAACAAACCTATTATAACCAACCAGGGGCGGCTTTCGAAGAGGGGCTGCGGAGCTGCAGCACCCCCAGACATTTGTGGCTCTTGTCTCGTTTTATGTTGTGAAATACACTTATTATACAGTCTCTATTTAGCGGCTCGAATTAAAAAAAAAATTCGCTCTCATTGACATGCACGCAATCGTTAGTGAAGTCACTTCCTCCCCTGGTGCTGCCAGAGCGAAACCAGAGACAAGGACTATAGGGTGAAGCCACTTCCTCCCCTGGAGCTGCCAGTCTCGTCTTGGATGCTTTGCGCGTTAGTTTTACCCCTCCTCCCTGCTGCCTCTTGCCGTGAATCAAGAGTTTCCAGGCGCTGCAAAATTTGCAGCAATTTGTCAGTAGCGCGCAGTTTTAAATACATTTTCTTTAATGTTGTGAGTATAACAAGTGTAACAATGTTTAATTCTCTAAAATATTTACAGTCTATTCAGTTCAGTACCTTAACAATTCAGGCGAAATGTGAAATTAAGTGCCCATCAGTTGAATCTCATAATGGAAAGAGCCGCTAAACAAAATACAAAGGCTCGCATATTTTTTGCTAATTTATCCAGTATCCCTGCTTTCTTCTCTCGATCTCCACACAGCCTGTATTAGATTAATGTGTTTCAAAGACAATTCCATCAGCTGGACAAGATGGATTTAAAATAAGAACAGTAAATGTTGTTCATGAGAAGAAGGAGCCATTGCTAGAATGTTTTCAAACCATAATGGCATCTGAAACATCTAACAACATCACAATGAATGAGGCAAGCGTCCTGGTGCGTACTCTTGAAGGTCCTGAATTCAATTTCTGGCTCAGTTATTTCTTTCATTTATTGATGTATCATGTATATAGATTATACAACCAACTACAACATCGCCAGTCAAATATTTCTAAGGTTAAAATCTGCATATAAAAAATTTAATTATGGTTTATTTAACGACACTTGCAACAGCAGGGGTTATATCAGCGTCGCCGGTGTGCCGGAATTTTGTCTACAGGATTCTTTTAAATGCCAGTAAATCTACTAACATGAGCCTGTCTCATTTAAACACAACTTACAAGATAAGGCGCATGTAATTAATCTTTAAATAAAGTAAGTTGCTTGGTTTATTTTTGTATGCAGCCCCCCTTAATTCAATACCCACGAGCCGCCACTGTAACCAACCATTGATCAACTGGTCATTTCAACAAGCAGAAAAACAATTGCTTTTTAAAATACACATTATACCACAAGTTACTCTTCTCTCGTAGTAACATATGGACTCGTAGAATGTTATTGATA
Source organism: Periplaneta americana (assembly GCA_025594305.2). Classification (NCBI taxonomy): domain Eukaryota; kingdom Metazoa; phylum Arthropoda; class Insecta; order Blattodea; family Blattidae; genus Periplaneta; species Periplaneta americana. The sequence continues at coordinate 38,823,180 of JAJSOF020000040.1, read as the reverse complement.
TTCGTATTACATAATGGTGTCGCGTATATGACTCAGCGCTAGGGAACTGGTTTTATCCAGGCGGTCCGACTTCGATCTCCGATCTGGTCGTTATGGAATTTGTGGTGGATAAAGCAGACGTTGCAGAGGATTTTTTCTCGGAGTAATCCCATTTCGCTCTCTCATTCTACAATAATCTCCATTGCCCATATGTCATCATCGGATTCACGAATGTTACCCGACATCTGTCGGGCTGAAACAATCCTCCCATATACGACGCACAATAAGTCAATGGACACAAAATTTAAGTGACGCTGGTGCGTAACATAGTTAACTCCTAATGACCAGGACTCGGAAATTGATGACCTAAAAACCACAAAAAATTAGCTAAAACATGACCTTAACTCTCTGAAAATATGACATAATTTAAAAAAAAGATCCAAAATTTTAATAATAATAATAATAATAATAATAATTACTGGCTTTTAAGGAACCCGGAGGTTCACTGCCGCCCTCACATAAGTCCGCCATCGGTCCCTATCCTGAGCAAGATTAATCCAGTCTCTACCATCATATCCTACCTCCCTCAAATCCATTTTAATATTATCTTCCCATCTACGTCTCGGCCTCCCCAAAGGTCTTTTTCCCTCCGGCCTCCCAACTAACACTCTATATGCATTTCTGGATTCCCCCATACGTGCTACATGCCCTGCCCATCTCAAACGTCTGGATTTTATGTTCCTAATTATGTCAGGTGAAGAATACAATGCGTGCAGCTCTGCGTTGTGTAACTTTCTCCATTCTCCTGTAACTTCATCCCTCTTAGCCCCAAATAATAATAATAATAATAATAATAAATAATAATAATAATAATAATAATTTTACTTGAGGCAAGTAAAGAGATAGGTTTGGAAGTAAACCCGAAAAGACAAAGTATGCGATTATGTCTCGTGACCAGAATACTGTACGAAATGGAAATATAATAATTGCAAATTTATCTTTTGAAGAGGTGGAAAAATTCAAATATCTTGGAACAACAGTAACAAATATAGGCCTAAATGACACTCAGGAGGAAATTAAACGCAGAATAAATATGGGAAATGCCTGTTATTATTCGGTTGAGAAGCTTTTATCATCCAGTCTGCTGTCAAAAAAATCTGAAAGTTAGAATTGATAAAACAGTTATATTACCGGTTGTTCTTTATGGTTGTGAAACTTGGACTTTCACTTTGAGAAAAACAGAGGTTAAGGGTGTTTGAGAATAAGGTTCTTAGGAAAATACTGCATTTGGGGCCAAGAGGGATGAAGTTACAGGAGAATGGAGAAAGTTACACAACACAGAACTGCACGCATTGTATTCTTCACCTGACATAATTATAAACATTAAATCCAGAAGTTTGAGATGGGCAGGGCATGTAGCACGTATGGGCGAATCCAGAAATGCATATAGATTGTTAGTTGGAAGGCTGGGGGGGAAAAAGACCTTTGGGGAGGCCGGGACGTAGATGGGAGGAAAATAAGTTATTAAAATGGATTTGAGGGAAGTGGGATATGATGATAGAGACTGGATTACTCTTGCTCAGGATAGGGATCAATGGCGGGCTTATGTGAGGGCGGCAATGAACCTCCTTAAAAGCCAGCAAATATAATAATAATAATAATAATATTATTATTATTATTATTATTATTATTATTATTATTATTATTATTTACTTGAAGCAAATAGAGAGATAGATTTGGAAGTAAATTCCGAAAAGACACATATGTTTATGTCTCATGACCAGAATATTGTACGAAATGGAAATATAAAAATTGGAAATTTATCCTTTAAAGAGGTGGAAAAATTCAAATGTCTTGGAGCAACAGTAACAAATATAAATGACACACGGGAGGAAATTAAACTCAGAATAAATATGGGAAATGCCTGTTATTATTCCGTTGAGAAACTTTTGTCACCCAGTCTGCTGTCAAAAAGCTGAACGTTAGAATTTATAAAACAGTTATATTACCGGTTGTTCTGTCTGGTTATGAAACTTGGACTCTCACTTTGAGAAAAACAGAGGTTAAGAGTGTTTGAGAATGAGTTGCTTAGAAAAATATATGGGACTAGGAGGGATGACGTTACAGGAGAATGGAGGAAGTTACACAACGTAGAACTGCGTGCATTGTATTCTTCACCTGACATAATTAGAAACATTAAATCCAGAAATTTGAGATGGGCAGGACTTGTAGCACGTATGGGCGATTCCAGAAATGCGTATAGAATGTTAATTGGGAGACCGGAGGGGAAAAAGCCTTTGGGGAGGCCGAGACGTAGATGGGAGGATAATATAAAACTGGATTTATGGGAGGTGGGATGTGATTGTAGAGAGTGGATTAATTTTGCTCAGGATAGAGATCGATGACGGGCTTATGTGAGGGCAGCAATGAACCTCCGGGTTTCTTAAAAGCCATTAGTAAGTAAGCTTAAGTATTATATTATTTTATAATATTATTAAAGACAGAACAGTAACAGCAATGTTGAATGGTATTCTGTGGGACAGACATACATATAACAATGGAAAATAAGTATTGTTACGAGTACATAAATGGTGCTGAAACATGGAAATTTGTAAAACGTTAGCATCAAAACTCATGAGAATGGAAATGGATTTTTCAAGAAAATAAACGAGACATTCGAAATTAGTAAAAATTAGAAATATAGTTATACGAGATGAAGTGAACATTCAACATTCTGTTTTGGATTGTGTGAGATATATATATAAGCAGTTGACTTGGTACGCGCATGTGAGAAGAATGGTGCTGGAATTATGTCCGCCTGGGAGATGAAGGAAAAGTAGACCTCGAATATCGTGGTTACAAGAGATCAGAACAGGGATGAGAGAATGTAGACTGAACGACATGGATTAGATGGATAGAGAAGGGTGGAGATCAAGGATAAGACTTTAAGAAGTCAGGCACAGAATGATGTGTAAACATTAGAAATCCGTATATAAGTAAATTTATTATATAATACATAAAAATTATTACTACTTCATCATTGAGGAATAAGGAAAACAAGATAAGTTGTGTTTACTAGAAGCAAAGCCGTTGTAAGTGTTTACTAGATTATGCAACAAGGTAGGTGATGTTTGGATCCTGTGTCTCAACTCTTTTGTTCAGTTATTATCCTGGAAATATACAGCAAACTATTGCTGAATATATGCGTGCATATGTAATCATAAATATATATATTTTACTGTAACATTTAATAAAATTGAAAATATATACATTACATAACGTTATTCAACTTATGCAAATCTGGCTTTCAGGTAGTAGCTCCCTGTAAAGCAGGTTTGAATAATTTCAAGGAAAAATTGTTCCGGGGCCGGATATCGATCTCGGGACCTTTCGCCTAGCGCACGAATGCTCTACCGACTGAGCTATCCCAGAAACTATACACGACACCGGATCGATACCCGGCCCCGGGACAATTTTTCCTTGAAAGTTATTCAACTTGTTTATTTTTAATTAACTGTGTACATTCTGTAAGTTTCTCATAAAAGTTTTGTAAATGATGCCATATTTTAATGTTTAATATAAGTGCTATACACAGAAATACAGAGGCCTATTTTATTTTATAGTATACATATCTACTAAGAGAACCTAAAAATGATAGTTACTCATGAATCACAAAGATTGCAAACGTCAAACATTGGAAACTATACACTTCATATTTTAACAAAATGGTGGAGTTACGTCTGGTAATAAATTAACAACTCTATCAACTGGTCATTCTCACTAATGATCGCAGTTCGATCCCTAGATATTCAGAGTGATTTCTGGTTCTAGGGTAACCAAGGGTAAATGGGGTCAAAAAGTAACAAATCCTTAATTTTATTGTTAATTTCATAATATGTTGCACTCATAACATATCATTAGTTACAGCCACATGTAAGTACTACTTCCCCAAAAATGTTTCTTTTTTACTCTAAACTAACTGTCTGTACATTAATTGAAATATTTCACTCCAGTGACCCTTTTTATCCCTTCTGTATAGGGATAAATGGGGGTCAGTGTTCAGGGCAAATCGGGTCACAATTTTTCCCTCTATATGCCTGCACGGAACGTTAAAATCAATATTGAATTGATTTAATTAACACTTTACACCTTCCACAAACAAACACTGTTTTCTTTTCTGCACCAACGAACTGTGTTGCAGTGTAGTCCAAAACCACATTTCAAAATTCTAGACACAAGTTCATTTTCTTGTTCTGGAGTAAACGTAGTTTGACGGCCTTTACTTTTCAAGTGGTTGTCCTGGCCACTTTGAAGACGTCGTTGCAGACATGAATGAGGAACTCCTAACAACTCAGCAGCATGACGTAGGCTTCTTCCCTCGCGAAATGCTTTAATAGCCTTCTGCATGTCGTTCTCAGTCCACGAATTTGACGTTTTCCTCTTACATTTAACCATCTGCTCACAAATAATTGAAAATAAATACTGAATTTGAATGAACTGATTTGAAACATGTTGACCCTGTTTGTCCGATATTACTGACCCTATTTAACCCAAATTTAGAACTTTTTTGCGCTAGAGGTTGGTAGTACTGAATACTGCTTCGTCGAAGGCGTTAATAGCCATAATCTCTTCTAAAAGGCTTAAACGTAATATTGAAAGTTAATCGCACAAATTCTCTGCAATAGTTGTTGTAAAATGATAAAGGAACCGTAAAGCATTATTTAAAATGTGTAAAATACTCTTAACTCACCTTTATATTTCCTCTATTTTTTTTTATTGTCAACACAAAGAATACACACACCAGCTAGCATCAATGGCACTCAACGTGTACAGGAAGTTCTCTTCCTGACCAGTATATGGTAGCACTTGCTTGAACTGGTTTACGCTTGAATATGGAGACAGGGTTTTGAAATTGACCCGATTTAACCTATGACCCGATTTAGACTGAGTTACCCCACCTGTTTCTCTTTCATAATTTTTCTCACTGCAATATCACAGTTTTGCCTGCCATTTTGTATAAGAAATGCAGGATTAATTCGTCTCTCAAGAAAGAGTTTAATTAAAAACTCAACGTGTACAGGAAGTTCTCTTCCTGACCAGTATAAACCAGTACAAACCCTAGTAATGCCGCACTTAGATTATTGTGACGTTTTGTTAAGTGACCTAAGTTCTGAACTGTCAGTCAAGTCACAGCGAGCTCAGAATATGTGCGTCAGATACGTGTGCAACATCCGACGATATGATCACATATCACCGTCCTTCGCAAGTCTCTCGTGGCTCCGACTTAAATAACGCAGAACTTTACACTCTTTGTCTTTACTCTTTCGAATTCTGCACACCTCAACACCAAATTACCTTTCGTCTCGTTTCTCTTATCTATACTCTAACCACGACGTAAATACCAGATCACTTATCTGTGGCACGCTAAATATACCTCTTCATAGAACATCTTGTTATTCCTCATCTTTTACAATATCCACCTCGCGTCAATGGAATTCCTTGTCACAAAGTATTAGGGGCTGCAAGACAACAAACACCTTTAAGAACAGCTTAAAAGATAACCTTATTAGCATTTCACTCCAATCATACTGATTTAAACTATCACTGACTACACTGTTACTTTTTTCTTTAGACATCATCCTGATTGTGCTGTATTTTAATTGTCTCGTAATAATCTCTTTCTATTATCTAATATCATTTGAAATATATTAACATTCTATGTATTTTAGTTTAATTCTGCTACCAGTTTATTTCAGTGTTTAATTAATAGTTCATAGTATTTTGTTGTTTAATTCGTAAATAACTCTTGTATACATGTCACTTTCATCTAAATCAAATTGTTGAATTCTTTGCAAGTTCATGCATATGTATATACACTTTTGCTGGTTGAGTGGAAGAGAAGGCCTTACGGCCTTAACTCTGCCAGCTAAAATAAATCATTATTATTATTATTATTATTATTATTATTATTATTATTATTATTATTATATGGTAGCACTTGCTTGAACTGGTTTACGCTTGAATATGGAGACAGGGTTTTGATATTGACCCGATTTAACCTCTGAGTTACCCTACCTGCTTCTCTTTCATAGTTTTTCTCACTGCAATATCACAGTTTTGCCTGCCATTTTGTATAAGAAATGCAGGATTAATTCGTCTCTCAAGAAAGAATTTAATTAAAAACAGTAGGCTTATATAGTAAAACCTCGATAATCCGAACTAACTTGGACCGGGAGTAGTTTGGATTATCAAATACCTTGAATTACTCTGAACTAATAAAACACTGTACACTACTATAAATATAAAAGGCGGTAGAAATCATTCTATTTCTTTTTTAATGTGCTTAACATCCCCTTTTATGCGATTTACAAACCACTGCGGGTAGAGGAGAGAGATTCTTTGATCTTCTTTTCCAGTATTCTCTAAATACTTAAGAGATCAATGCTCATTGATGTGCGCACAGCTACAGCGTCCTCAACCTTCTCATTTTACTATATCCTTGAGGAAGTAGGGAGTGGATATACGGAAACAAGACGAATGCGATATTTAATTAAGCTATAAACCTATTGATTTTCCATATCAAAATTTGTTTTTAGACTTTAATGTACTTAACGTAAGACATATTTATTATATTGTATTAATAAAATTCATACATAAAAATCGAAATAATTTTGAATTGTATTCTCATAGTTATGAAACAAAAGGTATGAATTCTTTAAGATTGTTTGAACCAAAATGCAACACTGTTACAGTATTTAATCATAGTAGTGATTTAGGCCCAAGAATATGTAACAAATTTATATTTAGATATCCTAATCTTGTCAATTCTAATAGTTCTAGTATTAAATTAAGAAAGTTATGTACGAATTTTATAAAAATTGAAAAATTGTAAATTTAAATTTATATATTATAATTGCATAGGGGAACATGGGGCAGGACGGGGTAGTTAATGTTTGAATGCTTTTATTTGGTATCAAATAATGTAAATGTATGGGTTTTGTGACATATATGCTTCTATTACACTGTAAACAAGTAAAAAAAATATGCACTTCGAGTGAAATCCGGTCATTATAACCTTAAAATAAATTAGTTTTTCGAAATGTGTGTTTTGCCTCGTTCTGCCCCACGTATGGGGCAAAATGGGGTATCTATTTTTTTAAATAATTAAATGGCAAAAGTGACAAAAATTATATACTGAAAGTGTGAATACTACAACATTTTACAAGTTTACTTGAGAAAAAGTCATTCGCAAAATACGCAGATGTGCGTCGCATCCTTGTCTTCACTGTCTACTCCTGCGCAATAATTGTGAGCCCATTTCAGACATGATACGCATCTAATCCAACCTTCTTCTGACAAACAACAGAACGAACAACCCATTACAGGAGGTGAAATTTAATTAAATATGACGTGGGGTACTGCCCTGTTATGCCGCACCCCGTTTTGCCCCACAGTCACAATTTCTAAGTTATGAGGTATTCGCAGGAAAAATAACGCTCGAAATTTAAAAAAGTTTCGGAATTAAAAGCCAGGTAAGCACTCTATAATATGACATTAAAATAGATTATCTAAATAAATCTCATTTCTACTTACGTGTGACAAGGGAACACTTTAAAGTTGCAAATGAATGATACAATATGATGCAGCAACTGAATAACATACAACAGATGCAAGGAATGGCAGTAAGTGTTGTGTGATGATATATTTACTTGAATTGACGAAGTTCTAAAAAAATTCGGTAGATTTGCACTACTTCTTGGGAAGATAGAGGCTATACCCCGTCCTGCCCCCCTTCCCCGTCCTGCCCCATATTCCCCTACTAGACATAAGACAAATTGTATTGTATAATTATTACCGTATTGGTCCGAATATAAGCCGCACTTTTTATTCAAATTTCAAACTCGAAAAGTTGGGGTGCGGCTTATTTGCGCGGCCGATAAATTTAAACTTGAAATGTGGCGCATGTTGCTACCGGTAATTTTATCATTTTGAAATGGAGCAACAATGCCACGCGCTCGTGTTTGAAATTGTCAGCAGTCGTATGGTATATGACGCAACAATGTACCAGTCTTCATATTACAGTGATCGTACTCTTTTGTATGATAGGACAGATTAAAACAGTTTGTACGTAGCTACGGGTTCAGCCATGAGCGGAAACGTAGAAAGAAAAGCTTCAACAAGCTTGGGAATTCGGCGCAGTTATGACGCTAGTTTCAAACTTGCAGTTATTCGTCATGCTAGGAGTACGTCTAATAGAGAAGCCGGCAAAAAGTTTAGTGTGGATGAGTCTAATGTGCGCTGGATGGCAGTGAGGACGACGTACTTTGAGCGGAGAGTGATGAACAAAGTGACAGTGATGAAACAAATACCGGTACCGGTAGTAGTGAAGTCAGCAGTGACATTGGAGAAGATGGTGATTAGTTGTACCGGTATTTTTGGTGATTTACCCACGTAATACCGTAATTGAAGAAAAAGTGTTTAAATAGTGTAAACAGTTTTGTAACTGTATAATGTGACAGGTAAATTTCACTGCACTCAATTTTCCTTTTTTTTCTCATTCTGCACTCAATTTTTCTTTTTTTTTTTCTCCTTTCCCCTAAAATTAAGGGTGCGGCTTATACTCGGGTGCGGCTTACACTCAGGCCAATACGGTAATTTCAATTCAGGAATCCGCCCCTGAGCACGAGTTCTACTCTTTCAGGGGTGAGCTAAAGTTTTTCTGTATATATTATATTTTATGTTACAATTATTAGCAAAATAATAAATAAATAAATAAATAAATAAAATTAATTTCAAGTAAATAATAAACACACATCAAAAAGCAATACTTTAATTAATTTATAATAATTTATTTATTCTGGCGGAGTTAAGGCCATCATACTTTCTTTTCCACTCAGTCATAAACAAAAGAAGTTTATACAATGTTGCAATGACGAAAGCTAATAATTACAGACTAATATATATTTAAAGAACACTTAAAGATTGATGTAGTTATACAAGCACAAGTTGAGTAAAATAATGCAAACATAGCTACTAATACTTTAATGTTAACATCTACAGAAACGACATAAAACATTTATTCTTCAAATATCACCATTCATCATAGTTCGTAGTTCAATATTCCTGGTGTACGTACCTACATAGTGCAACCGTATCATTTTTTCTCGAAAACTACATGAGGCCACCGGCGTGGCTCAGTCGGTTAAGGCGCTTGCCTGCAGGTCTGAAGTTGCGCTCGGGCGCGGGTTCGATCCCCGCTTGGGCTGATTACCTGGTCGGTTTTTTTCCGAGGTTTTCTCCAACCGTAAGGTGAATGCCAGGTAATCCATGGCGAATCCTCGGCCTCATCTCGCCAAATACCAGCTTGCTATCACTAATCTCATCGACGCTAAATAACCTCGTAGTTGATACTGCGTCGTTAAATAACCAACTAAAAAAACTACATGACATTGGGTGTTCGTGAAAAAAAAAAAGTTTTTACCAAAACCTATACGTGTTTCAAACCAGATCACAGTGTAGGCTACACAGGATCTGAAGAACAGGATTCAGGTAGAAGTCCCAGATTTGTTGCAACGTGTCATGAATAATTTATGGGTAAGATTGCAGCAAACCATAAGATACCGAGGGAAGCACTTGAAATGCGTCATTTTCAAGCAATAATAACATGCCAATAATTTGCATTGTTTAGGCCATAAAAATTATGGTTTATTTAACGACGCTCGCAACTGCCGAAGTTACATCAGCGTCGCCGGTGTGCCAGAATTTTGTCCTGCAGGAGTTCTTTTATAATGCCAGTAAATCTACTGACATGAACCTGTTGCATTTAAGCACACTTAAATGCCATCGACCTGGGCCGGGATCGAACCCTCAACCTCGAACACAGAAGACCTGCACGATACCGACTACGCTACCCAGGCCGACTTTAGATCATATCCTATGTTATTTTGATATTTCCAAGCCTTATGGTCACTTTAGAAGAGCATGCTGAAATTGGTCACAACCGAATGTCGGACCTTGTATGGTAGTAGTATTGTGATATACACACCGTTCACCGTCAGACGCGCTAACCGTTACTCCACAGGTGTGGACTTATCCAGTAAAACTATATGTTAATATGTAGGGAAAATTGTTTTTCTCTGAGAAAAGCATTCATTCGGGACTAATATGGTATTAGAATTTTTTGTTGTAGACTACTCTATCCAAGGAATAAGCTGTTAAAATCTGCAAAATTACATTACTTTTACCCTGTAGTTGCTACAAGTTTTTTTTCTTGGACATTACAAAACATCATTTCTGGCGGTCAAGCTGTATCACGTGAAACACGAGTACATCTCACGTGATGGCCGTCTTTTGACCGTCACGATGACTGTTATAAATAAACAATGCATTGCGTGCAACTGAAGTCACGTGTAAAGCCACAACATGCAACGACGTAGATTTACATTCTTTTCTAAGTTGTTTGGTAATGACACATTTTTGAGGGCTACACAAATATTATCATCTTTAAGATGGTTGGGACTTCAAGTATTTATCGGTGCTTCATACGTCTGTTGAATATAGTCGTATGTAAAAGCAACACTCGTTGTTCAATCTCCTCAACTCATTTTACTTTACGATGTAAGAGTAATGGAACGGAGAAAAATTCTCTCCGGCACCGGGATTTGAACCCGGGTTTTCAGCTCTACGTGCTGATGCTTTATCCACTAAGCCACACCGGATACCACCCTATTTCGACTATGCGGACATTTTACTGACTGACCTCTCCAGCGACAACAAAATGAAACTTCAACGTGCTCATAATTTGTGTGTACGTTTTGTAAGCAATGTTCGTAAATATGATCATATTACCCCATCCCTGGAAGCAATAGGTTGGCTTAAACTAGATAAGAAAAGAAATTTACATTCACTTCTCTTTCTCTTCGAAATCTTGAACTCTTTTATTCCTTCGTACCTGTCGTCTCGCTTCACTTACCTTTCTTCCCACCATAATCTGAACACACGCTCTCGTCATGAAACAATACTAACAATACCATCCCATCGCACCTCCTCATACTCATCTTCTTTCACAATAGCCCTGCCAAGACTCTGGAATTCGCTACCTGCTAGCATCAGGGACTGTCGAAATAAAATTGAATTCAAACGAAAACTTACTAGGCACTTGGTCAGTAATTGATTACTTGTAAATAGTTTCTTTAATCTATCACAAAATATTTCAATATTCAGTAATTTCATCACTATAAAATTTTGTTATTCTAGATTTAATTTATAATTCAGTAAATATAAAATATTCGTTGTTTCTCTATGATAAATTATCTAGCTTTAATTATTCAGGTAATCTTTTCGTACTTTGATTTTATTCTAATTGTAAATTTAATTCTAATTGTAATGTTATTTGTAATTGTAATTGTAAATCTAATACTAATTGTAATTTTATTGTTGATATTGTAGTTGGAATCTCCTGGTAGAGGGGCAGAGAAGGCCTGACGGCCTTATCTCTACCAGGTTAAATAAATAAATAAATACTAACCACCTCTTGGGTTCCCTCTAGTGGCCGCCCTCTGCACTGCGTCATATATGTCTATGAACGTAGGACCGAAGTCCACACATGTGCTGAGGTGCACTCGTTATGAGTGACTAGTTGGCCGGGATCCGACGGAATAAGCGCCGTCTTAAATCACGAAGTGATTTACGCATGTCATATATATTACGATATTTTAATGTACCGAAGTACATATGATATTTCCATGCAGATATTCTGCGTCATCATACGATCTCAGATTAAGCCCCAACTCTTGGGTTCCCTCTAGTGGCCGCCCTCATAGATGTCTATGAATGTAGGACCGAAGTCCACACATGTGCTGAGGTGCACTCGTTATGAGTGACTAGTTGGCCGGGATCCGACGGAATAAGCGCCGTCTTAAATCACGAAGTGATTTACGCATGTCATATATATTACGATATTTTAATGTACCGAAGTACATATGATATTTCCATGCAGATATTCTGCGTCATCATACGATCTCAGATTAAGCCCCAACTCTTGGGTTCCCTCTAGTGGCCGCCCTCATAGATGTCTATGAATGTAGGACCGAAGTCCACACATGTGCTGAGGTGCACTCGTTATGAGTGACTAGTTGGCCAGGATCCGACGGAATAAGCGCCGTCTTAAATCACGAAGTGATTTACGCAGAATATCTGCATGGAAATAGCATATGTACTTCGGTACATTAAAATTATATATATATATATCTCATTTTACTTTGATCAACCTGCTAGAAGTTTGGAGGCACACTTTCACATTTTTAAGTAGAGCTTTGTAATGAAGAAACAATAATTAAAATCGAATTTTGTTAAAGTCATAATCAGTATGTTATTTTTGAAATTCGGGAGAGATTTAAAAAGTAACAAATAGGGGATGCCTCTGGGTCTAAAAACTCGACAACAGATTAAACCTGGCTCACCTTACTATGAGGCGCATCCAGAAAGTAACTTTCCCGATTTTTTCCCCTTGAAAGTAAATGTAATTAGCCGTGTCAATTGCGCATGCGTAACAAGATCTATGACATATCAATCATATGCCAACCGGACAGGTCCCGCCTGGTGCCAGTAGCGTGGCAGCAGTGGTCCGAAATGGAAGCTCTTATTCCTTCTCTCGCCGCCGCATTGCGCCTATTGAAATTCATCCGCAGCTCTGTCAGGTCTATGGGCCGAACATCATGAGTAAGCAGATGGTGCGTCGCTGGTGTAGGCAGTTTTCCGAAGGTCGTCAAAGTGTCCATGATGAAGAGCGCAGTGGGCGACCGTCCCTCATCAATGATGATCGTGTTGAGCTGGTGCGGCAGTGCATCATGGAGAACCGTCGCTTCACGATTACGGAGCTGAGGAGCCATTTTCCGCAGATATCGCGATCCTTGTTGCATGAGATTGTCACTCAGCACCTGCTGTTCAAAAAAGTGTGTGCCAGGTGGGTGCCGAAAACCTGACACCCGAACACAAAATGCAACGTTTAGGAGCAGCACTGACATTTCTGCAACGGTATCACGATGACGGCGACGAGTTCCTCGACTGGATCGTCACGGGCGATGAGACTTGGATTTCGCATTTCACCCTGGAAACCAAGCAGCAGTCAATGCATTGGATCTCCGGTCAGGACGAAATTCAAACAGACGCTGTCGGTACGGAAAGTGATGTGCACGGTGTTCTTGGACAGGAAGGGCATTCTGCTCATTGACTTCCTTCCAAGAGGTGAAACAGTGAACGCTGACCGTTACTGTGAAACATTGCGAAAATTGCGACGTGCCATTCAAAACAAGAGGCGTGGAATGCTTACTGCAGGTGTTGTGCTCCTCCATGACAGTGCTCGTCCACATACGGCTCGGCGCACAGCAGCTGTTTTGACGGAATTTGGCTGGGAGTTGTTTGATCAGCCACCCTACAGTCCTGATCTTGCTCCCAGCGATTTTCACGTTTTCTTGCACCTCAAGAAATTCCTGTCCTCCGATGAGCGTTTTGGCAACGACGAAGAGCTGAAGACGTCTGTCACACGCTGGTTCCATTCACAGGCGGCAGAGTTCTACGACAGAGGGATACAAAAGTTGATCCCACGATACGACAAGTGTCTCAATTCTGATGGTGGCTATGTTGAAAAATAGCTGAAACATTGCTGTACCTGTTGCCAATAAATGTTTTCCTGAAAGTGTGTGTCCTTTTTTTTTAATACGGAAACTTACTTTCTGGATGCGCCTCGTAAATTGAGGGCGCTGAGTTTCGTGGTGATAGTCTTTCTCGTGTCAAATGAACATTTGTCTGCAGCGTCACATAAAGCTTTAAAATATAATTACAATTTTGATTTGCTTTAAGGGAAACGCAATTGCGGAAATGTTTTTCATGGAAATGAAAATGAATAAATAATGAGAAAAGTACATACCACATATTCGTAATTATGTAGGTGTGGAAAGTTAATAAAATAGGCCTAAATAAAGCAGTAGCAAAGTAAGCAATGGGAACAAATTACAAATGCAAAGTTAACACATTCACCATCATTAGTGTCTTTCCATTGGCATTGGAGAATTCCATATTGAAAGCAACTTCTATTACACTTCTGAATGAGAACTCTCCAGTTTTATAGCCAGCTGCTCAACATCTATAGGTTGGTTTACTGATGTACATCATTTATTATAAACGACGGAATGCAGATTTAAATTGAAGCGACTGTCATGAAGCTTTTAGTCGAAGTCTCACAAAATCTACTAGTCTTGTGGAATAAACTTTTTTACTATAGGAAGAAGTACACATTTATAGACAGACCATAGCAGGTTGTCTTTGGCGTTATAATCTTCAGAGTGAGGATTTATCAGGAATTTCATCGTGCAAAACCTTTCCATCTTTGTGACCACCCCATGAGTCTAATACTAAAAGTTAGTCATCTTCAATATCAACAGCCAAAACTTGAAAGAGTAATGGAACGGAGAAAAATTCTCTCCGGCGCCGGGATTTGAACCCGGGTTTTCAGCGCTACGTGCTACCCTTTCATCGTATGATGACGCAGAATATCTGTATGGAAATATCATATGTACTTCGGTACATTAAAATAAAATATAAGATGTGCGTAAATCACTTCGTGATTTAAGACGGCGCTTATTCCGTCGGATCCCGGCCAACTAGTCACTCATAACGAGTGCACCTCAGCACATGTGTGGACTTCGGTCCTACGTTCATAGACATCTATGACGTAGTGCAGAGGGCGGCCACTAGAGGGAACCCAAGAGTTGGAACTTAATCTGAGACGATTCTATCCGACGCCGGGGTGGAATCCGGTGTGGCTTAGTGGATAAAGCATCAGCACGTAGAGCTGAAAACCCGGGTTCAAATCCCGGCGTCGGAGAGAATTTTTCTCCGTTCCATTACTCTTTCATCGTATGATGACGCAGAATATCTGCATGGAAATATCATATGTACTTCGGTACATTAAAATAATATATATGATATGCGTAAATCACTCCGTGATTTAAGACGGCGCTTATTCCGTCGGATCCCGGCCAACTAGTCACTCATTACGAGTGCACCTCAGCACATTAGTGGACTTCGGTCCTAGGTTCATAGATATCTATGACGTAGTGCAGAGGGCGGCCACTAGAGGGAACCCAAGTGTTTGAACTTAATCTGAGACGATTCTATCCGACGCCGGGGTGGAATCCGGTGTGGCTTAGTAGAGCTGAAAACCCGGGTTCAAATCCCGGCGTCGGAGAGAATTTTTCTCCGTTCCATTACTCTTTCATCGTATGATGACGCAGAATATCTGCATGGAAATATCATATGTACTTCGGTGCATTAAAATAATATGTAGTCAAAACTTGGGAAAGAAATCTGGCAAAATGTATCTTTTCCATTTTATCACTTTTTCTTACGTCTAAAACTATGTTTCCGAAAGATCTGCACACCCCATCAACTTCTTTTTGCATCCTTGGGCTAAATTTCGCTCCAGACTCCAGACTCATACATATAATTTTGTCATTAGTTTTCCACACTTTGGCATAGCAACATCAATTGCATACTTGTAGGTCATCTTGTTTAATGATTGGATAGTAGATACAGTTGTCTTTTCTTCCTTGTAAGAAAGAGTAATCCGGGAGATTTTATAATTAAAGCCACTTTGATCCGTATTCCAAATTCATTAAAAAACCAAAAGTGGCATTGAATGTTTTAAACTTTAGATGGGTTGCACGCTAAACGGTAGACTTGACACGGGAAAGACTATCACCATGAGAGTCAGCGCCCTCAAATTAGTAAGGTAGTCAGTTTTTGTGTTCGAGTGTTCTGACCCGGAGGCATCCCTCGTAAGAGCACAAAAATAAATTATTTATTATCGGCACAGAAGAAAGAAATTTGTATTTTTAGTTGTCAAGATAGTAGATCAGCTCTACTTAGGTTTTGTAACAGGAACGGTTTCCAGCAAAGAAAGTAATTAAAATGCAAAATTTCATCTGCAAATTCATAGGCAACGTTGTTGCCCTTCCAAACGTGCAAGTTATTTTAAAATCTTGCATTTTAAATTGTAAAATTCTTCAGTTGATAATTGTAATGATTATAAAATGTCGATTTTTAGCACTAAGGTTGGTTCACAATAATTGGGAACGAGAACTAGAACGATAAGGGAAAGCGGAGGACGTGAACGTGAAGAGTTTTGATTCACAATAAACAGAGAACGGAAACGACTATGCATATCGATATGGACGAGTATGTCAATAACGATATGTAAAGTCGATATTACGCATACTGATGTTATTTGTGTATAATTGACCAATGGCGTCCTCTCATGAGTACAAGCTAGCCAACATAAACACAGGTTAACCAACTTCAAAACTTATGACACGTGGTAATCTGGTCATATATATACGTAGCATATATTGAAAGTGATTGCACTGAATTTCTGAATTAGTTAGAAACGATGGATGGAGAAGAAATAATGTCACGCCTTCCTTGCTACAAAATATACGACGATAAAAATGATGACAATAGAGTGAATGTAGTAGGCTGTGGTTCCGAAATGAGAACGGTATAGTTAAAATTTTTCCAACTTTCACGTTCCCATTCCAGGGCTCCGGCAAGCTTGCGATAATTGTGAATGCTCACATTTAAATATATTTATCTTGGAATGTAGGCTTTCACAGCCGACGTCATTGAGATCGATGTTATCCGGGCTAAACAGGTAGCAACAGCTCCAACAGACCACGGCCTATCGATCCTAAATATATTTACATCAATAATTTTTCCATTCTCGTTCTCGTTATCGCTTCCTTTCCCGGTTTATTGTGAACCAGGCCTAATATGTGAAGTTCAAAATTTGCGATATGTTACCGTCCCGTGCCCCTAATTTTAATACAAATGTTTACTATACTGTTATTGTTTTATTGTTATTGGTATTAAAAAAAACTTTTATTTCTAAAAATTGTCCTGACGATTTATTGTTTATCTTTTTCTTGCGTCTTTCCGACCTTCACTAACTCCCGTGTCACATGTACCAACAGTTCGTGACATATCAATGTGTGAGATACACAAGTTTAAAATTTCTGCTCTAAATATTCATATTTCAACATTGTCCTATGTTAACATAAGGTTAAAATACAAAAAATAATTCATGAAGTGGAACATTGGCTAAGCTTCCAAATATGTATTGTTCACTTTATTACGAATAGTTATCATATTGCGAATGATTTTACTGTTTATAGTAGGCCTATTTTTGTTAACTTTGGTAAGACTTGCCTAATTAAATAGTTTAAAATGCAATCAAACGAAAATATGAACTTTCGAGCTTTTGTTTACACACAGAAGATATTATCTGTATTCCCAAAATTGAGGCAATACTGGGCTATGAGATTTTAGTCTTTTAAGGTGATTGTATCCATAAGCAAAAGCAACACACGATGCGATACCTATGAATTTGCTTCTGAACACATTCACTTACTTTTTTTCCGCACGGTGAAGTATCGTACAGTAGAGCATTGCAGATTTTCAGTGTAAGAGGTAATTGCTCGTATTGTATACGTATTCAATGTAGAACGACATTGTCATTTCCAGGTATAGACTGGCTCTATATATAGAACTCAGAGAACGTTCCAAACTTAATTATCCGTTAACCCCTGAGGCAGTTCTAAAATGCATCACATCAAACTCCTTCCCTTACAGTACGATTATTTAGTCTTGACAGTCGCCGATAATGTGCGCCTGGGTCAGGCTAGTCCATTAAGTTGCGCCAAGGGATGTTCAGGTTAGTTTTTTTTGTCTCCTTCAGTCAGAGCTATCGGATGTCATGCATGCGGTATAGCGTTGTGTTTCCAGTACAGTTAAGCTGTATTACATTCCTTTACCGACCGCTCGCCCTTATCTCTACACCGGAACTCTCCCCACTACTCCTACTACTTCCCCTCCTTCTCGTCGCTGAGCTGTCAGGACTAAATAATCGGTCTGTACATTGCTATCAAATATAATTTCTGCTGGAGATAGCGATTCTTCTATTTCTTATAATACAATCATTATGTACTAGCGTGACCACATGGTTACAGCTATACTACAATCGCTGATTAAATTAGTTTTGCAACTAATTTCCATTGCTGGGAATAAAACTTGTTTTGACTTCATTCCGAATGTTGGCAAAACTGTTTCGTGAAGTGGGAAGATAACTCTTTTACTCTATTGGTGTCAGCAAAGTTTTCTTTATTCGTCATTGATTTGCCATGACACAATCGAGAGGAAAAGTCTTTTTTTTTCCATTCTTCTTATTTTTCCATTGTTATTGGCACGTCTGTCCTTTTGTTTAGAGATGCCCTAACTGAATGGCGTTATGAAACTTGATGGAATACAATTAGTCCAGTTCAACCAGGAACATTCTTGTGTTACCATAATAATATATGGCTACACTAGTCTTTTGTGAGTACATTTTTCTTTATGGCTGAATTATCTCGTTTATCAGGTTGTATGGGACCACACTTACAATAATTGTGAAAGTGTGTTACTGGCAAGGTGGATGAACAGTTCAGTTGTAACTGTAGCCTCAGCAGTAATTGGAATAAATCCAGTAACGTCAGCTGACAGGTATTCACGCTCAGAAAGAAAAAGAGAATCAAAATTCAACGTCCAAATCTAATCACAATGTACAGTTACCCTTAAAAAGAATGAGAAGATTCTTGGTCGTCGGAAGTTAAGTTCTACAGCGCGGTTCACTCGATATCGACGTAACGATACATACCGTGACAAATAGTACAAGAATTGTTACAAGGACCACAACAAGGACAAGGACCAGAATAAGGAACACGAATAACACTGCCATTTAAGGCCAGGATTTCACAACATAGCTCGAGTCACAAAATATCATTGCTTCACTGTACCGAATGGCAAATGCCTGCTATGGGATCTACATTCTGGATTGCTGCCGTGACTGTCTTGTCTCGGTAGCTCATGTAGTAGCGTGTCGGTTCAACTGTACGACCGAAACGTCTTGTGTTCGATCCCAGGTAAAACTTTTTTTAATTGAGGTGTAATTAATTTCTTCAGAGTTCCTCGACTGTCTAATTTGTCGAAAAATATGGAATAATTTATGCCCAATTTCTGGGTCTTACAAGTGGGCTAAACTTCGTCAAAAAATAAATCTTACTTGGAAGTTAAAAATATTCTTCCTCAAACAAAAATCATAAGAAACAACTTCATATCTTGTCCACATGCCATCAGCTTCTATTACAGCTCTAAGTCGATCCGGCATGGATGTCACGAGATTGTGGAATAAGTTCTGATCCCCGGCGAGATCTTCCCAGGTGTCAACAACTTGATCCCACAATTCGTCTCGATTTCGAGGGCGTCGGTGGGCATAGGTGGCTATCCTTCTATTTTTCAATTCCGCCCATAAATTTTCGATGACATTCAAATCAGGTGACTTCGGAGGCCAATTAATGATTTCGAGCTCGGGTCTTCTATGGAACCATCTTTGAATGCTTGCAGCATAGTGCACGGGATGGTTATCCTGCTGGAAGAGCAATGTTCCTTCGGGAAAACGTTCTCGGGCGGAGGGAAGGAATATATTTTCCAGAATGTTCTCATAAGTTCCCGCATTAAACCGGCCATCGATGCGTTCTATAACGCCAGGTCCATCGTAAGACATCCACCCCCAACACGATATGCTAAAGCGCCCCGATCTTTCATGTCGGTGCACATAGCGCTGGTCATGTCGGAGACCATCCTCACGATAGACACGGACAGGACCTTCGTAATCACTCGAGATGGTTGTTTCGTTGGAGAAAATTACATTTCTCCAATCGAAATCCACTCGATTGGTAGCGAAGGCAAGATGGTCGACAGCTTGTGCTTCCCCAAATATTTCCATTTGCGCAGCCCTCCGGCTCCTAATACCGCGGTTCCTCAACCTGCTGATCACAGTCTGTGAAGAGCCGGGAAAGTTAGATGCTGCTCTTATTTCGTTAGCAGTCAGAAAGGGGTCCTGTCGAACTGTCTCGAATAAAAGAGCATCCTCTTCCAATGAAGAAATCCGCGGACGCCCAGGAATAGGGCGATTTTCGACCTCCCTTAAATTTTGGTAACGATGAATCCACCTCGCGGCTGTACTTCCAGGAACACCGACCAAACGGCCAGCAGATCTAGCCCCATATCCAGCCTCAACTAGAGCTATAACTCGATGTCTCATGTCACGTCGGTTCGCCATTACGATGAAATGAGGGATGACGATAATACTTTAATGTAGACAATGACTATTTAACGTGATATATAATTATTGAAATAAGAGGCATCTTGCATAGTAAGAGTTAATAAATCAACCCTAAATTAAATATCTAAATAACAGGATATAACAGGAAGTCCAATTGTTGCGAAACTAATCAAATTAAATCTAATTACATTAAGTATACAAACCCCAAGTTATGACACCACATTGCTACAGCTAAATTGTAGGTTATTAACATAAGCATTGAATAGGTCCGTGGTTGTGCGTTGGACGACAAAACCAAACATCGAAAGTTCGAATCTTGCCGAGGAATGTAACTTGCTTTTTATAATGTAAATCAGACTTATAACTACAATCATTCATATTTCTTTCATCATTTATTAATATTTATAGTGATTTTATTCAAAGGATTTAATTTTGGAAATAGTTTCTTTAAGATATATAAATATTTTTGTTTTTTTTTTTATTTTTCTACAGGTTTAACTGTTTGTTATTCTTTTCGTTTATTTTATTATACTTTATGTGGTGATTTTAATAGTCAACATTGAATTTGTAAAGAAAAGACTTTAGAAATCTCATATGGCATTTGTGATCTGTAGTGACATAAACATAGATTATCTCTCGGAACTTTTCCCTAAAAGTAAATTAAATTCACTCCTTGAAACTGGAAACCTTAGTCGTAGATTCATTTTCCCACAGCATACAAGCTGAAGTAACACAGCCATTGATAAATGTTTTGTACACAGAATTCGACTGAATTCCTATTCGACAGAACCTATAATCAATGGCTTGTCTGAACATGATAAACAAATCCTATGTGTTTCCAATGTTACTGAACAATTTAAAAATATTAATTTAAAAACTAAGAAAGGATCGTAATTGCTGTATCTAGTGATTATTTACATTTATGTCTACAAAATGAATCTTGGAAAAACATATATGATACTGGTACTACTGATATTAAGAGTAAATGCATTGAATTTTTCACTTAATTTCATAATCACTTCAGTGGATGTTCTCCACTCAATGTTGTGAAAAATTCAAAAGTAAAAACATGTAGATAACGCAGGGACTTCAAAATCTCATGTATTAAAAGAAGAATCTATATGTAATGAGTTGCAATGTAATGATCCTCATGTTCCTAAATACTGCAAGAAGTACAGTGTAATTTATCAAAAATTATGAAAGAGGGAAATAGAATATATTTGAATAGAAAAGTGCAAAATTCAGATAATGTAATTAAACCTATTCGGAATATTATTAAATTTAAACTTGTAGATATCTTAAGAAAGAAAATATTTTTCATTCTAAACCAATGATTATAAAGTAGAGGATCCCAAATCTATTGCAAATTCTTTTAACGTATTACAGTATATAGTACAGAAATATTATTGACAACTTAACATTCAAGATTTTGCAAAAGATACTGGAATTGGTTACTTAACAGATGTATTTAATAATTAGTATTCATATATGTAATTAGTCAATAACTGCAACAGTGCTTTTTCATTCAATCAAAACATGAATAAAATTGAATGCACACTAAATTAAACACTATTGCAAACACGTAGATAAAATAGTTAAAATTAACTGCAGGGGTGAGAATGAAATAATCCAAAGCCATACTTTTAACAAAAATTGTTTTGTGCGAGTGCATTTCTTACACATATGGGAAAGCTATTAATAAAATATTGTAATAATTACTCAAGAAGTGACATAGCCTAAGGACTCTAAACTTTTGTAAAAGTTTGTCTATTATTATATGTATTTTTTAATTTCATTTTAATTGTTAGTTTTTAATATATATGCATTTACATTGTATATATGTGTGTGTATAAATGCATTCATTAGATTAACGTTTATAATATTATAACTTCTAATTTTGTATTGTTTGGGATCATTAACACTTAATCTCAGGACTTTGTAAAACTATATTTCAAGCGTGACTTAGGTGTTTCAACGTTATTTAGACAAAGAAAAATTGTTGTGTAGACTAAGAATCGAACTCGCACTCTTCTACACAACACGCAGAAGTCTTACCGTCTGAGCTATGGAAACGACATGAAAGCTTTCCTTTCTGTGCGGAGTGTCGATCTAGTCATGAAGGTCCATTGTCGATTTAACTACACGATTTATGTACATATTTATCTATTATTTACGTAATATTATCATATTTTTGCAGTTTTTGAAGTGAATTTCGGAACGATGCTAGTAGCAAACCAAATAGCCTGAATCTAAGTAACTCAATATTCGTTATCTTGTGTATCAGTGCTCTGGTCTCCGATCATGCGCAGTGTCTTACATCTGAGACTTTGGAATATTCAATCGTCTCATCCCTTTCCAGGGAAACTGTACAATACATACTCGTACATGGGAGGAACAGACCTAATGCATACAAATATAGGCAATATCGTATCGAAATAAGAGGTAAATGATGGACACTGCAATGCCTGACTATTCATGAGAGGGTCTGGATCTAGCATTCATCACATGAACTTCAAAAGGGAAATTGCGCAAACATGTCTTCAGTGTTAGCAAAATATCCCTAAGTGTCCCAGACGCCCTTCAACCTCGAAATCTGGTGGCCATACTCTTGCTGATGTGAGATTTGATCGAAAAGATAAATTCGTTGACCCTGTCCCAGGGAATAAAAGATGGAGATGTGCAGGCAAATTCTGCTCAAGTGTAGGTCGCACACAAAGCAAGAAATGTGAAGTTGAACTATGTGTATCATGTTTTGTGGCTTTCCACACGAAGTAAGATTCAAGCATCTAAAAAGAACATTGTTTTACGAAAAAGAAACGTAGGTTATCCTAACAGTTCATATATATTTTTATAAAATGTCCTTATATAGGACTAGCATGACCGTATGATCACGGTCTACGATGTATTGTACCAAATTAGGTATCAAATATGGAAAAAGTAAAGCTGGAAAATTCCGTCCCTAATGGATTAAAATACTACATTCATTCGAAAGCCAGCGTCCTGCCAATTTAGCTACCAAGACGGCTATTTCTTATCCATCTTGTAGAAAGTAATGATAACTATCGTCACATCACATGTGAAATTTCCCACATTTGCAGACAAATAGAATCGAGGAAGTCCTCAGTTAGCCATACCTGAAAGCACTGGAAACAAACCAATACACAAGTCAGCAAATTGTTCCATCTAAAACTGGCAAATCATTCTCATAATAATCTGCAAGCATTCAGAAACTAAATAACTACCTAACTACATTTATGGCACGTCTTTGTCTAAATGCCAGAAGAATACGAAGTAAAATATGATGCTATTAATAATGGTTTTAGCAAGAAGGATAGCTGTAGGATAATAATACATTTCTACGTTCTAGAGGATATTGTACCAAGGTCACACACACTTGTTTACTGCATTACTTCCCACAACACAACTGAATTTCATTTTAAACATATATTTTTCCTGTTTAAATGCCAGAACAATATTCAGAGTATCTTCTCTTAAAAATGGTATCTATGGTTGAGCGCTCTGAGGGGATTCGATCCGGCATTGGAACTAGAATCCGGTATGGCTTAGTGGATAAAGCGTCAGCACGTAGAGCTGAAAACCCGGGTTCGAGTCCCGGTGCCGGAGAGAATTTTTCTCTGTTCTATCCATCCTTCATCATATCATCTAAACATATTTGAATACTAGCCGTACCCGTGCGCTCCGCTGCACCCGTTAGAAATAAATATAAAGTAATTACATAATTAAAATAGGACATTTGATCCAGGGAACATTCGTGTTTGATAGAAGGATAAATCGTTTAATATGTTACGTACTTAATTTAAATTGTATTTAAAATATTAAAATGCAATCATTTTGATCCAGAGACCACTCATTTGGTGCAATGACAATTCCTTTAACATGTTTCTTAATTGTTATTACCAATTATTTTTGGAAAAGCGAAAATTAACAGAAAAATTTTGGCTACAGATTTATTATTATGTTTATATTATATTATGAAAAAGTGTGTTGATAACGGATGTACTCGAATTAGAAAGTTTTTAATTTGTTGTGGGAGCTCTTGAATCTCAGGAGGGACAACTTTACAACAGCGCAACATAATCTGCTTGGCTCATTACCCAATTTTTTTGCATTGCATTTATTGCATATGTATTTTATGTATTTTAACACGATTCAATTGAGCATAGTTAAAATTTGAATTATAAAATAATGGATTGCTAAGCTAAAGTACTATTACTGCATACTAAATCAATACACTCTCGTTGTTCGTTAATTCTCTGGGATAAAAATGAATATGTTCATAAATATTATTATAAGAAATACAGGAAATGAATATACAGAATAACCTATCAAGTTTTCTGTGCATAAGAAGCTATTTTAATCTTACCTGTCCTCAATTCACTCACAAGTTACTGTAATAACATTATAGCATTATGTCCATCCAGAGAAACTACACTTTCCAATGATGAAATAATAATTAATTATACAAATCGGTTAATTTAGCTTCTGATATTACTTCATACAAACACAGAAACATTGTCTATAAGCTATGTTTCATAGCTTTCTATTGTTGTGTCCAAGGCCCCTTATAGACGAAGTCATTTGTTTTTTATTTCAATACACCGCCTTAGATGGCAGTTATTTTAATTTTAAAACTCATTTATCTCATTAAATATCAGTCCTATCAAAATTTTTCAGAGAATACAACTTATCAGAAATCATTTTTAAAGAAACTTTTGTTATGTAACATATTTCACAAAAATCAATAATAAGCGAGATATTTCGATTTATTTAATTCAGGCCCCCTTATAACCCCCCTTTTAAATAACGTATTTTGAATGCCATATAGCCTATAATCTAAGTTACAACGAACTTAATTTATATTCTAATTTTCATCGAAATCCGTTCAGCCATTATCGCGTGAAAAGGTAACAAACATACAGACAGAGACAGACAGACAGACAGACAGACAGACATACAAACAAAAATTTCAAAAAAGCGGTGTTCGGTTTCAGGGTGGTTAATTATATATGTTAGGACCAATTATTTTTGTAAAATCGAAAATTACCAGAAAAATTTCGGCTACAGATTTATTATTAGTATAGATTACTTACTTACTTACTTACTTACTGGCTTTTAAGGAACCCGGAGGTTCATTGCCGCCCTCACATAAGCCCGCCATTGGTCCCTATCCTGAGCAAGATTAATCCAGTCTCTATCATCATATCCCACCTCCCTCAAATCCATTTTAATATTATCCTCCCATCTACGTCTCGGCCTCCCCAAAGGTCTTTTTCCCTCCGGCCTGCCAATTAACACTCATTACAGTATTAGGAAAATAATTATTATTTAAGAACTTTACTTCTTCCTTGCATCATCATTATTATTATTATTATTATTATTATTATTATTAGTATTATTATTAGTATTATTATTATTACAAACTTACTTACAATTGGCTTTTAATGAACCCGGAGGTTCATTGTCGCCCTCATATAAGCTCGCCATCGGCCCCTATCCTGAGCAAGATTAATCCAGTCTCTATCATCATATCCCATCTCCCTCAAATCCATTTTAATATTATCCTCCCATCTACGTCTCGGCCTCCCCAAAGGTCTTTTGCCCTCCGGCCTCCTAACTAACACTATATGCTACATGCCCTGCCCATCTCAAACGTCTGGATTTAATGTTCCTAATTATGTCAGGTGAAGAATATAATGCGTACAGTTCTGCGATATGTAACTTTCTCCATTCTCCAATCTCCTGTAACTTCCTCTTAGTCCCAAATATTTTCCTAAGAACTTTATTCTCAAACACCCTTAATCTCTGTTCCTCTCTCAAAGTGAGAGTCCAAGTTTCACAGCCATACAGAACAACCGGTAATGTAACTGTTTTATAAATTCTAACTTTCAGATTTTTTGACAACAGACTAGATGACAAAAGCTTCTGAACCGAATAATAACAGGCGTTTTCCATATTTATTCTTCTAGGAATATAAAATACAGAAGTGTGCACGATAACGATTTTATATTTAATATTACCATTAATTTTACTACTTTTGTTATTATTATTGTTTCAATGTATATTTCACTTCTGGTAGTGTGGTAGAGAAGGCCTCATGGTCTTAACTCTACCAGAATGAATGAATGAATGACTGAATAAATGAATGAATAAATAAATAAATAAGTAAAACTGAATGAATGAATGTATCAATGAATCAATCTATCAATCAATCACTCAATCAATCTTGTTTGGATGTTATACGGAATTAAAAATTAACTTAATATAAGATCAAATACGAGAGTCATAAAAGCTATTTCTAAGAACGGTTGTGGACTAGAGTTGAACAAGAAGAGAGATGAAAATATATCGAATGAACACAATATTTCAGGTATTAACTGAAATTATTAAAAAACAAAGAAATAAAGCGAAATACCAAATTCTGCGGACGCTAGGTAATAGAGAGCAAAAATTAATTATATAAACAATTCAGGAGATTTGGGTCTCAAGGGATGGTGAAGTGCATTCCATAACCTCTCCTATTCTAATCTAATCTTCACCTTCCCTTGGTGCAATCTATTTTTAATAAATCAGGTTCTGTAGACCGAGTCAAAGAAGTATGACTATTCCATAAAAAATGGAGGAAATGCTATTTCAACACGCTAACCTGCCACGACATGCGTAAGCGACCCCTAAGTGGTGAAGAAGGGATACAGTCGGTGGAGTTGCCTGCCTCCAGCTAAGTCATATGGTCCCGCTAACCAACAGCAGGTGTGGTCCTCCAACAGTTTGAGGATTGCGTGTACAAGACATAACCGCTATAACATAAAAGTATGGTGCCTAAATTAAGACACCTAACTTTATGCTACATCATTCTCTTATATAGGAGAGCAACAGAGTTCATGGCGTTATTGCCAAGAACTCACAAGCAAACGTTCTGATGGGGGCAGATAAAAAAGTTAAGTTTTTTTCTTCCACCATGTTAATAATGTCAAAAGAAGTGCTTATACAAATTTTGGCCACTCGACTGCAATCATGAGACCGTCCAGAAAGTGATTTTCCCTGGGATCGTTTATAGAAAAAAGCACAATTGCATAGAAATATTTATTGAAACAGATACAGCAGTTGTTGCCCTATTTGTCAACATATCCTCCACTGGAATTGAGACATTTGTCATACCATAGGATCAATTTTTGTGTCGTAGAAGTCAGCCGCCTCAGATCGGAACCAGCGTTTGACTGCG
This sequence comes from Periplaneta americana, assembly GCA_025594305.2. Classification (NCBI taxonomy): domain Eukaryota; kingdom Metazoa; phylum Arthropoda; class Insecta; order Blattodea; family Blattidae; genus Periplaneta; species Periplaneta americana. The sequence continues at coordinate 38,795,749 of JAJSOF020000040.1, read as the reverse complement.
TCTGTCGATCCCATGATATGAGATATGTATAAATTCCGATGGAAAATATGTTGAAAACAGCTGAATAATTGCTATGTCCGTTCCAATAAATTTGTCCAATGAAATTATGTTTTTTTTTCTGTTAGCGGCCCCTGGCGAACTTATTTTTTTACGACCCTCGTAATTGCGGTCGAGTGGCCAAAATTTGTATAAGCACTTCTTTTGACATTATTAACATGGTGGAAGAAAAATTTTAACTTTTTTATCTGCCCCCATCAGAACGTTTGCTTGTCAGTATTAGTTAACAACAAATAACAATTCAAGAGACCTTAGATTACTTTGAAGCCCGAGAAAATATGAAAAGAAAAGATTTCTGGGGAAAAACAGCCATGACAACGATGAAGCCTCGATGGAAATGTTGATTTTATGATGCTATAGATAATGATGCCGTGTATTGTGGGTCCCTATCACCACGGCATGGCGCGTCCTCAGGTTGCGGATCGAGGAGACGGCCTCCAGATATGGAGGGTAGCTGTGAATATATTGAATAAGCAGTCGCGGACAGCTGATGAGGGGTGGTCCTCCAGCTTGGGGGTTGGGCGAAGGGCTAACAAACCATCACCGTAAAAATCAGCTTGTTACGAAACCTTCAAATAATCCTCGGAATGGGACTGATTGTTTGGCACGATCACAGCAAAAGAATAAGGTTTTGAGATTTGGTACTTGGAATGTTACAAGTCAATATAGCACAGGAGGGGTAACATTAGTAGCAAAAGAACTAGCTAGATATAGAATAGACTTCGTGGGAGTACAAGAGGTTAGGTTAGATGGGAACGGCATAACACAAATAGGAGATTACTTGTTGTATTATGGGGAAGGAAACGATAATCACCAATTAGGAACAGGATTCTTTATTCATAAAAGAATAAAATCAGCAGTAAAAAAGGTCGAATTTATCAGTGATAGGTTATCGTATTTAGTACTTAAGGGTAGATGGTGCGATATCGTAGTTATAAATGCGCATGTCCCTACAGAAGAGAAAGACGATCATATAAAGTTACAGGAGAATGGAGAAAGTTACAGAACACAGAACTGCACGCATTGTATTCTTCACCTGACATAATTAGGAACATTAAATCCAGACGTTTGAGATGGGCAGGGCATGTAGCACGTATGGGCGAATCCAGAAATGCATATAGTGTGTTAGTTGGAAGGCCGGAGGGAAAAAGATCTTTAGGGAGGCCGAGACGTAGATGGGAAGATAATATTAAAATGGATTTGAGGGAGGTGGGATATGATGATAGAGAATGGATTAATCTTGCTCAGGATAGGGACCAATGGCGGCCTTATGTGAGGGCGGCAATGAACCTCCGGGTTCCTTAAAAGCCAGTAAGTAAGTAAGTATAGATAATGATGATGACGAAGACGACTTGAAATCACGTTACTTCGTATAAAAGTTAATTAAATCGCTGCGGAGTGACACACAACAACTTTATGTAATGTCATGATGTTTTGAGTCTTTAGTTTTCTTCTGCTTGAGGCTGCGGTTTTTCCAAGTGTGATGGGTATGATTTCATCTTTACTGGCATGCAACACGCTATTCTTATAACATTAATCCCTTAGATACTAAGCTTAACGACATGGACTCAGTTTTGCATTTTGAAGAATTGGATTTTATTAATAGATACCTGTAGATATGTTTCTCTCCTAGATGACTGTACTACGACTATAGGTAACTTAACGACGCTTTATCAACTGCACGGTTACTTAGCGTCAGTAAAATTGGTCTGGATTTAATGTTCCTAATTATGTTAGGTGAAGAATACAATGCGTGTAGTTCTGCGTTGTGTAACTTTCTCCATTCTCCTATGACTTCATCCCTCTTAGCCCCAAATACTTTCCTAAGCACCTAATTTAGAACACTCTTAATATCTGTTCCTCTCTCAAAGTGAAAATCCAAATTTCACATCCATAAAGAACAATCGGTAGCATAACTGTTTTATAAATTCTAACTTTCAGCTTTAAGTATCTATACCATACGGCCATTAAATATGAGGAAAAGATCCATACCACTTGAATAATAACCAGGAAAGGATTTATATGTAAATACATATTTACTTATAAAGCTAATATAATTTATATTTTGCATTATCTTTATGTTTCACAATGTGTAGGGTTGAAAAATCCTACTTTTATTTTCCATATTTTTCCATATTTTAGAGTTTAGTACATATTTTCGTTAATTTCCATATATTTTCCATATTTCATATAAAACAGTCCATATTATATTAGGTTTAACAATAAAACAAAACAAAATTCCATTAACTTTTAAAAATACATTTCAACAATAGAGATTTAAACACATGTTCAGTAATCCCTTTAACATCAGAGTTATTTGAAAATTAGCAGTCCTATCAACAATGGGAAAGTAAGTTACAAAACTGTATTAATTTAATTTAAAATTTTTAACAGACTTCAGTTGTGCAGCTCAACAGTTAAATGCCAGTCAGAGTACACATAGGTTCAGTTTTTGTAAATCATACTATAAAGACGGTAAATATGCCAAAAGTACGTCATTCAGTCAATTTAAAATCAAAACTAACAAGTTACATTTCAGAATTTAAAGAAGATGGTTTATCAACTGACAATAAAATATTATTTTGTAATTTGTGTCAGTGTGCAGTATCATCTACACAAAAGTTCCTGGTGCAACAACACATTACAACTAGTAAACATCAGGCCAACAAACAACTAAATTCCAAGCAGAGACAATTGTTTTTAACACAACCAACAACATCGAATGTAAGATCTGAGTTTAACATCGACCTGTGCCGTTCTCTCATCTCTGCTGATATTCCTCTCTACAAACTAAAGAATAAGGTCTTCAGGGAATTCCTTGAAAAATATACTCAACATACAATCCCGGATGAGTCAACACTTAGGAAGACGTATGCTCCATCCATCTACGATGAGACAATACAGAAGATAAGAGATGAAATTAAAGATAGTTCAATTTGGGTTTCCATTGATGAGACTCCCGACAAAGAAGGTAGACTTGTTGGTAATGTAGTTATCGGTTTGTTAAGTGAACAATATTCTGAACGAATTCTTTTACATTGTGATGTTCTAGAAAAGTGCAATAACAAAACTATAGTTAAACTGTTCAACGAAGCTATGGGTATCCTGTGGCCAAAGGGTATTATGTACGATAATGTGTTATTCTTTATTAGCGATGCTGCCCCTTATATGGTCAAAGCTGGACAAGCATTATCTGTTGTATATCCTAAATTGACTCATTTTACTTGTGTGGCGCATGCATTTCATCGTGTGGCAGAAGTGGTCAGAGACAATTTCCTAAAGTAGATTTGTTGATTTCATCAGTGAAAAAGTATTTCTCAAAGCTCCCAGTAGAGTTAACGTGTTGAAAGAAATGTACCCTGAAATTCCATTGCCACCAAAGCCAATTTTAACTAGATGGGGTACATGGCTAGAAGCAGTTGAATATTATGCCGAACATATAGACTCTATTAACAATGTTCTCCTTGCATTGGACTCTGAAGATGCAGTCTCAATTGATACTGCGAAAACAGTTACCTGTGACATAAGTGTGAAGAATGACTTAGCTCACATTCAGCATACATTTTCATGCATCATAAAAACGCTCAAAAGTCTCCAAAATAGGCACCTTTCACTATCTGAAAGTTTTGAAATTATAAATAGTACTGTGGAACAACTGAATCGTGGTAGAGGTAAAGTTGCAGATGCAGTAAGAGCTAAGGTGGACACTGTACTTTCAAAAACCCTGGATATGAAGAACTACAAAAGGTTGTTGCTGTGATGAGTGGTGAATCAACAGTGAAGATTAACTTGGACTTATCCCCAGCAGACATTGTGAAATTGAATTATGTACCAGTTACTTCTTGTGACGTCGAACGCTCTTTTAGTCAGTATAAATCTATCCTCAGAGACAATAGAAGAAGATTCACTTTTCAGCACTTGAAAGAAATGTTTGTAACCTATTGTTATGGTAACAGACAATAAAAATTGTGTTTTGTTGAAACTACATTGGAAGATAAGGTACGTCCATTATATTTTTGTTTAGTTTGATTAAAATGTACCAATATTTAACGTACATAGTCATTTTTTTATAATTTTAAGTCCATATTTAATTCCATATTTTGGTAAAAATCCATATTTAATTCCATATTTTGGTAAAAATAACTACATATATATTTACATATTTCATATATTTTTAGTCCATATAAATCCGTTCCCTGCTAATAACTATAAAAATATTTCACTTTAATAACAATATTGTTATCTTACGTAAGTTTTGTATAGACTACTATATAGCCGTCACTCAGTAAATATTATAGGAATAAAGATCTAACTTCAGATATTCTCTACGCCTAGTTATATAACCCCAAAATGTTTCACTTACATATCATCAATAAAGCATTAATCTGTATAATTGGTGACAAATACATCATGGCATTCACTATAATACTATTTCATTTTTAATAGTAATAATGTCATCAAACATTCTTAAGTTTTGTAGTTTTGAATATCCAATACACAGACAGCTGTACTATCTTTTATCAACACTACTTAATCATAACATTCACTTTCATCCCAAATTTACACTCACTTCTACCTCTCCTCATTTCTGTCATCACTCTTATCCTGTATTTCTCCATTAGTCACTGAATCATATGTTTATTTGTTTACTTTCACCTCCGATAAATTTTCCGTTAGACACTATTATTTGTAAGTCAATGCTCAACTCAACCTTCATTTGTAAACTTACATTTAAATACTTCTCTTCCTATCCAGTGGTGATATTCAAAAAGTGTAACAACCAGTTCTCTCATATGTACCTATGCTAAACATAATACGGCATATGTCCATGGTAATTTATTTATTTATGTCTATAACAGGACAAAGCCCCAATTATAATAGACAGTACAGATATTTGTTTAAAAAAAACATAAAATTGCATATAACATGAAAAAGGAGATAAAACAGATGCAAATGCAAGATACGAGTGTAATTACAAATTAAAAATTGAAAATGAAAAAAAACAAATAGATACTACCTAAATAAAAGACACAGATATTGATATAAATGGAAAATACCAAATAAAAATAAATTTAAAAGAGTTAAGTATAGATACCATTGCCAAAAATGTAAAATGTGGCTATAATTGGCAAATTACAGAGTAAATATAACACTATGTTAATAAATTCAATACACAGTATTATATAGTAGGCCTAATAAGCTTAATTTATTTATTTAAGAAATTCACTACTACAGAACATGTGTTCCAATTAGTAGGATATCTGATTATAACTATAACTACCATGCAACTAAAATTTAACATATCATGAAACTATTGCTGTATATAACTTTTTCTTGTACATATTGTACGATAACGAGAAATCTAAATCCTGTTTATTTGATAGTTGATTGTAAGTTCGAAGAATTAATAAAAGTAGAGACATTTTATGAGATTGTGTTTTTGATGTCTGTAAATAAAAGAGAAATCGCTTTCTCAAATTTGATTTACCAATATTGAAACTAATTAGCTGTAGAAGATCAGGGTTGTCATTTATGGTTTTGAACAAATATTACCTAGAAATAATTTACCAACCGGTTCGTCCGAACCGGTGCGAACCGGCCGGATATCACCACTGTTCCTGTCATTTAAATTTCCTTGATTGTACACTAAACTTAGCAGTCACTTCCTATATTAGTAACATTTCACTACCATTTCCCATTAACAAATACTTCCAATTTCCTCTAGTCACCTCCCTTATCACCTATTGTTTCTCTGGACGCTAATCCACCTATTCGTTCATACATTTTGCCCACCGATTACTTTGATAGTTATCACTAAGGAGCGGATTCCTATGTAATTAAATATTCTTTTTGCGTGTGATAAAACACAATTAACAAAGTTAAAAATTCCCAACATGACGTTTCAAGTTTAAAACCCGAATTTTATTTCACATAAAAACACACATTTTCACAAAAAAATATGTAAATACATATTTTCAGGAAATCTATTATAAACATATAAAGCTTAGAGTTTTTTTACTTAAATAATTTTTTTACAAGAACTTTTAAATATTTTAAAACTAAATCAATTATATCACTCAGAAGTACGTTATCTTTTCTAGGAATTCTTGGTTGTTTCATGTTTCTAAGCGCTGTGTGGTGTATCCGTGATCCATTTTCGTAATAGTATCGCCTCAAGTTCTGAGAACTGCTAGGCAGCATATCAGTGTTATTATTAGAGAATAAATTAACATGGACAAGGAGGAGAGATCTTACAACACATAATTAGGAATGTTTATTGTTGCTGAAGATGATTTCATTCCACGCTTTATTTGTGAAACACAACAGATAAGAGCTCGGGTATGAACATTACTTAATTTAAACAAATCTCTCGCCTCTCGGTCATGTCTATCAAGTAAGGCAATATATCTTGTTGTGATTCCCTGTTATTGGGCTTCGTCAATCGATATCCTTCAAGATATACTGAAAGATGGTTGTTTAAAAAACGATATGGCTTTCTTATTAGCAAATCTAAGCTTTTTGTGTGACACCATAAAAAAAACTCGAAACATCCAAAAACCTGTTGTCTGAAACAGGGAGGTGCGTGCCGTGGAAATTAAACTAGACTCGCTACCAGGTTCAGAAGCACAATTACTAAGGGACAAATTCCAGAATGTGTTTGGGAAAAACAGTGGATATAAAAAAATGTGTAAAGTTGCTCAAGTATTGAAGGATGTGCCTGTAGGTGAAATTGACGGTGTATGTGTTTGTGACATCCCTCTCTTTAAATATGCACGTCTGACGTCCTGTGATGTGGGAAGATCGTTTTCACAGTATGAGTCGTTGTTCAGGGATAATCTGCATGCATTTGTGATGGAGAATTTGGAGATGACCTTTGTTGTTCACTGCAATTCTCGGCCAACTACTAGCACTCAAGTGTGATTGGTGAGTACCTAGTAACATTCTTTTTTTCAAGGTAAGTAAAGTATTTTTGTCATACTTAAAATAAATATATATATTTTTTATTTTTAGCAAATATTTTCGTACTTTTTAGCACATAAAAAATAAATATATCTAAATTTTTTAGCACATAAAATTCCGCTCCCTAGTTATTACTGATTGAACACTTACTCAATTGTTTCTTTGCCAATCTTTTTCACTTCCCCCCTTTAAGCACCAACTTTGTAGACTGTAGTTATACGGTCCCTTATTTTCTCCTTTCTTCCCCTCACAAGTAGATGGACTACCCAAATCTTCCTTACTTCCCCTCCTTGTCGGCTTTGGCTGTCTTCTTTGAGCTCCTTTCTGACCTTTATTCCATGACCTACTCTTCCCGCCGTCAGCTGACTCGTCATCTTATCTCTCCCGCTATTGCCAGCTTAGTGATGGACATCTGCGACCACGTCTCTCTCCTTTCAATGACGTCATACGTGTCTGCTTCCACTCTTCCCGAACTCGCTGTGCCAGACATTCCTTGTGTGGTTATAGCGGTTTCAGAATAAGAAGGCATATGACCAAAGCCAATTGAGTGCTAGCAACAGTTCGACGTTGTCACACAGTGCACGGTGCTTGAGACGTGGAGGACAGAGACAACAGATGAGGACAGAACATATCAGTTGCAGCCCTCTCGCTGAGCGAGCAGGTCGAGACCTGTTTCTTCATTTGTGTAATGTTTAAATATAATTACTCTTACTGAAGTAATTCTCATCTCAATTTTTATTACTTCTTCGCTTCATAGATCAGTAGCTCTTGCAGTGACTGACTTGCGAAATAAAGTGACAGATATGTAGAAATTTACTTTGCTAATGTCTGAGAAAGAATGTTTTAATTCTTACTCAGACTTCCTTGTACAGCAAAGCTGAATTTATTATTGTTTATTTCTCCAGAGGAAAGATAAGGTACAGTTTGTTTGTAGGGGCAGCCTAAGAATCTAGCGATAACAAAACGAAAACATATCTGTAGATATGTAATTTAGTATTGAAGTTGGAAAGTATTTTATTTTTCCTCCGATAAATGAAGCCTATATAATTTAATTTAATTCTCTAGCTTATACATACCTAGGGGTCCAGGGTTCTACATTCTGGTTACGAATCTGGCTATAATGCAACGTAATCATAATGTGTGTTCATATATAATTCAGTACTCATACTGGAACTGTAGATTATTTTATTTTTCTCTGATAAACTAAGTCTATCTAATTTTATTTTATCATATAATTTTTACATATCTAGAGGTCCAGTGTTCCATATTCTGGCTAAGAATCCGGCTATAAGAATATAAGTATATCTGTTCATATGTAGGCCTAATTCAGTACTCATATTGAAACTGAAGATTACTTTATTTTACTTTATTAAATCAAGCCTATCTAATTTAATTTAGTCCACACCTGTGGAGTAACGGTCAGCGCGTCTGGCCGCGAAACCAGGTGGCCCGGGTTCGAATCCCGGTCGGGGCAAGTTACCTGGTTGAGGTTTTTCCGGGGTTTTCCCTCAACCCAATACGAGCAAATGCTGGGTAACTTTCGGTGCTGGACCGGCATTATCACCTTCATATCATTCAGACGCTAAATAACCTAGATGTTGATACAGCGTCGTAAAATAACCCAATAAAAAAAATGTAATTTAATCCTCCAGCTTATACCTACCTAGAAGTCCAGGATTCTATGTTCTATCACTCTGGCCTGTGGCAATATAAACCTACGAGTGAAGGTAGTTGTACAGAAGCGAATATGAAAACCGTAATCCAATAATATCGTTAATATATTGAAGATAAAATTGTATATTAGAAAAAATCGTATAAAGTGTAATATATATAACGAAAGGTTTTTAAAATAAAAATTGAGTTTTGGAATTATAAAATCTCCTCGTTCCTAGCATGCCTGTATTTATTTTAAAAGTGAAATGTAGTTAATGTGCTTCATTTTATAAAGTTTTCTAATGCTCTTAAGGAAGAATGTTGTTAATGTTCTTCGTATAATTCATGGAACAAGAGGCAGGAGTGTTTATGTTTACAATATCATCCAAATATCTTATATGTTTATGCAATATTTCGTCTTATACCATGTGTAATATTCCAATGAAAAGTGAAAATCGTACCTATGATTATTCTCAGCTTTCTTCTTCTTTGCACGTTCTATTATAATGGCACTGCTAACACATACTACTAATGTATTTAAAATATCGTATAATGACCTCGCTTCGGATTGTCCTGAACTTATTGAATCCCGTCTTCAAACTTCTGCCACACTTTCTTGGCTAATAATCTCCCTTCATTCTCCATTCATTTGCTTATCATCTTCCCCATTTTCAAGTCCTCCCTGTTTCCTTTTATATCCTCTGTCTCCAATTCTTTTTGATTTAAATTTTCTAGACAAAATTCTAGATCGAAAGTCTCATTACTGATGTTCAATTTACCTCCATATGCTTACAGCCTTGCGAAATATCCGTTCTTCCTGGTCGCAATCTTCTTCTACATCTCGCCTCATAATCGTAATCCATCTCAAGTCGAATATTTGAATTTTTTAAATATTTTCTTCTACTCAGAATTTTCTCCTTCGTTAATATGCTTTTGAATTTAACCACGATAGGCCGATTCATCCCTCTTCAATTTGCCCGCCGCTCACGTCTATGTTGAAACCTCCCAACACATTCTGAATACAGTGTCGTATCTGCTTGTTCTCCCAGAATTTTAATTTCCTTTTCGTTTGTTTTCTTGCTGCATTTCTTCCATCTTCCTGCTGAATTCCTCAAGGGGCGGATATTCAGGTGAAGTACCATTTCACCTATTTGCGTACAAAACACAATCTTATATCGTATTAATAATTAATTCTAGTTATTACCGGTTCCGAATTTATAAAATAAAAGAAGTTTTATTTTCAGTCGTTATTAATAGTGTTTAGTTATACAGGGACATCATTTTATTTTTACTAACATTTTTTATATTAACCTGGCTATACCTTTGGATTAATGCTTGAGACCCGGAAACACCGTTTGCTACCCCCTTCCACGACTGGAGTTCGATGATACTGGCGTAAAATACAAACAAATCACTTTACTAGGTATATGAGGGAAGAAAAGTAATTCATCCATTTACGTAAAGTAGGAAATATCGCGATTTTGAGTGTGATAATTTCCATTAGGTTTTGTTTAATCAAAATACAGTACACTATTAACAATAAGTGTCTTTACTCACGAACTGAGTTATCCATGTGAACGTATTCATTATGCAGTGTATATTATACTGTCTACAGCACATTAGCGTACGATATAGAGAATGAAGTTAAAATGAAAAATAATCATAATACATAAACACATTTTTTAAAATGGTGGCCGTTCATTTCGATACAGACTTCAGTTCTTTTGTGCGTATTATCGCACTATAGACTATTGCATCTAATTCCAATTACCATTTTCGTCCTTCATACTTAGTAACTCATGTTGAAATAATTCTGTACCTACTCTATAAAAGAGTACCTTACGTACTGTAAATTCAATGTTCACTTCTGCCCGACCCGCACAGGTACAATTACTCAGACATGCTATCTACTGTCCGTCCAAGTGGTTATGTCGCAGGATTGTAGAAAGGGGGGGGGGAATCACGTGATAGTTAATTACTTAACGAGGCCCTTGTATTTAAGTTATTTTAAACAGTTGCATAATATTACGTAGACGTCCAATTAATTCCTAACAGAAATTAATGTTTTCAGAAAAGAGCTAAGAAAGCCCAGTCACTAGTCTTTACAGTGGAGCGAGCAGAAGCAGGTGGGGGAAATCGGGATGCGACGTAGGCAAACGGACGACAGTACCTGTGCGAAAATGATTCAATATTGGAAATTTTCGTCACTGGAAAACGCAAACATTTTCTGAAACGTGCTATAATCACTAACTCAGTACTGCGGCCTTGGTTCTTTGTGGACAGTTGGACCTTCGTTAGTAGAAGGGGTGGGAGTGAAGTCATTCAAAAACTCAGGTACAATAAAAGTTGAAGTAAAAATAAAATGATGTCAACTGTTACGAGAGCCGAGCGGAACTTACAATACTGTAGAGGTGTGAAATTATTTGGGCTCCCATTCTCATACAGCCCTTGGTTTCTATGGTAACGTGACGTCACGCACTAAAGAAGGATTGTATGCAACGAGCACAGAATACATAGAGTAGACACTAGCATCTTAATACCATTGGACGGAGTGAAGCCGGTTTGATGGACCTGACGCCATCTTATTGCTACCAAAACATTGCAAAATAGCTATTACGTTATAGAAGATCTTATGATAATAGGAATTCCATATGTCCCTGATTTCCTGGAGAACTCACACTTTCTTGTTTGTTTCGTAATACAGAATCGCTAGGCACGTATTTTGAGCAAAAATTGCAAAACTCTCATCGATAAATCACATTGGCTATATACATATTTAAATTGTCAGGTCTTCAAGTTGCAGTATGGTACTGAATAGGTACTCTGGAAGGTTAAACAAACAATAATGATATAAAAGGAAGATAACAGTTTGACCTTATTTTGCTACTAGTCCAATAAAAATGCTACCCTATAATAACGCAAATTATCATTCTCTTCCTTTTGCCAGTATTTCGTATAGATGTCCCGATTTTGTTTAGAGAAAAAGTGGAATGCTCTTAATCATATAATATTTGATAGGCTCTTCTTTTATAGTATATAATTAGATTATAACTGCGAACAAAAGTCGTTTTATTACCAAGTGGGTCAAGTTAGATCACGACCGAGTTAATGAAGCTACTAAGTCTGCAAAGCATGTCTGATTTCGTGATTATAAAAATTAATTACAATAATATCAATACACTATTTATTTTTCTTCGTCAAACGAATACGTGCATTCGGTTGAAGAGAAACCTCGGTACACCCATTTTCTATAGCACGCGACACAAACTTCCAACTTGGGTTGTTAGGTTAGCTTCGCTCGTAAATGCTAAGTCTACAAAGCATAAGTCTGATTTCGTGATTATAAAAATTAATTACAATAATATTAATACACTATTTCTTTTTCATCAAAAGAATACATGCATGCGGTTGAAGAGAAACCTAGGTACACCCATTTTCTATAGCACGCGACACAAACTTCCAACTTGGGTTGTTAGGTTAGCTTCGCTCGTAAATGCTAAGTCTACAAAGCATAAGTCTGATTTCGTGATTATAAAAATTAATTACAATAATATTAATACACTATTTCTTTTTCATCAAAAGAATACATGCATGCGGTTGAAGAGAAACCTCGGTACACCCATTTTCTATAGCACGCGACACAAACTTCCAACTTGGATTGTTAGGTTAGCTTCGCTCGTAAATGCTAAGTCTACAAAGCGTGTCTGATTTAGTGATTATAAAAATTAATTACAATAATATTAATACACTATTTCTTTTTCATCAAAAGAATACATGCATGCGGTTGAAGAGAAACCTCGGTACACCCATTTTCTATAGCACGCGACACAAACTTCCAACTTGGGTTGTTAGGTTAGCTTCGCTCGTAAATGCTAAGTCTACAAAGCGTGTCTGATTTAGTGATTATAAAAATTAATTACAATAATATTAATACACTATTTCTTTTTCATCAAAAGAATACATGCATGCGGTTGAAGAGAAACCTCGGTACACCCATTTTCTATAGCACGCGACACAAACTTCCAACTTGGGTTGTTAGGTTAGCTTCGCTCGTAAATGCTAAGTCTACAAAGCATAAGTCTGATTTCGTGATTATAAAAATTAATTACAATAATATTAATACACTATTTCTTTTTCATCAAAAGAATACATGCATGCGGTTGAAGAGAAACCTCGGTACACCCATTTTCTATAGCACGCGACACAAACTTCCAACTTGGGTTGTTAGGTTAGCTTCGCTCGTAAATGCTAAGTCTACAAAGCGTGTCTGATTTAGTGATTATAAAAATTAATTACAATAATATCAATACACTAATCCTTTCTCTTAATCAAACTGATACGTGAACATTACGAATCTAACCGACTAACCTAGGCTAAATAATTCATTATCTACCGGTAGTAAGTACATTTTACACATGCATATTTACCCGTTAAAAATTATTCCAGGAATTTGTTTTTTGAAAACCTGTTTGTGCAGCCATACGCAGCACATGTGGGCATATTGAAATTAGTTCATTTATTAATTAAAACAACGATGCAACATCACAATCAACTACCCATGTGCTAACCGGGAGCCCAATGTTTTGGTAGCATCATAATGGCGACTGTCTACAAAAGCGGCTTCACCTCCAAGCTGTTCATGTCTACTCTATGCATTCTGTGCTCGTTGGTTGTATGAGTGAAGTGCGTTTCCGAGTCTTTCAGTTACGGAGAACTGTCAGACTTGCTGTAGCTGGAGTAACCAGTTTGCAGACCTAACAGTACGGTACTAATAATAGAGAAGAGTTGCAGCCACAGTCTAATATATACAGTCGCGCAACTTCAACACTTTTTTTTGCCAACATTCACGACACTAGCGCTCAAGCGGCAGGCAAGGCACTGGTCATAGGGTTGATACAGCCAGCACGTGCTTTAAAGGTATGCGAGATGTCATAATAACGTTTTAATCATGCAATGTGTGCAATGACGAAAATTGCAGTAACAACAAGTTTAAATCTCCGAATTTGTCGTTCTTCAGATTCCCTAAAGACCAAGAGAAAATCATAACTCAGTCATAACCAATAATCCACGTTGTAGGTAGCCTACGTATTGTGTTCTATGAAACATTTATTACTTACCAGTTACCTATTTGTATGTCAGGAAGGACAGTTTAAATAAAAACAAAGTAAATACCTGTTACAGTATATTATTATTATTTTTTTTTTTTTGCAGAGATCATATGTGTAAATGTGTAACCATTCCGATTTTGGATAATGTATCTACAGTTTTTAACGCAAGTAATTCCATAATTTTTGTATTCGTGTTTTTTTCTTTATATTTTTCAAAAGTTGAATGTTATATAGCATTCAAGTAGATATCATGGTGTTAATTTTGCAAGAATTCATGGAGTATAGTAATCCTTTTGCAAAATATTCACTTCTTGAATAAATCCAGACTGTGTCGATAAATTTCTGATGTTGGTGTAGATTCATGTGGCAGATGTATTAAGTTCTCAAGAAATAAAAGTCTTTTTAAATTTAATATAAAAAGCAATCTTTTCTATAATAATTTGCATGACTGTTATTGGTGTTGATTTTACATTCCCAGTGATTATTTGAGCCGTTCAGTGCAGAAGTGGTGTAAGTCAAAATCAGGTACCGGTAATGAGGTTTAAAGTAAAAATTCTGTGAAATGCAGTGCAAAGTAGCAATTAATATATCCTTCGTGCTATTCACTGACTCAGTAGTTTAAATACATTCAATATTAACTGCCACTTTGCGGTGTATTTTACAGAATGTTTACTTTAACTACTCATTACCCATTTTTGACTTACACCACTTCTGCTCTGAAAATAAAATTAGGCCTACATTTTCTGAGTTAATTGAAGTTACAATTTTTTCAACAAAATTGTGTGTTCATTTATTTCTCACCTACTTAATAATAACAGTAAATGCATGTAAATTACATATTATATAGGCAGGGTAAGTTAAAATTAAGCTTATGTGTGAAAACTGGAAATGTAATGTAAAATGCGGTAAACTTTCCATAAAAATTTAAACCATAATATTAGCACTATTAGCGACTCAAAATAATAATAAAAAAATTGAAAAATAATGAACTTCATAAATCAATGTCTGTCAAATTAAGGTTTAAATCTTCCCCTTTTTTTTTATTTTTAAGTTTACCTCAGCGGCCGAGTTTACCCCAATTTGCGGTATGGAAAGTAGTTAATTTCTCAGGAAATAGGGAGGAGTTCACCACGTAATGTACCCTACGAGATATGCCCTACAATTTTGACTCTTCTCACAGGAAATACAAAGTTCCAATGATTCATAAATATATTTAGGAATGAATTGAATTAACCGTCCACGTACAAACAATTATATTATTTCAAACCATGATACGTGATCAGGGCCATGATTCAGTTGTAAGGAGCAGAAAGAGTTACGTTTATTCCCAGCTTCTGAAACTTTTAGATTAACCGCGTGTGAAATTCTTCCAGGATTCTAAAGTAGAATTAATTAGAACCATGTACACTTATTGTATAGCATAAAAATATAAAATAAATTACGCAAAACCCGTTTTCTGATGTGTTATCATATGTCGTGTGCACACTTTTAACTTGCCTGCCGCTAGAGGGCTACTGTCGCGCCAGCTGTCAAATGTTGGCATATTTTATACGTATGAGTTGCGTGACTGTATCTATTAGACTGTGTTGCAGCTGGTCTCCAAGGCCGGGGGCTATTGTTTAAGGGCTGTGAAATTTTACAGTATGTACTACCTGACTCGAGAATAATATCCTCATTCCTCGTGTCCAAGCAGCCACCCCTGCAGCGGTAAATTAGCTGGCTACATGTTATTTTATCAGGACTGCATGCCACATACATTCGTAAAGTTTAAAAGTTGTTTTCCGCCGCGTGTATTATGTCTTCTCACAAGTTAGTCAGTTTTGTTCCAGCTCTTGTACTTGAAAGTTTAACGAGTAAATGTACACATGTAGTTTAGTACTTATTAACGTATTTAATGTATTTAGTGTATATAGTGTATTAATCATACATCGTAGTGTATATTGCATGTTTAATCATTATAGTGCTATTATGCAAATACAGTACTTAGGTACCAGTACATAGAAAATATTGATAAATGAGTGCGAAATATGTATCCCGAAAATGACACGGTTTGTAATATACGTGGTGTGTCTAAAAAGTTCGGTGAATGGTGTCATATTTGAACGGCAACTTGGCGCATGTGCTTGCGCATGCGCATGGTTCTTCAGAGATTTAGGGAGAATAGATACACAGCATGCAATGCATGTGACTGGCAGTGTAAACAGACTGTAACTAGCAAAACAATCGGAGAGAGAATGTACAAGCGAATAAGTGAATTAGTGTCCAGAGAAACAAGAGTTGATAAAGGAAGTGACTAGAGAAAATTAGAAGTGTTTGCTAATAGTAATTGGTAGTGAAATGTTACTAATATTGGAGTGTCGACTGAGTTAGCGTACAATCAGAGAAACTGAAATGATAGGAAGACAGAAAGTATTTTAATGTAAGTTTACAAATGAATGTTGAGTTGACTTACAAAAATAGTGGCAAACGGAAAATTTATCGGGGTGAAAGGGAACAGTTAACAAAATAAACATGTGATTCAGTGTTTAATGGAAAAATAGGGGATAAGAGTGATGACAGAAGTGAGGAGAGGTAGAACTGATTGTAAATTAGTGATGAAAGTGAATGAGTATGATAAAATAGTGTTAGTAAAAGTTAGTTCAAAATTAGGGAAATTTTAGAAGATAGAAAGTAAGGGGAGAGGTTAGAAAGCAAATTGAGAGTATGTATTACAGTAACAGAGGTAACAAAGGTAAAATAAGATGACTGCACACGTCAATGAAAGTTTATTGTAATTAGAAGGTAATGGGGAGCACGAATACAGAGATGTGGTGGCGACCCATTACCAAATAAGAGTTGTAGAAATAAATATATCAATATCAATACTAAAGTTCTCTACGTACCCCGTAGAGATTGGTAAAAAAACACCACAACAGTTATTTTGGAACTGATCCGGTCTCGGAACTGTTGCAAAAATGAACAGTAGGTCGGAACCTGCTGTTCCGAAATAACACAGTTCCGACTCCGAGCTGCTCACTTGTCCAGCTGTTGCGGCCCGCAGTACTGCGTTGCGCAAGGCATGTTCCACTCCGAGACAACAGAGATCAGTCGGAACCCGTTCCGATGAACCGTGACAGCTCCGGCTACACTTCTCGTTATTTATGTTGTACTTGGAACTTGAAACTCTCACGTGGATGGATGAGGAAGCATGGAAATTGAAATCCTTGTAGTGTGATCATAAGTAATGACACAGAGCGAGGTGTAATGCTAAGTTTAAATTATTACACTTTGATATAGATACGTTTCTAACATTTTACTAACAAGGAGAGGACACGCTCTGTATATCACAGAATTAAATAAGATTTTGTTACATGAAAGTATAAGACGTACTGTTTAAAGTCATATCTGGTATGGGTGGCCAATGACCCCTCGTTTTGAAATATTGGCTATTGTTTGTGACATACTTCCGTTAGGTGTCTAATAGGAAAATATTAGACTGTGTAACCAGCGAATAGGGATTATAAAGAATGGACACTTCGCGTCGGTACCTTTGATGTAGCTGGACTGATTTCAATGACCTTCAAGCCAGCTAGAGCGTGAGATTCTGCCTTCTCCCTAGAGTTGGCGCTGACATCACACTAGCTAGCAGTCGACACAGCGGAAATATAACACATACAATTAATACATCTAGGTACATTATATACTCAAAATAAATTGGATCCATAAAATAATAAATCCTTCATTGACTGTAATGTCTAGACTCTAGAGTTCCTTTATAATGAGAGTTGAGACGTTGACCCCAACAACAATTAAAATATGTAATGATTTGATAGCGCTGAAAATGGAAAAACAAAACTCTTACGAGAAGTAAAACCATATACCTATATTATATTATATACAAATATTAAACGAATTCGATCTTAATTTTATAATGTATTATATTATTTTATAATATAATTTGTGATATCTGAAATATAAAATATTATTATTATAACTAGTTTGTCACTGAGAAATAAGGAAAAGCTGTTAACTTGAATTTATTTGAAGCAAAGCGTTACTGGATTATGCAATAAGGTAGGCGATGTTTGGATCCTGTGCCGTAATACTATTCTCAATTATTCACTTAGCGTATGATCGATTACACTACCTCTAGCGCTTGAAAGTGGAACTAGCCGCTGGCGCACAGAGAAACAAAACACAGGCAAATTAGCTCAGTGTCCATTCTTATAATCCCTATTCGCTGGTGTAACGGCGTAGCTTATATGGTTGGATGCTGAGTTGTCATCCAAGCAACTTGAGTTCGAATCCTAATGCCTTCTTATTTTTTAAAGCTTGATATTATTATTATTATTATTATTATTATTATTATTATTATTTTTTTTTTTTATTTTTATTTTTTTATTCACTTTCAGTTGTCAGCTCCTATATTCAAAGCCATGTTGAAATATGCGTGGTACGCATCAAAATTAATAAACGAACGAGAAGTGTTTGTGAATATCTGTTTCGCAGTAGAAGTGCAGAAAAATGTGTGTGACTGTGGACAACCTTCTTTCATTTGCTGTGCATGGTGCAGGAAATATGTATGTTTTGTGTGTTTTTATGACATTTATCATAATGAATCGGAACACAATGAAGTGGAATAGCTGCTACAGAAACAGAACAGACACCAGTGACACATCTTACCTGCCTACATGAGCAATATTTCATTGTTTATCCTTTACAATACAATGTTAGCTAATTATAATTTGTTTAAAACATGATGAAGCGTTCAATACGTTGAGAAATATGATATATGTAAATAGATTACTGTGATCACAATATTAATTATTATTAAAAGAAAAAAAAATAGGACCAGTTAAGATTCGAACTTATGTCGCCTGGATAACAACTCATCACCCAACCGTATGAACTACGCTGTAACACAGTCTAATGCTTCCCTATTAAGCACCTAACGGAAGTATGTCACAAACACTAGCCAATATTTTCAAAACGAGGGGTCATTGGCCACCCATACCAGGTATGACTTTAAACAGTATGTCTTGTACTTTCATCTCACACAATCTTATTCCATTCGGTGATATACAGAGCGTATCCTCTCCTTGTAAGCCAGTGTGGGGGTTTCAGGTTTCACTACTGCTAATATACAGGGTGTTTAAAAAATACGGGGCATAATTTCAGGTATGTATTTCCCACATGTAGACAATCAAAATACTTCATTACAACATGTGTCCGGAAATGCTTCATTTCCGAGTTATGGCCTTCGCAACATTGAAATTCACCGGAACGTTTTTCTTTCCGCAGGTCGTTGCCGTCAAAGGAGACATTAAGAGGGCACTCTGACAGTTCATTCCGAGGCGAAGGTTACATTCAGTGTTGTGTAGGCGTTAGACTGTGCGACATGTATTCAAATCAAGAGCTGGCAGAGATACACTTCATGTACGGTAAGGCGGACGGCAATGCTGCGCTGGCTCGTCGTTTGTACCAGGAGAGGTACACACAGCGACAATGTCCAGATCGGAAGACATTTGTACGTCTCCATTACCGTCTGTGCGAGTATGGAAAATTTAACTCTCCTGGTTTGGGAAGGGGACGACCAAGATCTACACCTCCAATTATACAGGAGGAGATTCTGGAGGCTGTGAACATGACTCCTATCAGCACACGAAGGGTAGCGTTGCAAGTCAATGTTCCTCATACGACTGTCTGGAGACTGTTGAAAGAGTATCAATTGTATCCTTATCATTTGCAACGTGTACAGGCCCTGTCACTAGCAGATTACCCTGCACGAGTTAGGTTCTGTCAGTGGCTCTTGCAGCAGTGTGGTGTAAATCCGAACTTTCCTGCCTTAGTATTATTTACAGATGAAGCACAGTTCACACGAGATGACATAACAAATTTCCACAATCAGCATGTATGGGCGTATGAAAACCCACGTGCAACTGTTCCATCTCATCACCAGGTGCGGTTCTCCCTCAACATGTGGGCTGGTATCATTGGTGATCGATTAGTTAGACCCCATGTACTTGTAAACAGACTTACGGGGCAGGCGTACACAAACTTCCTGGAAAACACCATACCTCATGTTTCAAAAACACTCCACTGATCAATCGTCAACACATTCACTTCTTGCATGATGGCGCTCCTGCACACTTCAGTCGTACGGCTCGCCGGTACTTGGATCGAAGGTTTCCTGATCGGTGGATAGGTAGAGGTGGCCCAATTGCTTGGCCTCCACGCTCACCTGATCTGAACCCTCTCGATTTCTACTTGTGGGGCCATTTAAAATCATTGGTTTATTCGTCTCCAGTGCCTGATTTGGAATCCCTTCGGAATCGAATTGTGGCATGTTCTGAGGACATACGCAATACTCCTGGAGTTTGGGATAATGTTCGCAGGTCAATGAGACATCGATGTGAGGTCTGTATTCAAGCAGGAGGTGGACATTTTGAACATCTTCTGTAATGACAACGACCTGCGGAAAGAAAAACGTTCCGGTGAATTTCAATGTTGTGAAGGCCATAACTCGGAAATGAAGCATTTCCGGACACATGTTGTAATGAACTATTTTGATTGTCAACATGTGGGAAATACATACCTGAAATTATGCCCCGTATTTTTGAAACACCCTGTATAAATATATATTTTTTATTTTAGGTTATTTTACGACGCTTTATCAAAATCTTAGGTTATTTAGCGTCTGAATGAATTGAATGTGATAATGCCGGTGAAATGAGTCCGAGGTTCAACACCGAAAGTTACCCAGCATTTGCTCATATTGGGTTGAGGGAAAACCCCGGAAAAAACCTCAACCAGGTAACTTGCCCCGACCGGGAATCGAACCCGGGCCACCTGGTTTTGTTTAAATGTCGTTTAATATTGAAATTACGAATAAAAATAAATTGGATGGAACACAGTATACAAACAATTCTTTCGTCTTCTTTAACAACAAAATAATCATATTCTCATTTCCTTTCGAAGTAGTAGGCTATTTCTTTGTGGGTTTAGATTTTGCCATTTCCAGTTCCCTTCAAACTGCCGTACGCGTAGGATGAATGTTGATATAGGCGAGCTCAACTAGAACGCTATGACCACACTGGTAGAAAAGGTGGGTGGGGTAGAAGGGGTAAGAAGGCAGTCGCTCTGAGGAGTTTACAGTTCTGAAGGTCTGTCAAGTGAAAGCGTGGAGGGGGAGAAATAAAAAGGAAAGATAAAAAAACCATTCAAAATAATACCAGCATAGGTAACTTATTTATAGATTCAGTGAGTGTTAGAGATAATGAAATTGAAAGGAAAGAAGAAACAAATAGGAAGAAAGACAGAGATAGAAATAAGGCTGAGATGAGCAGTAAAGAAGGTCAGAACCTGCGACAGCTAAGGATTTGGATATTAAAATTTCAGAAGTATTAAAAAAATGTGGGGATGTGATCAAAAATTGCAACTAAAGTGCAACTGTAAAAAGATCGAGAACTATAAGGGAGAGAGGAAGTGTATAATCAAATGTTTGGAGAAAGAGTAAAAGTGAGAACAATGAGGAAGGATTTGGTGTAAGTAGAGTAGGGAGGAAGTGAACGTGAGCGCAAATAGAAAGAGAGAATAATAAAAGTGAAAAAGTGTTAAGAGAATTGAATAAGTGACAACAAGAAAGTACTACTAACATTTTAACATTGAACAGTAAATGAATATAAGAGAAAGATAGGAGAAAAGGTCAATGAAAAAATAGGGTAAATAATTAAATGTGATAATGTATAAGATAAAGTGAAATTCAGATTTTAGTGAATATTAGTTAGAAAGAAAGGGGGATTGAAAAGTAATATTAGAGATATTATGATTAATGAACAAATAGAGAATAGCAAAGGAAATTTGGATAAAATAATATTAAAGGGGAGATTAGACCAAGTAATAAAAAGGTACATAGTGTAAATTTGAGTTGTGTAGGCGTGTACTGCATAGAATGTGTTAATGGTGGTACAGGATTCGATAAATGTGAGCAGGGTTGCCAGATGTCCCGACTTGGAGGGACATGTCCCGATTTTCATATAAAAATCTCGAGTCCCGCTTCGATTCGATTCCTTCACAAAATTAACATCACTTGTATGATTTTATGGTTACCTAGTAACTATTTTCTTCTAGGTCTAAACAATTAGGCCTACATTACATTTAAAATAATTTTGTGCGAGATCGTGCGTATTTGCTTGGTTTCCGCACAAAACCAATCCGCGGTAAGTCTAAAATTCCACATTCAGTATTCCCAACCTAACACACATAACAATTTCCCTCTTCTTACAGCTTAAGTGACATATTGATTTTACTGCTTTAGGCTTCTAATATGTTATTTTTAGAGACGTTCAATATAGTAATAATTATAAATTGGAATCTTACCACTGCAATTTCACCTAAATTACACTGTTAATTATTGTTTTTAAATATTTGCAAAAATTAAGTAAACTCTACAACTCCATAAAGGTACTGCATTCGTGATGCATGTAACATTAAGGAAGCCATTTGTTTTAAGTTCGCATTTATAGACTGGGGGGAAAAAAAAGACAGACGTATATCACGGCCTGCTGGAGTATAGTAAACACAGAAAACATTTTAAAGCAACAAAGTTGAAGATAGATATTTTTGTTTTGCAAATTTGCCGTCATTGAACAGAAACCAAGATGGAGATTTCATTGCAACTAATTAGAAATTCCTCTTTCAGGTATGTAATAAACGATCTTCGCACAAAATAATGTACGATACACGAGCGGTATGTTTTCTTTTAATTCTCGAAAATTAAAAAAGCTCAACTACGGTTCGCTTTTTCAAACTTTTCCTCGAACATGAAAACTTCAACATACCCCTCTTGTAACGCATATTACAATTTTTTAACATTGGAAAAAACGAATATTTTGGCAAGTACTGTATAAGGTTTGTAGTAGCGAATCCAGTGGTGAATATGATATTTTTAAACATTTAAAAAGAGACGTTCATCAGAAATGCACGGCACAGAGAATGGAAAAAGCTTGTTGAAACTGCTAAAGTCCAGTGATAAATATGTATATAAACTCTGTAAATGTATACTGTATGATAAATGATGGGTTTTGAGCAGTAGTATGCTAAGGCACAAAATAAAATGTGAATTTAGATATCAATAAATTTTATGCGATTGTAATCAATTAATAAACATTAAAAATTAAATATTTTGTCACACATGAGTCAAGTTTTGAAATTTGTGCTTTATTGTTAACTAGCCGTACCCGTGCGCTCCGCTGCACCCGTTAGAAATAAATATAAAGTATTTTTTTAGTAGGTTATTTTACGACGCTTTATCAACATCTCAAGTTATTTAGCGTCTGAATGAGATGAAAGTGATAATGTCGGTGAAATGAGTCCGGGGACCAGCACCGAAAGTTACCCAGCATTTGCTCATATTGGGTTGAGGGAAAACCCCGGAAAAACCCTCAACCGGGTAACTTGCCCCGACCGGGAATCGAACCCGGGCCACCTGGTTTCGCGGCCAGACGCTCTAGCCGTTACTCCACAGGTGTGGACTAATATAAAGTAATTACATAATTAAAATAGGACATTTTATCCAGGGAAAATTCGTGTTTGATATAAGGATAAATAGTTTATTATGTTACTTAATTTAAATTGTATTAAAAAAATTAAAATGCGATCATTTTGATCTAGAGACCACTCATTTGGTCATAAAAATTATTTTAGGAAATACAGGAAACGAATGCCTATCAAATTTTCTGTGCATAAGAAGCTATTTTAATCTTACCTGTCCTCGATTCACTCAGAAGTTACCGTAATAACATTATAGCATTATGTCCATCTAGAGAAACTACACTTTCCAATGGTGAATTAATAATTAATTATACAAATCTGTTAATTTAGCTTCCGATATTACTTCATACAAACACAGAAACATTCTCTGTAGGCTATGTTTCATAGCTTTCGATTGTTGTTGTCCAAGGCCCCTTACAGACGAAGTCATTTGTTTTTTATTTTATTACACCGCCATAGATGGCGTTATTGTAATTTTGAAACTCATTTATCTCATTAAATATCAGACCTATCAAAATTTTGCGTGGAATAAAACTTATCGGAAATTATTTTTAAAGGAACTTTTGTTATGTAATATTTTTCATGAAAATTAATAATAAGGGAGTTACTTACTTACTTACAAATGGCTTTTAAGGAACCCGAAGGTTCATTGCCGCCCTCACATAAGCCCGCCATCGGTCCCTATCCTGTGCAAGATTAAGCCAGTCTCTATCATCATACCCCACCTCCTTCAAATCCATTTTAATATTATCCTCCCATCTACGTCTCGGCCTCCCTAAAGGTCTTTTTCCCTCCGGTCTCCCAACTAACACTCTATATGCATTTCTGGATTCGCCCATACGTGCTACATGCCCTGCCCATCTCAAACGTCTGGATTTTAAGTTCCTAATTATGTCAGGTGAAGAATACAATGCGTGCAGTTCTGTATTGTGTAACTTTCTCCATTCTCCTGTAACTTCATCCCGCTTAGCCCCAAATATTTTCCTAAGCACCTTATTCTCAAACAATAATAAGGGAGTTATTTCGATTTATTTAATTCAAGCCCCCTTATAACCCCCCTTTTAAATAAAATATTTTGAATGCCATATAGCCTAAATTCTAAGTTAAAACGAACTTAATTTATATTCGAATTTTCATATAAATCGGTTCAGCCATTATCACGTGAAAAGGTAACAAACATTCAGACAGAAAGACAGACATACAAACAAAAATTTCAAAAAGCTATTTTCGGTTTGAGGGTGGTTAATTATATATGTTAGGATTTAGGATTTTTGGAAAATCGAAAATTACCGGAAGAATTTCGGCTACAGATTTATTATTGGTATAGATTATAAACAGCTGGGGAAAACTATGATACAGAACTTCTAATAAGCCATTAAGTTAATAATTTTGCATAACATATTATTGCCACAAACCCTTCAGAAAGACGCCAGAGAAACGTAATGTAACTTACAGCCAGATAAATATAGTTTTGTACTTGGAAATCTGTACCTACAATTTGACTTTAATTAAAATTTTAATTTTGATATTCATATTAGTCACTAACTGCATATACGTAGAGAGATAATTAATTTTATGCTCGACCATGCCGAAATGTAGTAATTATACACCTGGTAGCAGACCTTTAATGTATGTCATTAAAGTACACCTACTCATTAAAGGTCAGGTCTTTCAGCCAATGACGACTCAGGTTACAACTGTCCAGCTAATGACAGGTCAGCTTTCTACCGTTATAAAACCGCAAGTATCGATTATTCTCGGATATGCAATCGAAAGAGAATTAGCGAAAAGTCATGGAGGCTGGAAATCCAATACTGTCGCAGAAGGTTATGTTCTGTTACTATAATAATTAGCGTTAATTGTAAATAATATTCAAATAAATTCAATTTGTCATCTCGATTTTCAATGTCTAATTTAATTTTAATGTTATCTCTGTAGGTTCTTATGGCCTAGCAAGGTCAATGTGAACATCTGTTCCTCGGAAAAAATCAATATTTTCGCGTCTGCGCACATCTCACAACATAGGTGACATTGGCCAAGGTCAGATACAAAGAAAATTAATAATATCAAGTTAGATATATGGTCGAGCATAAAAAGTTGTATGAAACTCGCCTATAATGGTAATTAAGAAGCTCGTATGAAAATTATGAAACTCGCTTGCGCTCGTTTCATAAATATCCATACTCGCTTTTTAATTACCTTCATTATAGGCTCGTTGCATAATGTACAATTATTCTTTTCTTTAAAGACAAAAGTAAGTGCTATGATGGAAAAAAAGATGTCCCTCTTTGGTGTATCTAAAATCTGGCAACCCTGAATGTGAGGTACAGTATTTATATGTAAACAAGTGCTGTGACGTAAATATATATCATATCATATATTCGTATCTTGGCCTTTCCTCCATCCGAGTAACAAAAAATATTGTATCGGAAGCATGTATACAGTATGTGGGTTAAGGAAAACACAAGGGTCTTGTAACCTATGAAGGTCATGTGCTATGCAGTAAGTTAAATCGGCAAGCTCTTCAGTTCGTTGCTAGAGGCCAGTCAACAAGTCACGTCAGGTGTTGTGGTACAAATCACGGACTGTGGTAAGTTCTGCTACTTTCATCTAGTCTCTCATGGATATGTTACATAAAGCTCTCATTTCATATAAAACAGTAGGAAGTGTGCTTGAATAAACCTAACCAGTGGCGTACGCACGATTTTATCAAGCGTTGGGTTATTACTAATTGTTTACGATTTACATTATTATTATTATTATTATTATTATTATTATTATTATTATTATTATTATTATGTTACGGTATATTTGTTAATAAATTATATTCATGAATATCGTTATAAAATCTTTGAAACGTAATATTTTCACAGCGATCCAATTTTTTTTTAATTTTAACTTTTGTTTAATTTTGTATAATAAAAATGTTTATGCTCGACCATGCCGAAATGTAGTAATTATACACCTGGTAGCAGTCCTTTAATGCATGTCATTAAAGTACACCTTTTCATTAAAGTTCAGGTTTTCGATTATTCTCGGATATGCAATCGAAAGACTACTAGCAAAACGTCACGCAGGCTGGAAATCCAATACTGTCGTAGAAGGTTATGTTCTGTTACTATAATAATTAGCGTTAATTGTAAATAATATTCAAATAAATTCAATTTGTCATCTCGTTTTTCAATGTCGAATTCAATTTAAAGGTTATATCAAGTTTAAAGTTTATCTTACTCTCGAGATTATATCAAGGTCGTCGACATTCGTTGCCCGGAAAGAATCAATACTTTCGCGTCTGCGCACATCTCACAATTTACGAGATTGCACAAGGTCAGTTCGCTCCCCAGTCACATAAGAATAACATGAATACTTAGGAATAATTTCAAGTTAGAAATATGGTCGAGCATAAAAAGTCGTATGAAACTTGCCTATAATGGTAATTAAGACACTCGTATGAAAATTATGAAACTCGCTTGCGCTCGTTTCATAAACATCCATACTCGCTTCTTAATTACTATCATTTTTGGCTCGTTGCATAATGCACTATTGTGTCATTATTACACAAACGCAATAACCATTTATTTACTCTATATTTAGTCAACAGTTTTTTCTAAATGATGGGTAAGACACTTTACTTTACATAACAGACAAATACATGAAAACAATGAAATCTATAGTAATAATAAATCTGTAGCCGAAATTTTTCTGGTAATTTTCGATTTTCCAAACATAATTGGTCCTAACATATACAATTAACCACCCTGAAACCTAAATTCACTTTTTTGAAATTTTTGTTTGTATGTCTGTCTGTATGTTTGTTACCTTTTCACGCGATAATGGATGAACGGATTTCGATGAAAATTGGAATATAAATTAAATTCGTTGTAACTTAGATTTTAGGCTATATGGCATTCAAAATACATTATTTAAAAGGGGGTTATAAGGGGGCCTGAAATAAATAAATCGAAATATCTCGCTTATTATTGATTTTTGTGAAAAATGTTACATAACAAAAGTTTCTTTAAAAATAATTTCCGATAAGCTTTATTCATTGAAAAATTTTGATAGGACTGATATTTAATGAGATAAATGAGTTTTAAAATTAAAATAACTGCCATCTAAGGCCGTGTAATGTATTAAAAAACAAATGACTTCGTCTATAAGGGGCCTTGGACAGCAACAATCGAAAGCTATGAAAGATAGCCTACAGAGAATGTTTCTATGTTTGTATGAAGTAATATCAGAGCTAAATTAACCGATTTGTATAATTAATTATTAATTCACCATTGGAAAGTGTAGTTTCTCTAGATGGACATAATAATGCTATAATGTTATTACAGTAACTTCTGAGTGAATCGAGGACAGGTAAGATTAAAATAGCTTCTTATGCACAGAAAACTTGATAGGCTATTCTGTACATTCGTTTCCTGTATTTCCTAAAATAATTTTTATGACCAAATGAGTGGTCTCTGGATCAAAATGATCGCATTTTAATTATGCAAATACAATTTAAATTAAGTAACATAATAAACGATTTATCCTTATATCAAACACGAATGTTCCCTGGATCAAACGTTCTAGTTTAATTATGTAATTACTTTATATTTATTTCTAACGGGTGCAGCGGAGCGCACGGGTACGGCTAGTATATTAATAAATTTAATTAAACACAATAATGGAAAATGGAACTCACCAAGAATGAAGAATGAAACTGGCATGATGAATATAATTAAAGGAGGGGTCGGATGACTATGCCTTACTGAAAAATTAGAGAAGCGAAAACTATTATGAATTTAAAAAACTGAAATCTAAATATTTTAAGCTCTATAAAAATGAATAAAAACTACAAATTCCATCGGATTTTTCTAATTTCTTTAAAAAATGTTAAATTCGTGTGTACGAACCTATTTCTATCAAAAGATTCATGTTCGCGTACGGAGAAATATGTGTTTGATGTCATTTTTTTAAGTTCAAGGGAAGGGGGGGTTCTAACCCTGTAAACCCCCCCCCTTGCATACGTCCCTGAATCTAACAGAAATATTGTAAAATTAGAGAAAAAAATCAGCCCATAAACCGCTAGTCAATTCAGGCAGTCTGTCATAATTTCAGCAAGATATAACATGCACTGATTGTAAGCATGGGATAAACTATGTTGGCGTCAGTGTCCTGCATTCCTAATCGGAACTCGGCTTGGCTTGACTTTGACGCGGGCTGGACTCGGTATGGACCGGGTCTGTACACTTACCTTAAGGCTTAAGGTCCATTCACAATGAAAATTAAACATAACCGTAACATAAACACAGAAGTTTGCGGCCAGGTTATCAAATGGGATCATTTACAATGATTCACATAAACAGTGACATTAACATTGCCGTTAAGGCTGGTTCACAATAAACCGGAAACGAGAATCGGAACGAAAACGGTAAAATTGTTAAAATGTGTACATTTAAATGTGAGCATTCATAATTAACGATAAGCTTGCCAGAGCCCGGAATCGGGAACGGAGGGTTGGCCAAGTTTCAACTTTGGCGTTCACGTTTCCGATCACAGCCCACTAGATTCATTCTATTTCCATCTAAAAGCTATTTTGTCGTCGTATATTTTGTAGCAAGAAGACCGTGACATAACCTATGCGTTATTTTGTTCTGTGCTGTGCATCATGGAGCAAGTTTTATTTGATGAGATTCTAATATTGAGTGTTGAGGAAAATCCTCACGTTTACGATAAGCGGCGCGCCTCGTATAAAGATGAGAAAATGGAGGAGAATACGTGGATTTCAATAGCTACATCTTTGAACACCGATCGGAAGCGAATCATATTTTATTACTGTATTGGTTGTATTACACACTACATATTCATGCTTCAATTCAATAACTACTGTTGTGTTCATTTTTGTTCTATTACAAAATATTTCATCTCTAATTATTTTACGTTATGGTAGACTTAAAATAGGTTGTGATAAAGATGCATGGGCATATTTATAGTACGGGACATAATGAAATGTTTCAGTTGAAATTTCGAAGTTGAAGTGTTTATGTTGGCTGCCTTATACTCATGAGAGAATGCCATTGGTAAATTATACACAAATAACATCAGAATGCGTAATATCGACTTTACATATCGTTATTGACAAGCATATCGATATGCATAGTCATCTACGTTCTCGGTTTATTGTGAATCAAAAATTTTCATATTCACGTCCTCTGCTTCTCGTTTTCATTCTGGTTCTCGTTCCCGGTTTATTGTGAACCAGCCTTTAGACATTAACATGAAAGTTTGCGAACTCCAAACATTAATGCTTATGCTTACCTGATTTGCAAACAGTACACAATCGTGGACAGAATATGAGGAAATGGCGTCGTTGTTATGTTTCCATGGTTACCAAGTATCTTTGCGGTTATGTTTATGTCCCCATCATGAATGTTCTTGATTTTACCGTAACGTTTACAATCTTAAGTTAATGCTTACGTTATGTTTAATTTTCATTGTGAATGGGCCTTACGGTTTTGCCCACTAAATCGGAACTACAGCTGTTTACATTTTGTTTTCAGAAGTATGAACAGACTATATTGGTACCACCAATTACGATGCTGCAAATAAATCGATTTCGGCATTTTCGTGGAAATATAACGTTCTCAGCATTCCTAATATCGTACCTACGGTGGCTGAGTGGTCAGACCTTCAGCCTTTCATGCAGGTGGTTCGGGTTCGAGTTCCGGTCAGGCCTGTTAAAAATCCGGCAATTAGCAAGAGACTTCCGGTCTTTTACAAGGTTAGTGGGCATATCAAGGTGACCGAGGAACTAAAGCATTGACATCTTTTCACGTGTTCCTCAGCTCACGTCACCTTGATATACCCTCAACTAACCCACTAACCTTGTCACATACCGACGACGGTCCCTTCCGAATTACCGAAAATTCATAGTGACAATTGTGGCGTACAACGACGCAGTTGGGGCTTCCCACGTTTCCCCATATTAGGCATCCACATCGTTCCGTCAATATTTCTCCATTCTGTCATCTTTCCTTATCATAACCTCGAACGCCCGCTGGCGACGCACGGAGGGGCTGACCAAGGGACGAGGGGGTTGCCTGCTCGAAACCTGGGTACGCAGCGAACCTTAGTTTAGTCAGCCGGTATGGGTTTGGGAATGCGTCTAACTTGAGGATTAGGGTTGAAAGGTCGCAGTGCTGGGTCGTAGTATATTTCCTAATATCGAACAAAAAGTTCTGATATAGTTATCGTATATTTGTACGATTATGTACAGCGATTTCTTGTGAACTATTGGGCGAATTTTACCCATATTTATCATCTGTAAGTCAATTTATCCTGCAGTTAAGCACCCAAAATAAAATTATTAAAAATAAAATTTTTCACCAGAAATTCGCCAATGATTTTATGAAACCTCTTATGTGACAGTACTTACTGGCTTTTAAGGAACCCGGAGGTTCATTGCCGCCCTCACATAAGCCCGCCATAGGTCCCTATCCTGTGCAAGATTAATCCAGTCTCTATCATATCCCACCTCCCTCAAATCCATTTTAATATTATCTTCCCATCTACGTCTAGGTCTCCCCAAAGATCTTTTTCCCTCCGGCCTCCCAACTAACACTCTATATGAATTTCTGGATTCGCTCATACGTGCTACATGCCATGCCCATCTCAAACGTCTGGATTTAATGTTACTAATTATGTCAGGTGAAGAATACAATGCGTGCAGTTCTGTGTTGTGTAACTTTCTCCATTCTCCTGTAACTTCATCCCTCTTAGCCCCAAATATTTTCCTAAGCACTTTATTCTCAAACACCCTTAACCTATGTTCCTCTCTCAAAGTGAGAGTCCAAGTTTCACAACCATAAAGAATAACCGGTAATATAACTGTTTTATAAATTCTAACTTTCAGATTTTTTGACAACAGACTGGATGATAGACAGCATAATTTTTCAGAAGAAAGAAAAAGTTAATTAAAAATTATTGGACCTACGTACATAAGAATATGAAGTAATTCGGTGGAAAACGTTGGTGAATATGATGAACATAAATGATATCATCGAGGATCAGTGTAGGCCTATTCATATTTCATTACTTTTTTCCTCCTGAAAAATTATTTTCTGTACTGTCACATAGGAGGTTTCATAAAATCAACGACAAATTAATGCTTTTTGTTTGAAAAGTAACAGAAAATAGCGATTTTCTCGACATATTATTATTTCTGTCCCATGATTCATGTTTACGTAAACTGAAGTAAGAGGACCTATCTAAAATGGTGCGCCTAAAAAAGTTCATTTAAGAGAAATTAATCTGTTTAATGATATAACGCAGTTATACTATTCTACATTGAATAGAAAACTTTTTAAAACAAAAGTTGTAAAAAAATATTTATAGCCTATGAACTTTGTCGGAAAAGTAACGCAATTCTACCAGAGAGGTAGATGGAGCAAGAAGAGGTACCCTAAATGTGTTTGCGTTAACTTTTACTGCGGAGAAGAAACAGTCAGAATCTATAAAGCATGGCAGCTGTTTTTCCCTGTTTCTAGTATGCAAAATTATTATCGTACTGTATTATGATCAGATTTTTTTGTATTCGACAGATACTGGAGAAAAAATGGGAGTATACGGGTACAGTGTATCAGTTATTCATGGATTTCAAAAAGGCAAGACTCGGTTAAGAGAGAAGTTTTATAAAATATAATTATTGAATTTGGTACTCCCAAGAAACTACTCGTAGTTAGATCAATTAAAATGTGTGTCAGTGAAACGTACAGCAGAGTCCGTATAGGCTAGTTTCTGTCGGGTGCTTTTCCAATTCACTGCGGGCTGAAACAAGGAGATGCACTATCACCTTTACTTTTTAACTGTGCTCTAGAATATGCCATTTGGAAAGTCCAGGATAACAGAGAGGGTTTGGAATTAAACAGGTTACATCAGCTGTTTGTCCATGCGGATGACGTGAATATGTTAGGAGTAAATCCACAAACTATTTAGGGAAAACACGGAAATTTTACTTGAAGCAAGTAAAGAGATAAGCTTGGAAGTAAATCCCGAAAACACAAAGTAGGCTATATCATTATATCTCGTGACCAGAACATAGTACGAAATAGTCACACCAGTGGAGTAACGGTTAGCGCGTCTGGCCGCGAAACCAGTTGGCCCGGGTTCGATTCTCGGTTGGGGTAAATTATCTGGTTGAGGTTTTTTCCGGGGTTTTCCCTTCAACCCAGTAGGAGCAAATGCTGGGCAACTTTCGGTATTGGACCGCGGACTCATTTCACCGGTATTATCACCTTCATCTCATTTGGACGCTAAATAATCTAAGATGTTGATAAAGCGTCGTAAAATAACCTACTAACTACTAGTACGAAATGGAAATATAAAAATTGAAAATTTATCCTTTGAAGAGGTGGAAACATTCAAATGTCTTGGACCAACAGTAACAAATGACATTCTGGAGGAAATTAAACGCAGAAAAAATATGGGAAATGCGTGTTATCATTCAGTTGAGAAGCTTTTGTCATCCAGTCTGCTCTCAAACAAGCTGAAAGTTAGAATTTATAAAACAGTTATATTACCGGTTGTTCTTTATGGTTGTGAAACATGGACTGCCACTTTGAGAGAGGAAGAGAGGTTAAGAGTGTTTGAGAATAAGAAGCTTAGGAAAATATTTGGGGCTAAGAGGGATGACGTTACAGGAGAATGGAGAAAGTTACACAACACAGAACTGCACGCATTGTATTCTTCACCTGACATAATTAGGAACATTAAAATTTAAATCCAGACGTTTGAGATGGACGTGTATGTAGCACGTATGGGCGAATCAGGAAATGGATATAGAGTGTTACTTGGAAGGCTGTAGGAAAAAAGATCTTAGTGGAGGCCGAGACTTAGATGGGAGGATAATATTAAAATGGATTTGAGGAAGGTAGTATATGATGGTAGAGACTGGATTAATCTTGCTCAGAATGGGGACCGATGACGGGCTTATGTGAGGGCGCCAATGAACCTCCAGGTTCTCTAAAAGCCATAAGTAAATAAGTAAGTCAAACCCTACTACAGTAAGTGGCAAGTGATAAATAATGTTTTTGTCAGTTTATTAGATCATGTCGCTTCATCATTTTCGCGTAATATTGTAGGGGAGACTGTTGTACCTTTAAACACTTTTCACATTTAATTTTTTTTTTTTAATTTTGGGAAATGAATTTTTAAAAATGAAGAAATGCTTTAAATAATTATTGAAGATTCCTTTACAACTTCCTGTATGTATTTTCCTGTTTTACAGATCTATGAAGGATGGAAAAAAATAAAATGAAGGGATATGTAATGTGTTCAAAGGTACAACAGGTTCATGTACCTTCGAACATACCCTCTTGTAAGTTGGAACACATGGAGTATAGGTGGGAATATAGCTGTAAAAACTGACAAATCATATTAAAATGTATTTTCAACCATAAACCAGAGCAGGCCTTTCTGATGACATTATATTTCCTGGAGGAGCAATAACTGCTTCAACAGCATTCTTCAAGGCAACCGGATGAATTGGGAGCTTCTTAACTGCAGACTTACTTCGTGACATGATTTTAAAATAAAATAAATACAGAAACCGATAGTATCGTGTATCTTGGAACATGTTCTATGGTACAAGATGTTTTGTGTTCAAAGGTACAAGAGGGTTCACGTTTAAACAAATATGTCTCCCAAAACTAGGGATTCGAATAAATCTTGGAAATTAAAATATGTTGTTACTCACCAGATGATAGAGAACACACTGTACTTGATAGACAGTAACAAATACAATCTGCTTTTGTGTTAGAAAACATATATCAATGAACGAAATATTTACTTTTGGTACTAAAAGAAATTGTTTTGTCTACAGAGCTCACACTTTGCAATAAATCAAACCGAAGCTACGACAAGAGCTACTTATCGGCTTTCTCTACAATCTACTTCAGTTTAAGTCCTCTAGGTAGCAGCAAAAATTAAAAGACAAAAAATGTTCAAAGGTACACTATGCTAAAGGTACAACAGTCTCCCCTATAAATTATTTTGTTTTTTGGTAGGTAAAAAAAAACGTTGAATATAGTAACGCAGTCTTGTACAGTTGCAGGACAGAGAGTTAACCGCAATCCCATTTCTCAGTAAAGACATGACTCAGTGATATGGAGTCTTACACAGCAGCAGTAGGCCTAATCTAACCACTTCCACTGCAGCACTTCTTAGAAAGAAGTGTGGTTATTTTGGACATTGTGGTTTTATGTAATTTATCTGCCCTAAGTGAATAAGACTCAGTGCCGCCTCAAAAGATGGACAGAAAAGTCAAGACCGTAACAGATATGACCAGGCTTCGAGACTTTGGACCCGATACAATAAGTTTACTGTGCATGCACTATAGGTTGTTGACTCGCTGCAGGTAGATGGAGATGTGTTGAGGTAACAACGTTGCTATTTAGAGTAGAGTACGGTAGTATGGGGAAACACACATATGTATATTCTGAAAGTAAATATACATTACACAATGATAATGTCAAAATAATGTGAAAAGCATTTATTCTTCTGTCTTTTATAAGCATTTGTGTTTAATTATACACAGTGTTAATGGTGGAAATAAGCATGTAGCAATTTTAATTTTTTCATTTATCCTATTGGTCGTCTTTAGGAAGTGCAGTTACAGTACCGAATTGCAATGTACTACAAGATACATTCTCATTGTCTCAAACGTAAATCTTTTTCGGTTATCTGCCAAAGTTTGTACTGTAGAAAGCTAAGCTACGCTCTACGTCGCATGACGTGATAGGAGCAAAACAAAAAAAAAACCTAACATCATTGCAGTCTCTAATAGACAGTCCTTTATTCTCGGGTGACTCTATGTCCACTAATTTGCTGTTTGTATTACACAATGTTCCATATCCGTTATTTTTACATACAATTGATTTCCACTTCTATTTTACACGTTCAGTAACCGGTGTACTTGATGTCTCATTAATTCTCTGCATCATTTTCTAAATTAATTTGAGGGCTTCCAGCATCTCTTGCTCTGACTTTTCCAACCGTGTAATAGTTTCAGACACAGTTTGTATGAAAACCAAATTATTCATCAGAACCTTCAAATCCAGAGCGTTTTCCTTTGCGTATTTGTTGGCATTTATTCTACAGTACCCCCACCCACTGTACGCTTTACCACTATACTCAGTACGCCGTTATGCGGATTTCCCACTGAACTGCTCTATCGGGTCCGAAGTCTCGAAGCCTGGATATGACTTAGTAAAGGCTGGTTCACAATAATCCGGGAACCAGAAACAGAACGGTAACGGGAAACGGAGGACGTGAACGTGAAGATTATTGAGCGGAGGAGAGGTGGTTTACACCTTAGACCGTTTGAGGGGGGAGTTTGGGGGGGCTGCTGGTGGAATGGTAAACGGACTTGGAGGGATGGCGCGAGGGACCGGTCGTCAGGGTGTTAGCGGTTAGCTCGACGTGGGTACGGTCGGTGAACTTGCAACTCATCTCAGGGGCGTCTAGCTTCACTTACCTTTCTTCCCACCACAATCTGAACACACGCTCTCGTCATGAAACAGTACTAACAATACCATCCCATCGCACCTCCTCATACTCATCCTCTTTCACAATAGCCCTTCCAAGACTCTGGAATTCGCTACCTGCTAGCATCAGGGACTGTCGAAATAAAATTCAATTCAAACGCAAACTTACTAGGCACTTGGTCAGTAATTGAGACTCGTTCAGACATGGTTTCTTGTAAATAGTTCTCTTAATCTATCACAAAATATTTCAATATCCGGTAATTCATCACTATAGAATTTTGTTATTGTAGGTTTAATTTGTAATTCAGTAAATACAAAAATATTCTTTGTTCTTAACTTCCATGATAAAATGTCTAGCTTTCATTAATCAGGTATTCTTGTCGTACTTTAACTTTTATTGTAATTGTAATTGTAAATTTAATATTAATTGTAATCTTATTGTTCATGTTATAGTTGTAATCCCCTGGTAGAGGGGCAGAGAAGGCCTGACGGCCTTATCTCTACCAGGTTAAATAAATAAATAAATACTACTAAATACTACTACTGCTATCTGAAATAGTGGGTGCAGTACTATTTACAACATTATTAGCTCCAATAACAAATTCCTTTTTTTATTTAAACGTGCAAAACTCGGCTAATCTTACCAGTATATTAGTTGACAGAAATGCTTTACACACAGAAAACCTGTAGGCAAGCGTTGTTTCCAGATATCGTAGCGCTAACAGTTCATATAGGTCTAGATCAGGCCTGCACAAGATTTGCGCTCTCCGAGCCGGCTCACACCTCATAAGCGGAATGCAGGTATTAGCAGCGCTCTGTATAGGGTAGACTGGAAGAAGGGGTGATCTCGTACAAAATATACACAAAAGGAAGTACTATTACGAGGTTCATGAAATGAATTCCCGTTCAGTGTTTACAAAACTATCTTGGACTTATTAATTAATACAGAAATATTTATTTTACAGAAATAATAGAAATTTTATACCTACTTAAATGTACAATATCATTTTGTTATATTTTTATTTATCAGTACATGAAAACGAGGTTTTATGCTGTTGGCAGCTGAAAGGAACAGTAGCCTACAGATCGTAATGAAACATCAGTTACAGATGTTCGATGCCTGCCTTTATTAATGTTGATTATAGAAAACAGTTGCTCAATAAATGTTGAGCCGAACATAGCAATCATTTTCACAGCCAGCCTGTGTAGTCATGGATATTATTGCTAATGTTTAGTCTTGTAAAACTCAACCAGGCAAG
The DNA here is from genome assembly GCA_025594305.2 of Periplaneta americana. NCBI lineage: Eukaryota > Metazoa > Arthropoda > Insecta > Blattodea > Blattidae > Periplaneta > Periplaneta americana. Next base: position 38,758,651 of record JAJSOF020000040.1, on the reverse strand, counting down.
TAGTATTATTCAAACGATCTTTAGCCCTTAGGTCACATTGAAAATCAATAAGTCCGAGCTGTAAATCGTTTATGTTATGTTTTATTTAACGACGCTCGCAACTGCCGAGGTTATATCAGCGTCGCCCGTGTGCCGGAATTTTGTCCCGCAGGAGTTCTTTTACATGCCCGTAAGTCTACTGACATGAGCCTGTCGCATTTAAGCACACTTAAATGCGATCGACCTGGCCCGGAATCGAACCCGCAACCTCGGACATAGAAGGCCAGCGCTATACCAACTGCGCCAACCAGGCTCACCTGTAACTTATATGACACTGTTTCAACTGGTGTTGAAGGTATTTATTATGATAACTTTAAACTTCTTTGCAATTAAGACAAGATTTTTAGTAGGTTATTTTACGACGCTTTATCAACATCTTAGGATATTTAGCGTCTGAATGAGATGAAGGTGATAATGCCGGTGAAGTGAGTCAAAGGTCCAACATCGAAAGTTACTCAGCATTTGCTCATACTGGGTTGAGGGAAAACCCCGGAAAAACCTCAATCAGGTAACTTGACCCGGGAATCGAACCCGGGCCACCTGGTTTCGCGGCTAGACGCGCTAACCGTTACTCCACAGGTGTTGACCTTAAGACAAGATCTTGGAATCTAGAATTAAATTCATTTTGAATTTCAATTAATATTTATATATAATCGTTTAACATGGCTTCATCACGAGCAGTTTCTATCGTTCGAAAGTAAGCCATATTACCTTCCCGAAACTGACTTACGGAAAGTGTAAGTTTACGACAGAAATCCCGTAATTTATTCAACATATCAACACTGAGCTGGCCTTTTCCCTGAAGAGAGATATTTAAATTGTTGAAGATTAATATCTTTAGTATCTTTATGTCTGGACTCGTAATGACGCATTATGTTATGTTTCTTTCTACCTTTCAAAATGTTGTGGCAGATAAGGCACTGAGTATTTACTCCAGCAGCTAAGAAAAAATAAGCATTTTCCCATGCAACATTGAAAGAATTTTCCTGATGATCATTATTCCGTCTTTTAGATTCCTCCATACTGTACTGTAGCAGTAGGTAAGCAACGTGAAACAGTTACTGAGAATACGAACTGCACTCCACTAGATAGCTGAGTGGTCGTTTCCCTCTCCTCTACCTGACTCAAAGTCTATGTCATTCTGACGTATCTTCCTCTCCGATTCGGCGAGCGGTAAACACCGCTCTCCCGCTCCGAAGGAGCGCGCGCGCTAGTTGAGCGCTGATTGTGCAGGTTTGGTCTAGATCAGGGAGCGTCAAGTGACTACACTCTCGGGCCTACGTACAAACCCTCAAGCCCTGACGTACGGCTGCGGGCAAGGGTAGCTGCTTCTATAGTGGCGGAGCTAAGAACTTGTACTGTATGTGAAGCAAATTTGTGATAAGAATATAAATTAATTTAAGCTTTTAATTGAAGTACACTTGCACTGTTAAATGCACTATACTCAAAACACTACTCTACATAATTTGGTACAGTTAACTATATACGAAATAAATTTTTGCATGTTTGCACAATAATGAAACAAAAGAAAATATACACTTTTATATTGATTAACATACTACGAAATAAAACTGTTCACTGTTTGTCTTCTTCTCATTGCTATACAATAAAATTCAATTAACAAAATAAAACAACAGTACAAATGTTATTATTCAAATACAATACTTTTTCTTATATATCAGAGATCCGCGGCGATTTTTGCAGTTTTTTCTTAGTAAGCAGCTTTTCAATTCGCGGAGCTTTTGTTTTAGTACCAGCCAATCGCAAACATGCTTTCAGTGTTCATCATTTAGTTGGATTCTGTGACGTGACTTCGTAAACTTCATTAAAGGAAACTGTGTTTCGCATACGTAGGTTGTCCCGAACATGCACATCGTTCTTGCAGCGAGATTGTGCAGTTTAGGAAACCTTTCTCGTGGAAAAAAGTATAGAAATGGTTAATACTTTTTCTGTTTTGATACTTATCCTTTAGCTCAATTTCGCTTTGTAAATCAAGTATTTCTAATTGTGGTTCAGCAGGAATATCCAGGACACTCACTGAAAAAGGTGTTGCAAATATCTTAAATTGTTGTTCAAGTTCTCTCATATCCTGAAATCTACGTCGAAGTCTTCGCACAATTGTTGCATTATTCTTATATATTCTTTCAAGGCTTCTAACAAGTTTCCCATGTGCATCCATAAATAACGCAATTTCATTCCTAAGTGGAAGAAAACGTTCCAGAACTTTTCCTCGACTTAACCACCTTACCTCGGTATGGTAGAGCAAATCCCCATACTCACTGTTAATATCATCAAGTAGTGCCCTGAACTCCATGCGATTAAGTCCTTTAGACCTTATGAAATTAATTGTTCGCACAACAACATCCATTACATTGCTAAGGTTCATGTTTTAGCACATAAATATTCTTCGTGCAAAATGCAGTGCACCGGTGCCCCCAAGCGACCTCGGTAGGTTCCACCACTGATAGACTGCAGTGTACTGCCCGCAGTGGAAGCCGTAAGCAGGCCTGTACGCCCTCTCGCGATCTTGACTCGACCTGGCGGAGCCTGGTCTAGATGATATATGACGAGGTAAAAGATGCAATTTTCTGTAAAGTGTGTATTTGTAACGACCATCATTTTCAATTTTCTTCAAAAATGGATAAGACGTTTATCAAACTCAGTCCGTCTACCAGGAATGGGGTGTTGAAGAACTGAAGAAACGTGGAAAACTTCATATCACAAGAAAACATGTTTGAAGTTTAATAGTTTACAAAACATTTTAAATGTATTGAGTCGAATATAAACTAAAAAGTTGAGGATGTGAAAGCCGTATTTGCTTATTATAAATAGATATTCGCTCATTACGCACACTGGCTGCTCAAGATATTGCTGTAGTATGTACAGGAACATGTGAATGATACAGACAGTTTTATGAACTTGTTAAAAAGTTAAGATGTGAAGACCTCCAACAACTAAATCAAGACATACGCATAAATGGATTTCTATCATGATAATTGATAATTGTGCATTCTAAATGAACTGTTGACTACCATGAGCCACTCACTCCCTTATCTGAAAACTTCATGGATACGACAAGCATGACGTCTATCTTTCTGTGATTTACGATCAGACAAGTGACATAATACATAAAGAGCAGTTTGTTTTTAAGATTCGACTCTACAGAAAACGCTATATCATCGACAACGTTTAATTTCATTTAAGATAATAATAATAATCCGTGGCGCTACAGTCCGTGAAGGGCCTAGACCGACCAGCCGGCTGCTGGCCTCACGCCCACATGTCGAAGCAGAGGTGGAAGATCATCCAACCAGAATGGAGGTATCGTGTGGTTAGCACGATGATCCCCCAGCCGTTATAGCTGGTATTCGCAACCGGATTTCGCTACCTATCGTAGCTCCCCAAGTGCATCACGATGCTGGGCGGGCACCGGTCCCATACACTGGCCGAAATTTCATGAGAAAATTTCTTCCCCCATGAGGACTCGAACCAGCGCGCATTCCGTAACGCGAGTCCTAGGCGGGATGCCTTAGACCGCGACGCCACGGCGCGGGACAATTTAATTTATGATAGCCTATTATATTTCCTGACTGTGATGGACAGTACTTTGATGGAGCAGACAATATTACTCGAATATTTATTTTTATGCTCGACCATGCCGAAATGTAGTAATTATACACCTGGTCGTAGCCCTTTGATGCACCTCATTAAAGTACACCTATTCATTAAAGTTCAGGTGTTCAGCCAATGACAAATCACCTTTGTACCGTTATAAAAGCGCAAGTATCGGTTATTCTCGGATATGCAATCGAAAGACAATTCGCGAAAAGTCACGGAGGCTGGAAATCCAATACTGTTGCAGAAGGTTATGGTCTGTTACTATAATAATTAGCGTTAATTGTAAATAATATTCAAATAAATTCAATTTGTCATCTCGTTTTTCAATTCTAAATCAATTTCCAGGTTATATCAAGACTAATCTTCATCTTATTCTCTACCAAGGTCAATGACATTCGGCCTCGGAAAAACTCAATACTTTCGCGTCTGCGCACATCTCACAATTCAGGTCAGTTCGCTACTGACTTACATAACCATAATATAACGTAACTTTTGAATAATTTCAAGTTAGAAATATAGTCCAGCATAAAAAGTCGTATGAAACTTGCCTATAATGGTAATTAAGACGCTCGTATGAAAATTATGAAATGAGCGCAAGCGAGTTTCATAAACAAACATACTTGCGTCGTAATTACTACCATTATAGGCTCGTTGCATAATATACTATAATGACATCCAAACCAAAGTATTAGAGGCTAAGCCAAAAGCAATCTACATTGACTGGTTGGCACTGTCTTCAGACTTTAAGGAACCACACAGACTGAACATGTATATAAACAAGTATTTTCTATACTGCACTCACTGCGAGGAATAAATCTTTTTCTTCCTTATAAATTAAAACAAATCTTAGTCCAGACACTTATCATGCCACAGTTCGACTACTGCGACGTTATATTAAGTGATCTCAGCCATGATCTGATTCAAAAATTACAGCGTGTCCATAATGCCTGTGTTTGGTTTATATGTAATATCCGTCTCTATGATCATATCTCACCGTCTTTCAATGAATTGTGTTGGCTCCGGCTGGCTGACAGAGCAGTTTGCATTGCCTTTCTCTTCTCTATCAGATTTTGCATACATCAGCCTCTGAATACCTTGCATCACGATTTCATAATCTATCCCCACATCATAATCTCTAGGGCTAAGATTTTAATGACCTATACATTTGAAAAAATATCCTAAAAATAATGCATTTATGACCTAAAAATCTTTCAAAAATGCCCTAAAATTGATCTTACATAATTGCCTTAGTAGGAAAAGAGGTTTTGTACTACTTAATATTTAGACTAGTGATTAAATTAAATTTTACATAATTTTTTAGTACACTTTAATTAATTATTTTATCTGATTTAGTTTCCATGTATGATCGTTCACTTCTGCGTCGGCATGTAGACGTGAGGTCAGCAGTCGACTGTTCGGTCTTGGCCCTTCATGGGCTGTAGCGCCATGGATTTACTTTACTTTTAGTTTCCGTGTAGTCTACCACAAGGCCACACTTGTCTGGAATTAGCAGATATAGACGAGAGTAATGGACTAATCCATTACGTGGGGTATACTACGTTAAAATGGCAATATTTGTGTAGAAAAACCATTAAAATATTGTGAGTTTTATTAGTAACAACAATGTGATTTATTCGTCACAACAATAATTCCTTTCTACAATTCGCCTTAAACGCTCTCGTCAACAATTGGATTTTCACTCAACACAGTATTTGTTATAGCACTCCACCGACGACAATGACAATTTACTTGGACTAGTACGAACAACAATGAACTGTTAATCTTAACTAATATTTACAAAGCACTATTTACAAATCAGAACTACCAGTTCTCAGTTCACAGTTCTTCTATCTCAGTCACTCGAGTTCACGGTATCTCGAACCACAGACCTTCAGAGACAGTTCACTGTACTCGAACTCGGGTCCCTCCAAATGCGGTCCACTGCACTCGAACTCAGGTCCCTCCAACTGCGGTCCACTGCACTCGAACTCAGGCCTTCGGATGCTGACGCAGATGCGGACGCACACTCGAGTCGAACTGCGGTTGGCTTGACTGGCTTGCTTGCTCTGGCTTACTCACTGACTGAATAACTGAAAACTCTGAAACTCTGCTCGAGTTCGCTGGCGCTTCTTCTTTTATAGCAAAATCATAGTTGCGAGAAATTTCTACAGGTGTGTAGAGAATTATCTCGATATCTCCACTTCGACGGACTTCTGGAATAGTTGGGAAGGTCGTTCCACATTCACTGCGTTAAGTAGCAGCTGCGCGCGCAGCCTCCCCTCGCGTGTAGGCTCCTTTCCCCTTTCCCCGTGAAGCCCGCGCGATATGCTCTCTCGCGGGACGCTGGTCGTGAGTTCGAATCTCATGTCGCTGTCACAATATTATACAAAATAATGAGTATTAATGGACAAAATATGTAAAGAAAATATCAAAGGAAATAGATATTATTTTACATTAATAACGGGGATTTATGGCCAAAATTAAATGAAAATGCCTAAAAAATGACCGAATAAAACAAAAAATGCTCTTATGAGTTGAAATAGGCAAAAAGTGCAAAAAAACCCTAACAAATATGTCTTAAAACACTCAGTTTATCACATAACACATAAATACTAAAACAGCAATGTTTCTGGCTTACTAGAAAAAGATGCAATTTCATCAAAATCCTAGCCCTAATAATCTCTATACCCGGTCACAACACGACATTCTATTGTCAGCCCCTCTTCACTGAACTTCCGCGTATTCTTCGTATTTTACTCGTACAATAGATACTATCCATTCTTGGAATTCATTACCTACAGATGTTAAGAGTTGGTCGACCTTAAATGCTTTCAAGTCCAAAGTGAAACATCTTATTTTAGAACGCACAGTTTCCCAGAGTATATATTATAATTCACACTTGTAAATATGTAGCTTATAAAGTAATCATGTAATTTAATTTTTCATCTAGTTTAAGTAAGTATTTAAGTTCGATAATATTCTGACTTATGCATATTTTTCTATTTCGATTTTGTCTTAGGTACACCTATAACTTTATTTTGTATTAACATTATATTGTCCAGACCTGTGGAGTAACGGTCAGCGCGTCTGGCCGCGAAAGCAAGTGGCCCGGGTTCGAATCCCGGTCGGGGCAAGTTACCTGGTTGAGGTTTTTTCCGGGGTTTTCCCTCAACCCGATACGAGCAAATGCTGGGTAACTTTCGGTGCTCGACCCCAGACTCATTTGACCGCATTATCACCTTCAGTCCATTCAGTCGCTAAATAACCTTGATGTTGATACAACGTCGTAAAATAACTCAATAAAATAAAAATAAAAGAACATTATATTATCATGCATTTCCTTATTATCCTCTGGTTGAGAAGGCCTCACGGCCCCTTAAATCTGCCAATAAAAAAACATTATTTTAAGTAGCTTATTTTACGACGCTTTATCAACATCTTAGGTTATGTAGCGTCTGAATGAGATGAAGATGATAATGCCGGTGAAATGAGTCCGGAGTCCAGCACCGAAAGTTACCCGCATTTGCTCATATTGGGTTGAGGGAAAACCCCGGAAAAAACCTCAACCAGATAACTTGCCCCGACCGGGAATCGAATCCGGGCCACCTGGTTACGCGGCCAGACGCGCTAACCGTTACTCCACAGTGTGGACTATTATTATTATTATTATTATTATTATTATTATTATTATTAAAGTAGTCTCAGAAAGTCAAGATTCGTTATATACAATTATTAAAAATGTATTAATTACATGAAAAAAAAAAAAGTTGACAATTGGTTCCGAAGAATTTGACGAAAATATATGTAATTTCAAAACCAATAGTCCTTCTTAAAATTAGAAACCATATTAGACAGCTTGAAAACGTTGACAATCGATTTATTTGTGAAGCATAAAGGAATATAGACCTACTTTGTTACAACATTATTATGCAATTTGTAACACGATGTTTCCCTTTGCAAAAAAAAAAAACACTTTATTAAAACACATTTTTCATTAGTTCATACTGTTGATAATAAAATAAATGGTTTACTTCTTTTATTTCAAGAAAAGAGTTTCATGTGTCAAGTCGCTCTAACATAGGCCTACGACTGATTCTGGGATCTATGAACTCGACCATAGAGGACAACCTTCGAACAAAACTTGTCACTCACGTCCGACTTCTTGAGGTGTTATAACTGCGTGATATATCTCTCTAAAATGTGAAGTATTAACTTACGGAAAAAGATATTCATTTCCCTGGTTTATTTTTTCTTTGTCTTTTTATTTTAACCTCCTCCTTTATATCGCCTTAAAACCTAGTGCGGTTTAGGAGCCGGTGCATTTGGGTCAACAATAGACTCTCTCATATTGGGAGTCTCCTGACTATGTGGTCAGCACGATGCAGAGCCACAGCGCAGTCGTCGCAGGACATATAGGGCCTACAAGACAAAGGGACGAACTTCAAGTCCCATGCAATCAATATAAATTTCCGCCAACGTCGAGACTCGAACCACTGATCGCTTGGTTAGTTTGCTCACTCGCTATGAATTCAGCCATAGCGACGGAACTCTCTAGTAAAATAAATTTAATTTCTCTTATTTTAACCTAGGGACTAACACAAGCAGCCTAGGCCTATTCAATTGAAGGGTTCATTTTCATTCATTCATTTATTTTATTCCATAAATCTTACATGAGCAATGAAGCTTTAAGATGTGGAACAAGCCAAAAATTTTACAATATTACAATTACAATTTTTACAAATTTTTATAGTTTTACAATTTAGTAATTTTCTACAATTTTGTGCAATTTTTACAATATTTTGGCGAGATGTAGTGAGATGAGGTGAGGTCCGAGGATTCGCCAAAATATTACTGGTTGGGGAAACCTCGGAAAAACCCAAACCAGGTAATCAAATCAAAGGGGGTAATCAAATCAAAGAGGTTGATGCCAAGGACTCGCCATAGACCATCCGGCTTCAGTCCCACGGCTGGAAAACCTCGGAAGAAACCGAAGACCAAAGGGTCTGTAACAAATCCACCTCACGTTTGTTTTTTTTTTTCTGTTAAGTGTAGAAATATAAAAATGGCAAAACTGCACCAAGCTAAATGAAGTAGGCTAAATCTGGAGAAAAAACATCATTACGATCCTTGTTGTGCATACTTTTCACACAAATACAACATCGAGAACTGGGAAATGATTGAGTTGCTTTTTGGTGCAAGAGGAACAATTACAAGATTTTCAGTTGATCTTTCCAACAGTTTCGGCCTTCACAGTTCCCATCTTGAGGATATCGGCCTACAAATCTTAAGAGACTCTTTAGCTATAATGCACGATCATTTATATTCTTAAAAGTTAAAATTTAAAATGTAATAACTTCTTGAAAAGTGATAGCTGCCCACTCAAAATTAAATTACATAAATAGAACAAAAACAGTTCTTATACTAATGCATTAAAATTATTAGCGTACATAAATTAAAATAAGGTAACCGGGGATAATAAGGTCCACCTAAGGAATAGAACGTCCTTTCTTTGAAATGGAGACGTTTAGCAATTTTTAAATAATAGAATAGTATACTTTTATAGTTATCCTATAATATTTTACTTCAAATAAATATTCAAACAGACACATAAATGCTGTGAGCAATGAAAATTAACATCATGTCACTGGGCCTTATATCCTGCTGTGACAGATAATAAGGCCCACAATAAAGAATATAAGTAGTGAACACAATTTTGGCATAGAAAGTCTTCAGTTTTTTTCCTCAGTGAGACCTACACATTCATCGTGCACCCAACATTCACAAAGGACACACACATGTATATCTACAACAATTCTCTTCGCAGACAACACATCCGCTTCCCCTGGATGTTTACAAATCCTGAAGTTGATGGTTCATCCAATGCTCTTTCTGCATTAGGAATCGTCAGCCTTTCGTTTGTTTCATTTCTTGCAAAAAGATTGTGCTTCAGAGTTTGAACTGTATAGCTCAGGGACTTCCATGAACTTGTGGGCGTTTCCACGTATTTATTTCACGGGCCTTATTTCCTGCTCTGTTACTTCGCGTCAATTTTAATTTATGGAGTGCTCATATGCTCATTAGCGAAAGTTTCACCGTAGCCCCAAACTTCTTAATGTTTACACAATAACATGCATTTAATATTATATTAATAACACACAATAAAACGATTAAATATCAACTTTATTTTTGCAAAATTTTATAATGAAAGCAGAAATAATCACATATAACTTGTTGCCACCAGTCAGCTACAGAGACATCATTTTATTTTTACTAACATTTTTAATATTAACCTGGCTATACCTTTAGAGAACCGGAAACACAGTTTGCTACCCCCTTCCACGACTGGAGTTCGATGATACTGGCGTAAAACACAAACAAATCACTTTACTAGGTATAGGAGGGAATAAAAGTAGTTCATCCATTTACGTAAACTAGGAAATATCGCGATTTTGAGTTCGATAATTTTCATTAGGTTTTTGTTTAATCAAAATACAGTACTGTATTAAGAATAAGAGTTTTTACTCAAGAACTGAGTTATCCATGCGAACGTACTCATTATGCAGTGTATATTATACTGTCTACAACACATTAGCGTACAATGTAGAGAAAGAAATTAAATTGAAAAATAATCATAATAAGAATATTTAAACACATTTTTGAAAATGGTGGCCGTTCATTTCGATACTGGCTTCAGTTCTTTTGTGCATATTATCGCACTATAGACTATTGCATCTAATTCCAATTGCCAGATTCGTCCTTCGTACTAGTTACTCATGTTGAAATAATTCTGTACCTACTCTATAAAAGAGTACCTTACGTACTGTAAATTCAATCTTCACTTCTGCCCGACCCGCACAGATAAAATTACTCAGACATGCTATCTACTGTCCGTCCAAGTGGTTATGCTACAGGATCGTAGAAAGGGGGAAATCACGTGACAGTTAATTACTTAACGAGGCCCTTTTATTTAAGCTATTTTAAACAGTTGTATAATATTACGTGAACTTCCAAATCCTAACAGAAATTAATGTTTTCAGAATAGACAGCCCAACTTTTACAGAGGGGAGAGCAGAAGCAGGTGGGGGAAATCGGGATGCGACGTAGGCAAACGGACAGTACCTGTGCGATAATATGATTCAATATTGAAAACTCTTTCGTCGCTGAAAAATGCGAACATATTTCTGGAACGTACTATAGGCCTACTCACTAACTCAGTACTGCTTACTATATGCGGCCTTGGTTCTGTGTGGAGGGCAGTTGGAACTTCATTAGTAGAAGGGGTGGGAGTGAAGTACATTCAAAAACTCAGGTACAATAAAAATTGAAGTAAAAATAAAATGATGTCCCTGTACAATCAAGAACGAGAATCTAATTTCTTTATACTTCACTCGAATGCAAGAAGAAATAGGTATTAAGAACTGTTGCTCTCTTTTGCAAAAATGTATAACTAATGGCAAAACTAGGTAGTGGGCCTTATAACATGCTGTGCCTTAATACCCTCAGGTACCTTATTATCTTCTTTGGATTCATCAGTAGGCTGTATCTTCATAGTAACCCTTAGAATGGGCACTCATAACTTCTTTTGTCATATCTCTCTCTCCCTCCCTCCCTCCCTCCCTCCTCTCTCTCTCTCTCTCTCTCTCTCTCAGACTCTTTGTCATAGTAAGGCTTTTGCTTACCAGTTACCTGGTATGAGAACATCATAGCCTAATAGGTAAAATTAAACTACGGCATTTTACGACTCAATAACAGTAGACAGCAATGCAGTGTCGTAAATGCATCGCTGTCTTATGCCTACTTCATTTGATCGCTCATATTCTAATTCTAGAGCAGCCGTGGCGAAAATGCGACTCACGAGCATATTGTGGCTCGCAATGCATTTCCCTTGCTTCCTACCTACAACCCCCACCCTCTCACTCACTGGAGTCAAACTCCGTTTTATTTGTATTTGTCTCTGACCTGCGAGTGGCGTATCGTCGCAATGTCTCTCTCGAAACCATGTACCTCTATAAAAACGAAAGTTTCAAGTAGGATGGGAGGACGCATTTTTTTGCTGACAATATGTTGAGAATATTAAATGTATGATTTGTTCACAAGTATTACTAGGAAAACGTTTGTATAAACATGAAACGGCATTATAAGTTACTACATGTTACTGATGAAACATTAAAAGGTTAAGTGTTATTATTATTATTATTATTATTATTATTATTATTATTATTATTATTATCATTATCATAATCTCTGTACGTCGATTCTTTTTCAGCAGATGTACGAATAATGCGGTTAGATCTTCAATTTAAATTCACAGATTTACAATGTGATGTTAAATGAAAGCTAGATGTAAGGACTTGACAAATGTTGAACTTTTCAAATCTTTGCCAAAAATAAATTCCCGAAGCTTTGTTCTTTCGCTTGCTTTGTTGAAGCCATTTTCGCTACAACTTACGTGTGTGAAAAATTATGTTCAACAATGAACTGGGTAAAAACCAAATTTAGATCACGTCTGACAGACACACACCTTCGTGATTAACTACGACTAGCAGTAAGTGACATAAATTCCTTATTTTTAAACTCTGTCCCAGACACATTCTGAAAACAATTTTACATTATGATAATGTGCACTATGTTTTCTTGTTCATTTCTTTCTTCGTTACACGTACTAAACATTAGTTTGTAGCCTTGTACTGTATAAAATTTTATAGAAGTGCTTGACGTAAGGAAAATGAAAATCCGTTAATAATTCAGACAGTTGCTTCACTTCCCCTTCGGGTGTCCGCCTCCCTCCATAGGTGCTATGCACGTTGCAGGTTACACAGTGGCTCGGCGCACGATCGCATTCTCGCCACGGCTGTTCTAGAGCAGGAATTGCCATCTGAGTCGACGGAAGAGTTAATCTTTGTTTACTTGAGTCCTGCTACGACGCGCTGGGAGGGAGAATACAGGAAACAAGTGAAGACAGCAGTGGCGTATTACTCGATATTTTTCCTGTACGCGTAACTCTCGCTTGCTCTCTTTCTCTCCCCTCAAATACTCACTGAAACACTCGTCATGTTAATGTAATGTTTAATCAATACACATGCTAATTACAGTACTTTAGTACAAGCTCTCAATTGTACAATGTCAAGTTCTTCTGTGACTTCAAGTTCTCCGTTAACTCCCCGAATAAAGATGACTATATCACCGATATCGATACTTTCATCATGGACGGTCGAATAACATTTTGAACGCATGAGCTATGTCTTGTAGTTGACGTTTAAGATCTTTGATCATAGCTTCAACTCTACAGGATGTAGCATGGTTGGATAAACTTATTGGTCGCCCTGGTTGGCGCAGTTGGTATAGCGCTTTCCTTCTATGCCAGAGATTGCGGGTTCTATCTTGAGTCAGGTCGATGGTATTTAAGTGTGCTTAAATGCGACAGGTTCATGTCAGTAGATTTACTGGTATGTAAAAGAACTCCTGCGGGAAAAAATTCCGGCACATCGGCGACGCTGATATAACCTTGGCAGTTGCGAGCGTCGTTAAATAAAACATAACATTTAACATTTTTAACTTGTTGATGCAAACGAAGGCAATTCTTTTGGACACAATGTTGTTTACTGCAGTCAAGAGTTATTTGAAAAATTCACCTTCCTTACATGGTTTGCATGCCTTCGCAGTCCTTAGTGCTACTCTATTGAAATTTGCTATAATATGTGATGTCTGGACTAGAGTCGTGCACAACCGGTTACGAAAAATAAACATTATAATTTCTATTGAACGCCTGGCCTATAATAATCAGTATGCAAAGCTCTCCCATCTCGCGGAGTGTCTCAGAGTCGGTTTACCGAATGTTCTAGTAACTTCTCAATTTTTGTGTGTGGACGGCAAAGGCAGACCACATTGAGCCATGCAGAAGTTACAAGAGCCCTTGTGAAGACGCGTTTATTATCGTGTAGGCCTACTATTTAATTGATAATTCTTCCTTTCTCGGTATATTCAATCAATCATCCATCGATTCATCCATTATCCACTCATCCATCCATCGACTCATTGATTCATTCATACATCGATTCATTGATTCATTCATGTATGGATTGATTGATTGATTAATTCATAGAATCATTGATTGATTCATTCATCCAGTCCAGGTATTACATTTGGGTACCTTCAAGGACAACAACATGCTTCGTGGAAGTACAAGCATTTGAGCTTCAGAGTACTTTTCTTTTTGTTAATAACACTCTATCTTCTTAAAAAATGATTTATTAATGAAATGATAATGCAGCTCTTTAAAGTAATTAAAAGGCATTACATATTAATGGACAGTTGGTGCGGGATGACTTAAGGAAAAGTGAAGTTGTTTCGTATCGGAGTATATGGCACGTGCCGCGCCGTCCGTCTTTTGTGTACCTGGCGAGTACAGCTGCGTACATAACGAAGGAACCCCGGTCCGTTCATAGTAACATTGCAACGCAATGTGTGCAGTTGTGTTATCCTGCTCAAGTATTTAGTACGAGTTGAATATGTTGTGCTGTTCAATTCGCTCACATATACGAAATGCAATTAAGAAGTATGATAGTGACATTTTATGTATTAACGAAGACAATATCGTGCAGCAGAGAATAGCATTGCTCTCTCCGACAGAAAAGAAAAGCTGTGGATGCAGTGCCACACATCTAGGGCATGTAAAAGAATAGGGCCTACTGTTGCTGATAGGACTCAGGGTCCATGCACAATTTTTCGGTCATTTCTCGCCCTTGTTGAACTTTGACGTTGAAAAGACCTAATATGTGCGATTAAAAACGTCATTAAATTAAATACAATTACCTAGTGTCTGCGGATTTGATGGCAGAGATATGGTGTTTTGACAAATTAAGCCGAAGATTCACGATGGATTAGTGCAGTGACCGGCATGTTCCGTGCTCTGTGACGTCATACGACGTAGCCGCCTTGCTCTTTGCTCGGCAATCTCTGCATACTGAGCACAGCGTGGAGAGAAGATTCAACTGAACAGTGGTGGTGCGGCGTCTATGCACTGACAGAGCGCGATCCATTCTTCTGAGATAGTATGGGAACAGCACAATTACAATACATTTGTACGAAAACAAAACTGTACAACCTTGATAAATCAATGTAACAAAATATCTTGGTTTGTAATCAAATTTAATGTACTTACAATAACATCAAACTCATAATACAGCCACTTGCAGAAGCGTTTGCATATATAAATGAAATTCCGAAACTGCTATAAACATAGAAGCATAGAAATAAATACTTTAAGCAGTACTGCAACACTTTGTCTACTTGGAAACTTGAAAACAGTTCAAGGGTTTTTAACACACATTTCTCTACATAATATACAGATTAAACTATATAGGCCCTATCTTGGTGAGTAGTATGCAAAGTATATTTCAACTTTTGAAACACACCATCACTTTGTGTCACTACCGTGCCCAAGCTAAACGCTTTGTCGAGATTTTTTCCTCTTTTTTCGCGCACTAATTTTGCAATATTTGGAGTCATAATCTGGCTAACACACAAGCGAAGAATATGTTTCAAGTTCAGATCAGACAGGTGGTTTCTATGTTGTGGTTTGCAGATCTTCATACAAGAAAAGAACTGTTCGCATACATACGTAGATCCGAATATGCTCAACATCCTAGCAGCAAATCTATGCAATCGAGGGAATCTTGCCTGGGGAAATCTTCTATAAAATGTAGATAGATCCTTTTTGTTTTCAAAGCGGTCTTTCATTTCAATATCATTTTGCAAATCAATGACTTCCAGTTGCAATGATGATGGAACACTGTCAATATTCACTGAAAATGTTGTCACAAATATGGAAATATCAGATTGAAGATTTGCAAACTCTTGAAATCTGCAATCAAATTCCTGACTCAGTTCTTCTAATATTTGTACATACTTATTCGTGTCTGTAATTGGGTGACATACTGTAGACAGACTCAACTGCTCGCTCTCCCAAGCTCTTGCGATCTGACTGGCTCTTACGTCACAACTGCAGCATCTGCCGGCCCTCGATTAGTGTCTGGCATCCGCCTTACAAGTTGTAGAGAGCCTCGGAAAACCCCAACTACAGTAACCGCGCCCGAGCGCAGGCTCTGCATTGCTGTTCCTAGACTACGCCGCTATCTGTTTTCATTTTTGTTTCTTTCCTTCTTTCTTTCTGTCTTTCATTCTTTCTTTCTTCCTATTTCTTTTTTCTTTATTTCTATATTCCATTCTTTCTATCTTTCATTATTTTTTCATCCTTTCTTTCCCTCTTCCTTTTCTTTCTTCCTCTCTTTCCTTCTTTCTTTCTATCTTTTATTTGCTTTCATTCTTTCTTTCTCTATCTTTCATTCTTTCTCTGTTTCTTTCTTTCATTCTTTCTTTCTTTCTCTCTTTCCTAGTTTCTTTCTACATATTCTTTCTTTCAATCTTTCTTTTTCTCTTTCTTTCTTTCTTTCATTCTTTCTCTCTTCCATTCATTCTTTCTTTCTAACTTTCCTTCTTTTTTCTTTTTATCATTCTTTCTTTCATTTTCTAATCTTTCCTTCTTTCTTTATTTCTATATTTCTTTCTTTCATTCTTACTTTCTTTCTCTCATTCTTTCCTTCATTTTTCTGTCTTTCCTTCTTTATTTCTATATTTCTTTCTTCCTTTCAGTATTTCTTTCTCTCTTTCCTTCTTTCTTTATTACTATATTTCTCTCTTTCTTTCATTTTCCTTCTTTCTTTATTTCTATCTTTCTTTCCTTCTTTCTTTCTTTCTTTCTTTCCTTCTTTATTTCTATGTTTCTCTCTTTTTTCTTTCTTTCTCTTTCCTTCTTTCTTTATTTATATATTTCTATCTTTCTTTCTTTCATTCTTTCCTTCTTTCTTTCTTTCTCTCTTTCCTTCTTTATTTCTATATTTCTCTTTTTTTCTTTCTTTCTTTCTTTCCTTCTTTCTTTATTTCTATTTTTCTTTCCTTCTTTTTATTTATTTATTGGGTTATTTTACGACGCTGTATCAACATCTAGGTTATTTAGCATCTGAATGATATGAAGGTGATAATGCCGGTGAAATGAGTCCGGGGTCCAGCACCGAAAGTTACCCAGCATTTGCTCGTATTGGGTTGAGGGAAAACCCCGGAAAAAACCTCAACCATGTAACTCGCACCCACCAGGATTCGAACCCGGGCCACCTTGTTTCGCAGCCAGACGCGCTGACCGTTACTCCACAGGTGTGGACTCTTTCCTTCTTTATTTCTATATTTCTCTCTTTTTTATTTCTTTCGTTCTTTCTTTCTTTCTCTCTTTCCTTCTTTCTTTATTTCTATATTTCTTTCTTTCTTTAATTCTTTCCTTCTTTCTTTCTTTCTCTCTTTCCTTCTTTCTTTATTTTTATATTTGTCTCTTTCTTTCTTTCCTTCTTTCTTTCTTTCTCTCTTTCCTTCTTTCTTTATTTCTATATTTCTTTTTCATTCATTCTTTCCTTCTTTCTTTCTTTCTCTCTTACCTTCTTTCTTTATTTCTTTTTCATTCATTCTTTCCTTCTTTCTTTCTTTCCTTCTTTCTTTATTACTATATTTCTCTCTTTCTTTCTTTCACTCTTTCCTTCTTTCTTTATTTCTATATTTCTTTCTTTCTTTAATTCTTTCCTTCTTTCTTTCTTTCTTTCTCTCTTTCCTTCTTTCTTTATTTTTATATTTCTCTCTTTCTTTCTTTCCTTCTTTCTTTCTTTCTCTCTTTCCTTCTTTCTTTATTTCTATATTTCTTTTTCATTCATTCTTTCCTTCTTTCTTTCTTTCTCTCTTACCTTCTTTCTTTATTTCTTTTCATTCATTCTTTCCTTCTTTCTTTCTTTCCTTCTTTCTTTATTACTATATTTCTCTCTTTCTTTCTTTCACTCTTTCCTTCTTTCTTTATTTCTATATTTCTTTCTTTCTTTAATTCTTTCCTTCTTTCTTTCTTTCTTTCTCTCTTTCCTTCTTTCTTTATTTTTATATTTCTCTCTTTCTTTCTTTCCTTCTTTCTTTCTTTCTCTCTTTCCTTCTTTCTTTATTTCTATATTTCTCTTTCTTTCATTCTTTCCTTCTTTCTTTCTTTCTCTCTTTCCTTCTTTCTTTATTTCTATATTTCTCTTTCTTCCATTCTTTCCTTCTTTCTTTCTTTCTCTCTTTCCTTCTTTCTTTATTTCTATATTTCTCTTTCTTTCATTCTTTCCTTCTTTCTTTCTTTCTCTCTTTCCTTCTTTCTTTCTTTCCTTCTTTCTTTATTTCTATATTTATTTTTCATTCTTTCCGTCCTTTCTTTCTTTCTTTCTTTCTTTGTTTCTTTATTTCTATATTTCTTTCATTCTTTCGTTCTTTCTTTTTCTCTCTCCTTCTTTCTTTATTTCTATATTTCTTTTTCATTCTTTCCGTCCTTCTTTCTTTCTTTCTTTCTTTCCTTGTTTCTTTATTTCTATATTTCTTTCATTCTTTCGTTCTTTCTTTTTCTCTTTCCTTCTTTCTTTATTTCTATATTTCTTTTTCATTCTTTCCGTCCTTCTTTCTTTCTTTCTTTCTTTCTTTCCTTGTTTCTTTATTTCTATATTTCTTTCATTCTTTCGTTCTTTCTTTTTCTCTTTCCTTCTTTCTTTATTTCTATATTTCTCTCTTTCTCTATTTCCTTCTTTCTTTCTTTCTTTCCTTGTTTCTTTATTTCTATATTTCATTCTTTCGTTCTTTCTTTTTCTCTTTCCTTCTTTCTTTATTTCTATATTTCTCTCTTTCTCTATTTCCTTCTTTCTTTCTTTCCTTGTTTCTTTATTTCTATATTTATTTCATTCTTTCGTTCTTTCTTTTTCTTTTTCCTTCTTTCTTTATTTCTATATTTCTCTATTTCCTTCTTTCTTTATTTCTATATTTCTTTCTTTCTCTCTTTCCTTCTTTCTTTGTTCGTATATTTCTTTCTTTCATTCTGTCTTTCATTCTCTCCTTCCTTCTTTCTTTCTCTCTTTCCTTCTTTCTTTATTTCTATATTTCTCTCTTTCTTTCTTTAATTCCTTCCTTCATTCTTTTATTCCTTCCTTCATTCTTTTCTTCTTTGATTCTTTCTTTCTCTCTTTCCTTCTTTCTTTATTTCTATATTTCTTTCTTTCTTTCTTTCTTTCTTTCTTTCTTTCTTTCTTTCTTTCTTTCAACAGTCATTAACTGAGCTTAAACATTTTATTATCGACGTTCAAAGTTGAAGCACAAGTTATTTGTATTAATAAGCCTTACTAAATAACATAATTGAATATATCGTTATCTGTTTATGTGCGCTGCAATGATAACGTCTGTATGAAGTAGTTAACCAGATAAAAATAATACACTTTGAAAAAGAAACACTATGTAAGCATGTAATTCCCACCTCTCCAAGCCTGGATAAATACTGTAGTAGCATGCATTACGGTGAATCTGACATAGACGAGAATATTTTAGGTATGTATTTTGTGGACAAAAAAGAAGGGAAAACATCATGTAAACATGAATTCGAAAACCTTTAGGTTTTATTGCCACAATAATCTTCTAGTTATTATTCTTATTGAATTTGATATTCCCGAGAAACTAGTCCTTAATTAAAATGTCTCGGTGAAACGTACAGTAGAGTCCGTATAGGCCAGTTTTTGTTTGACACTTTTCCAATTCACTGCGGGCTAAAGCAAGGAGATGCACTATTAAATAACCTTTAGTTTTTAACTTTGCTCTAGGAAAGTCCAGGAAAACAGAGAGGGTTTGGAATTAAATGGGTTGCATCAGCTGCTTGTTTTTGCGGATGACGTGGAAAAAATCCACAAATGATTAAGAAAAACACGGGAATTTTACTTGAAGCAAGTAGTGAGATAGGTTTGAAAGTATAGCAAACAAAGTACTATATATCTTTATGTCTCGTGACCAGAACATAGTACGAAATGAAAAATATAATAACTGCAAATTTATCCTTTGAAAAGGTGAGAAAATTAAAATATTTCGAGCAACAGTAACAAATATAAATGGCACTCGAGAAGAAATTAAACACAGAATAAATATGAGAAATGCCTGCTATTATTCGGCTGAGATTGCCATCCAGTCTGCTTTCAAAAAAATTGAAAGTTAGAATTTATAAAATGGTTATATTACCGGTTGTTCTGTATGGTTGTGAAACTTGGACTCTCACTTTGAGAGAGAAACATAGGCTGAGGGTGTTCAAGAATAAGGTGCTTAGGAAAATATTTGGGGCTAAGAGGGATGAAGTTACAGGAGAATGGAGACAGTTACACAACGCAAAACTGTACGCATTGTATTCATCTAACATAATTAGGAACATTAAATCCAGACGTTTGAGATGAACAGAGCATGTAGCACGTATGGGTGAATCCAGAAATGTAGCATTAGTTGGAAGCCCTGAGGGAAAAAGACCTTTGGGGTGGTCGAGACGTAAATGGGAGGATAATATTAAAATGGATTTGAGGGAGGTGGGATATGATGATAGAGACTGGATTAATCTTGCTCAGAATAGAGATCGATCGCGGGCTTATATGAGGGCGGCAATGAACCTGCGGGTTCTTTAAAAGCCATTTGTAAGAAGGCTAATTATCTTCTAGTTACAACAGGAACTAAAAAGAAATAAAGCAAAGCGTTCCAATCCAGCTGGTTCTGCGTAGGATGCTAGTTCCTCTAACAACGGGTATTATAAAAACAGTTTAAACTTCAGAGAATAGTTAACTCTAGTTTTCGATATTTTTGCGTATTACAGAAGCTGACGAGTGGTTAAAGCGAAGATTAACTCTTTCAGAATTCTATCATAAACACTATGGACGCAGATAATGGAAGTATTACGAGGTACACCAAGACCAGTAGCAAATAATATCAACTTCTTGCATTAAATTATTTATGATATACAGGGTTAGTTAAAAGTCCCGCACCACTTAAATAACTTTTGAATCATGTGGTTCAGTGACAAGAAACTTGGTATATGGGGATACCATATATTACGAACTCAATAATGGTATTATGGAGTTTTTCTGCTTCCGGTTTAACCGGAAGTAACTCCAACTCTCTTATTTTAAATGGAACACCCAATATATATTTTTATTTTTGAATAAAGCTCATTAAGAGCTTTTCAAAAAGTACCCATACTCGATACTTCTGTACCGGAAGTAGAAAAAACTCGGTAATACCATTATTCAGTTCTTAGCATATGGTTATCCTCACATACCAAGTTTAATATCACTGAACCGTATGCTTCAAAAGTTATTTAGGTAGTGCATTTATTATTTTAATATTCGATACACTTTCCTGTTTTCTTGACTTAGCAACACTAAATTTCTACAGAAGAACAGTATATACGTCTTTTCAGAAAGTTGACTTTTCACTTATAAATAAAATTATATACATAATTTATATTATTCATATGTTGATCTCTAAATATGTAGAAAGTAAGGTATGTAGTTATCTAAATATGTAGTTCTGTAAATATGTAAATATATCAATTCAGCTACACAATGTTAGGCAAATGAAAATAATCGTATTTCATGTTCTTTCAAGTTATGTATTCTTACAGAGATGTGCACCTTAGACTTAGCTACCTATTTCAAGAACAACGTGTAGTCTGCACAAGTAGTATGTACTGTGCTCCAACCACGAGAAAGTCTCTGCCGGATGAGACGAAGCGGGGTAATGCTGTGAATGAATGTTGATGTCATAAGATGTCATAAGGTCACACACGTGGATACTCGTATCTCTATTGGCTCGCTCTCACAGCACAAACAATAACATTGATACACACACATGTTTATACTACCCTAGTTACTGTTCTTCAACCAGGAGATCAACCGTGGAAGGAATCTGCTTACTATTGCGTCATCTATTGGAGCGAAGTAGATAGATAATATTACCGTTGTAACGTCAGTTTAAAAACCATGCGCTCTCCTGCATTTGTTATTTCCTGTATGGAGAGATTAAAAGCCCAGGAGATTAACAGTGATCTAATTTTGTAACTAGGGTAGTATCAATATGTGTGTGCATCATGTTATTGTTTGTGCTGTGAGAGCTAGCCAATACAGATAACAGTACCCACGTGTGTGACCTTATGACATCAACATTCATTCACAGCATTACCCCGCTTCGTCTCAGTTTCCAAAGACTTTCTCGTGGTTGGAGTACAGTACAAAATTAGATCACTGTTAATCTCCCGGTCTTCTAATCTCTCCATACAGGAAATAACAAATTCAGGAGAGCGCATGGTTTTTAAACAGACGTTATAACGATAATATTATCTATCTACTTCGCTCCAATAGATGACGCAATAGTAAGCACATTCCTTTCACGGTTGATCTCCTGGTTGGAGAACAGTAGTTGTAGGCCCGGTTTCTTCAACCTTTGTTAAATTATAACAGTGTGTTATTCCATTTTAACTGTAAACTTAACAGTTACTACTGTTAGTACTAACAGGCTGTTAAAATCCATGTTAATTTAACTGCCCAATTTCATGCAGTTAAATCATTTAACTCTCTGTTAGCAATATGGCTGGTGCGTTAGATGCTGAACTTATGTATGTATACATATATATATATATATATATATATAATATATATGTATTATTTAGAAAATGATATCCATGAATACATAAACAGAGCGGATGATTTCTGTGATTTGACAGACCAGAAGTTCATACAAAAGTATAGGCTATTTTCTGCCAAGCCTCACTTTTCGCTTTCAACTTAGATCCGTTTGTTTGTTTATTCTCATTAATTGGTTTATACTGCGAAATAATTTCCAGCAGAAGGCTTCTCTCGAACGAAGAGAAATTAGTCCCAAGATTTCTTTTTGTTCCAGTGTTTTCCATTTCATAACAGCAATACCAATACGCCGCTCCACGCTATTGTGATACAGACGAGGAAAGAAGCAGAAATCAAACCTGAGAGAATAGAAAGACTTCTATCCTCTCTGAATCAAACAACGGAAACAAGCGAGAATCGCAATTGTCAGAGTTCAGAAAACAGAAGTGAGCCTATAACTTGTTTATAGGTTATGGTTAAACTCTAGAATCTCTGGTCCTAACAGAGAGTTAACAAACAGATGGCGAAGTGTATCAACATCGGTTAAAAACGCAGTAATCATAGATTACGAAACGACGGTTAAACAGTAATAGTGGTTAAAATGTAATTTCTGTGCACCATTCATAATCACCGATTACTTAAACATGGCTAGCTGGCACCTCATTTAACCAGAGTAAAGTCTGTGATGGTACACTGTTTCTACAAAATGACTAAAGGAAAGCATCCATACCGCTGCAAAGATAATAGTCAACGTCTAAAAACGACTGCGCTCACTCCGTTCTACATCGAAATGAACGTGTCCTACATTTTCGCTTTGCATTTGTTTGCCTTTGGGCGCTGTTATATTTGCGAGTTGCATTTCTTTGCTTTTCAGTGCTGTTAGGTTAAAATCGTACAAAATAGAAAAATGAATGCAAAAATGATTATATCCCAATATGAGGTTGAAGTATCGATAGACTTAATTACTAGATTTAAATATATGATATATAAAAAGATGGAATATCTATAAAGGAAAAGGATGTAGAAGATTAGTAGGAATGTGTATACGATCCAGGACCCCATTTACATGAGGCAACTGCTCATTATCCTAAGATCCATCCATAACCTCTCTTTGTTCAGCCAGTGACATAGAGAAAGAGATATTCGAGTATTCCCCCTTTTAGTACAGAAAATAACAGTTACGTAGAATCGTAATATAAGCAGCCGATCCATAGGAGAAATATGACTTTTTGTGATATTTCAAGTGATCCAATTGTAGATTTTGATAAACGAAATCCCTCCTGAAATTTTCTGTCATCTAATTCCTCGTAAGATTTCTCTCTTTCCACTAAAGAAACTTCACGCTCACGCTCTATCCAAGTAATTCAAGTACTGTACAATAATAATCGTCTTCGAAATAAACATCTGTGGCTTTGGCCGCCATTTTGCTTTACTTGCTCTACTAATCACTGGTTATCTCCTTTAACCGCTCGAATATGGCCGGTTAGAGATTACTGTGGTTAACCTCCTATTTAAGTCGTAACCGAGGTCGATCCACTGTAAAAATGCTTAACTAGGGGTTAGGTGACAATTTTAACCGGTGATTACACTAACCGACGTTGATGCACGTGGGCAAGAATGTTAAAATGTGAAATGTAAAGTTGAAGAAACGCAATATTTTTAACAGCAATTCATACTTTTAACTTACAATTAATTAACGCTATGTTAGGTGCATTTTAACAAAGGTTGAAGAAACCGGGCCGTAGTCTCTTAGAATTGTCTCAAGTACAGTCGATAGTCCGCCAGTGAATACACGTCTTTGTTTATATGACCGTCTGCCCATGCCACGCGACCATCTAGTATGCTACAGTAAATGTACCATTAACATTACGTCCACAGGACCGAAACAGACAGGTCTGATAACCAAAATTAAACAATTGAAAACATAACATCATGGAAAATACTATTCTTTTGTTTAAAATGTGGTAAATTGGTGGTTCGAAATATTTGGGTATCTGTATAGTATTGCAGATGTAGAGAGATCAAACGTTTCAGACTTTATAACGGCTTATTCATCAGCACTGCAGAGTAGCTCATGGCAACAGATAGATCCCTTTTTCTCTGCATTCCTTGATATAACTCCGAAATCTATGACAGGATGTAAATGGATCTAGGACGTTTCGTCACCGGCTAGTTTAGTCACTGGCAGTTCGTCACAATGAAAATTTGGTCACAAGACCTGTTGGTCACAATACCTGTTCGTCACAATGATAAGTTGGTCACAAGTATTTTTTCCTAACATGTGACATGTTCGTTACAATGACAACTTGGTCACAGTACTACTTCCTGGCAATATGAATGAATTAATATTGTATTCTTAACCTCTTCCCTTACTATATATTTTACCAGTTTTGTAAAAAAAAGTCATATTTTTTATTTTCGTAAAGAGGTCATTTAATATTGCAGAATCACTGTACATCACTAATTTTCTTACATACCTAAAAATCACTACGAAATAGACATACATTCATACCTGAATTATTATCCCGAGTTATCTCTTGCACCTTGATTCCAGCTCTGGTAGTTGTCCGACTTTCATTTTCTCCTGAACTATTTACCAACTTATGTTTTTTCATGGATTAATTTATGAGGTACAATACCAGTGCTGTTCTCAAGGCGTTAAATGTTGCTTGTCGTGTGATAGACTCGAAAGCAGGGTATTACGCACAGCGGCACATTGCATTCCGGACAGTAGTATCTGCTCTCCTATATGAGAGCGTTTTGGGAAGAATGGTGTAGCAGTCATTGAATATTTGTACCAGTACATCTGTTCTTCAGGTTTGTGAATAATGTTCTGCAGTATCACTATGCCCAAAAGTACACGTATTTCAGTCTTTAGTAGGCCGCCACGAATTATTTTCAGCATTCTGTGAACACTTATTAGCATGCCGAATCGTCTCCTCGAATATAATGTTGATGAGGTCATTATTAAACAATAATTTAAAAAATTGAGAATTATCGTTATCAGAAACAATGTTAAAATTTCAGGGAATGGGGACCTCGGAGGTGCCGAAGAAATGGTGCCAGATGTCTTCTATTCAAACCACTGTCGAAAAGACGCGACATCAACTGATCTGAATTTGTTTGTTGGTCTATAACTTCGTCTTCTGATACCGATGTTTCATTTCCTAATCTTCTACAGGAATATATTCCTGATCAAAAGTTTCGGAATCACTAACTTGATCCATCTTTACACAAAAAAACTAAACACAAACAGAAACCGGCAAAACTAACTAGCATCTACTCACTACTGTGTTTGAATGCTATATGAGCATAGAATTCCACTCGCAAGGAAGAAGTACAAAACACACCACCAGATACAGCAATATCACTAACTTCTGTAGCCATCTAGTGAGGAAAAGGTTAATGCAAGAATGGAAACATATATTCGGGATATAATCCTTGGCACCGAAAATGGGACTCAAACGAGTTAACTCGGGTTAATAAATTTTGACACAAGTTAGCAACCCGAGTTAACTCGGGTTAATCAGGGAAGTGGTTAAGTATCTTATTAATTTTGTTATGTCTCCAATAACTATATAAAAGTCAAAATTTTCCTGCTACGTTATGGTCAAGAAACCGTAAGTACCCCAATATATTATCGTTATCCTTGTACTCCCCATATTTTTCAACAATTCTCTGCATTCTATTATTATCTTCTTTTTATTGCGTGTAGATATTCTTTCTATTTCAACACTGATTTCTGCCGTCTCTCTCTCTCTCTCTGAAGGAGTGCCAGAAGATGACGTAGCGAGGGGTGCGTTTTTCCCATTAAAAGCTGTTTGTTGTTCTTGGTAATTTCATTAAGGTCATAGCAGTTCCATATGTTCGGCGGGAAAAGGGATTGTTGTCCGCCACGACCGCGTCTTCGACCTCTAATGGAATTGTCTTCCGTAGAGTCGAAAATTGGGAGCAGTTCTTCTTCTGCCACATCTCGCAGCTGGTCAAATGCAAATGTCAGGGTCACATCGTCCACGGAAACAAATGTTAAGGCAATAAGCAAACGAAAATGAACTTGAAGTTCACTGTTTTCTTCCCTCATATAGTCTTCACTGATTCATTCAAGCTGTATACTTCTCCAGAATGCTTGGACAAGATGAAAGAGACATGCAGCAATCGTTGACTCAGGGAATGAATGATGTTCCAATAACATTCAAAACTGAAGATTCGTAATCAACCGAAATAAAAGTCGGCATCAATGTTTTATTAAATCGAGCAACAATTTCTTCTTTTAGTTTTCCAAATATAATTCGGTAAGAATTTCTATCCTTTTTCATTAAAGCAAAAATTACTGGGCACCACATTCCACTGACTTTAACATGTACAGTATAAGGTTGTAATAATAATTCTGGGTGCCGATGCAAAGGTGCCATCCATAATCCAATGATTTGATTGTTGTAAATGTCTTCAATTAACATCAGTTGCGTATAATAATTCTGTCGGCTAATTCAGTGTCATAAAAGAGCAACCACCTATAACCATTTAAAGTTTTTGTATGTTTTTCATCAATTACCTCCAAATCTTCTAAGTTCCTAGGTTCAGATGGTAGATGTTCTCGCCGAACTTCTCGAAGTTTTCTTTGTATGGACTCCTTTTTAAGAAGTTTGAAGGTAGCCTCACTGGATACCCTAGAAATGTGGTTTGGATTATGTGGCTGGAGTCACTGCCGATATGCTAGCCGTTGCTTTGATCGAATTAATATATTCTGTAGCTTGAATCCGATTCCAATCAGTGGCATGGGAATGGTCAGTTGATTCTGAGACTATTCTTGTCTTGACAAGTGATATCAGCATCGATGTGCATTCTCTGCATAGATCACAGCGCCAGACGATACCTTTCTTTTGAATTCGATGTTTCGTACGCATGAAACCGTTGTATATGATCTTGTCATCACCACGTTTACTTGAAATGAACCTTAATTGACTACGGTATCCATCATGTAATATTTAAAAAAAAATTAACACAAATTTTGTTTGAATGGAATGTGAAACCGAAACTGTGGAAACATTTTCATACAAATTTTGTTTTAATGGTATGTGAAACTGTAAAGGCTCATTCACAATGAAAATTAAACATAACGTAAGCGTTAACTTAAGAATGTAAACGTTACGGTAAAATCAAGAAGTCATACCATCATTCACGATGGGAACATAAACATAACAGCAAACATACTTGGTAACCATGGAAACATAACAACGACGCCATTTCCTCATATTCTGTCGTATACTTCAGCGCTCCACGATTGTGTTCTGTTTGCAAATCACGTAAGCATAAGCATGAAAGTTTTGAGTTTGCAAACTTCCATGTTAACGTCTTACGGTAATGTTTATGTCAATGCTTATGTGAATCGTTGTGAATGATCCCATTTGGTAGCCTGGGCGCAAACTTCTGTGTTTATGTTACGGTTATGTTTAATTTTCATTGTGAATGGGCCTTAACTGCGAAAACGTACTGTTATACAAAATCGTAATGTGTTACGAATCGTCCTGTTACGAAATTGTAATATGTTACGAATCGTCCTAGTGGCGGAAAATTTGTGGCGAATGATCCGGATCCCGATGTAAATACCCAAAAATGTTGCGCCACATTGAACCCTGTAAAACTCTCAAATTAATCTTTAGAACAAGGTTGTTTCGGTACTTTGTTGGAAATAGGCCTAAATAATAAAACATTTGAAAATGTCTTTATGGAGAAACAGGCGTCGGTGAAATAAAGTTGACCCATTAAAGAGAACCGAAATATTCTGTAGACATTTTGAAAACAAAACTACTGTGGGAGTAGATTTGCTTCGAGTACTTTTCTGTGCTATTGTTTTACCATATTATACGCTCTCATTAGCTCATAGTTTCTCATTAACCTCTGCAATTAGAAAAATACATACTATGAAAAATTGCTGTTGCAAATTAATGCATTAGCAACAAATATATGCGTGCTTGCACTCAGTGCATAACAACTCGTTTAACAATTCAGATAAACTTTCATTACTCAGCAATTCACACTGTTAGCATGGAAACATTTTTGTAAGTGAATGATAGCAAAAATTCGCATGTCATTACATGAAATTACAATGACAATGAAGTGTATCATATTAAGTAAGATCACGACAAGGTTATCAAGATGACGTCTATTTCGAATTCTGATATGGCAGCGTGTCACTTCTTTAGGCCTACTCCATTAATTATAATCGACAGCTTAGACAAAGAAGGACATAAGTAAACGTACCAAAAATGAAATTATCAGAGATACAGCGTCAAAGTGGAATGTCATCATTGACATTAAAGGAACTGCATTTAACCTCCATCCTCCACCGTATGTAGGTATGTGAAATAACCATAATTGAATGAGGATATTTTCTCTCTATTAACCTCCAAAAAGTAATATTAGATATTGTGTACAGATAAAATGTAAATAGACTTCTTATTCTCCTACTTTTCTTCCAGTATTAGTCCCTTTGTCTATACAGTTCTCATCTTTTCTCCTATTTGTACAGATTTATTATTCCTTCCTATTCAAATGGAATTTAAAAAAATGATACACAAATGTGGAAAGACATCCAAATTAGATTTCACAACATAATTTCAAAACCAACTCTACTTTATGATAGTGAATATTGAACCCTTTGAGGACAAACAGCTCGCGAATGAGATTTATGTGGTGCCTAAATGTTATAACGTGAATATATAGAATGAAAGGCGAAGATCTGTGCTATCAATGAAAAGCTGAAGAAATGACACATGACATTAAAAATAAAATCATCAATTGAAATGCTACCAACATATTCTAAGAACGCCAGAGGAATGGTTACCTTTGAAAGTACTATGCATTACCAACCACAAAAAAGGATTTAGGGCAAATCACCCAAAACTGCGCAAGTAAAAAAGGAGAAGATATTTACCTTCATTGATACAGATTATTATTCATCTCATTTAGATAATTCAACCATTTCTTATTACATCCGTTTATTTTGCCTTTGAGGAAGAAAGTTTTTAATTCGAGACTAATTTCAACATTTCTAAGTCTTTCTGTCTTTGAACAGCCTTTTATTGATATCAAAAATCTCATTTATGCCGTATGTATTCTGTTTTTTGTGTTTATTGGTAGCTATCCATGTTTTTCATTTCCAAATAGCATTATTAGAATTGCCATAGTTTTGTAAAATTTCTGTCTTCTGGCCTTTCTAGTTTCATATTTTCCATTCCAAAATTATTTAATTCTTATACGGCCTCAAAAAGGTCATTATTTTCGTTTCGCTCTTTGACATTTTCATGTGAGGCCAATTTGTTATAAAATATTAATTCCTTTCTGATAGCAGTTTTCTCTTTCGTAAATATCGTCAGAATATAAAACTGAATATGAAATTAGATCGAAGTTTCAATGTTATAGTTTAAATTATGAGTAGTTTTATACAGGGGCATCATTTTATTTTTACTAACATTTTTAATATTAATTTGGCTATACCTCTGGATCAACGCCGTTTGCTACCCCTTTCCACGACTGGAGTTCGATGATACTGGCGTAGAATACAAACAAATCACTTTACTAGGTATAGGAGGAAAGAAAAGTAGTTCATCCATTTACGTAAACTAGAAAATATTGCGATTTTGAGTTTGATAATTTTCATTAGATTTTTGTTTAATCAAAATACAGTACAGTATTAACAATGAGTGTTTTTACTCACGAACCGAGCTGTCCATGTGCACGTATTCATTATGCAGTGTATATTATACTGTCTACAGCACATTAGCATACAATATAGAGAAAGAAGTTAAATTAAAAAATAATCATAATATGGATATTTAAACACATTTTTAAAATGGTGGCCTTTCATTTCGATACAGGCTTCAGTTCTTTTGTGCATATTATCGCACTATAGACTATTGCATCTAATTCCAATTGCCAGTTTCGTCCTTCATAATAGTAACTCATGTTGAAATAATTCTGTACCTACTCTATAAAAGAGTACCTTACGTAATGTAAATTCAATCTTCACTTCTGCCCGATCCGAAAAGATAATATTACTCAAAAATACTATCTGCTGTCCGTCCAAGTGGTTATGTCGTAGGGTCGTAGAAAGGGAGGAAATCACGTGACAGTTAATTACTTAACGAGGCCCTTTTATTTAAGCTATTTTAAACAGTTGTATAATATTACGTAGACGTCAAATTCCTAACAGAAATCAATATTCCCAGAAAAGAGCTAAGACAGCCCAGCCACTAGCTGGCCAATAAAAGCTGGTGGGGGAAACCGGGATACGACGTAGGCAAATGGACGACAGTACCTGTGCGAAAATGATTTAATATTGAAAGCTCTTTCGTCACTGGAAAACGCGAACATATTTTTGGAACGTACTGTTTACTATGACCGTAAGGCTACTATGGCTGTATATGGATCTGTGTGCAGGACGGTTGAACTTCATTAGTAGAAGGGGTGGGAGTGAAGTACGTTCAAAAACTCAGGCACAATAAAAATTGAAGTAAAAATAAAATGATGTCCCTGTATTTAGTAGATCAATTAAATTATTCTGACGTAGACTGGAAGCTTGCAGTAAGTCTACATGTTTTGTTTTGTTTTGTCTTTTCGCTACCTCACTACTATAAAAATGACATTCATTTGTATTTGCTATTCGTGTATGCTTAAACTGTATGATGTAATTCGGTCAAATTTTCATTAGTCATTCTCAAGACTCGGGAAAACTAAAAAGCCTATATTTCACTGTTGCATACACAAGCTCAAACAAACATACTAATAGCTTAAGGCTAGACGTTATCTGTATTATTTGCTTCTGTCTTGAGTGGATGCTGCAACAATTTAGATTAAAAGTATATTCCAAGAAATGTATTTAAAAGTCTAAGAGCTCATACTTAAACTTTAGTCAAGTGTTTGGAAAGTTCAGTGTCTTCGTCTCAACTGATCAGTACTGCCGTTAGTTAAAATAGATAATACACTGGTTCTTAATTCACAATAACGGTGTCATCTTATTGGCAGGTAAGTTGATGTCTTTTTGCCTACATCAATAATTATAATATCTACTTTAAGGTATATGTAGGCTAATTAAAGAAGAAGTTTGATTGCTCGTACAGGCCAAGGGATTATTAATATTGGATATTTCAGATTTATTTTTATGCGGTTTATAATAATCGTCTTTGTATTGCGGTTTTATTTAGAGTATTTTTAATTGATATTATTTTTATTTAGTATTGAGCTTTACTCTTACTTGTTACGTGCTTTCAACGTTTGATATTTTGTGCGAGATCGTGCGTATTTGCTTGGTTTCCGCACAAAACCAATACGCGGAAAGTCTAAAATTCCACATTCAGTATTCCCAACCTAACACACATAACAATTTCCCTCTTCTTACCGCTTAAGTGACATATTGATTTTACTGCTTTAGGCTTTTAACATATTATTTTTAGAGACGTTCAATATAGTAATAATTATAAATTGGAAACTTACCACTGCAATTTCACCTAAATTGCATTATTAATTATTGTTTCAAATATTTGCAAAAATTAAATAAACTCTACAACTCCACTAAAGTTACTACATTCGTGATGCAAGTAACATTAAGGAAGCCGTGAAAAAATCAACAAACTTGCCGATGTTATTACTGCAATATGTTATATAAATAATATTGTTAAAATATTAAAATGAAAAATAAATCATTACATAACCTTACCGTTTGTTTTAAGTTCGCATTTATAGACTGGGGGAAAAAAGACAGACGTATATCACGGCCTGCTGGAGTATAGTAAACGCAGAAAACATTTTAAAGCAACAATGTTGAAGATAGATATTTTTGTTTTGCAAATTTTCCGTCATTGAACAGAAACGAAGATGGAGATTTCATTGCAACTAATTAGAAATTCCTTTCAGGTATGTAATAAACGATCTTCGCACAAAATAATGTACGATACATCAGCGGTATGTTTTCTTTCAATTCTCGGAAATTAAAAAAGCTCAACTACGTTTCGCTTTTTCAAACTTTTCCTCGAACATGAAAACTTCAACATACCGCTCTTCTAACGCATATTACTATTATTTGATTACAAATTATTGAATATATTTCATTGAATAACAAATTAGTTTAAGCAGGACCCAGTCGATAAAATAAGTGCGGTATTGCAATGCTCAATGTTTTTTTGAGAATGCATGTGTACGCTCCTTTGAAACAAGTTTGTATTTTACATTTTATCATCATCATCATCGTCAAGGTTTAAGCCTCTAAAGGCTTGTTCCGGTCTCATGCATTAAACATTTGTTGAGTCCATCTTTTCTTTGGTCTTCCAATGTTTGTTTTGCCTATTTGTCTGTAATCTAATAGCAGTTTTGGAATGCGGTACTCTTCCATTCTTTCCACATGTTCCCTCCACTTGGTTCTATATTGATGTATCTTCTCTATTAGTTTAAAGATGCCTAATTCCTTTCTTATATCATTTCTCCTTTTGTCTACAGTCCGCGTCACCGTTTTTGACGTGTGAAATAAGTAATGGGAACGTTAAGTGCTAGCGTCTTTTCTTTAACGTAGTCAGTCTGATTACTGTGTTTGGCAAATGGCCGATGTGACTTGTATAGAAAGTAGAACCATTCTCAGCTGCACTAGCAATATACTCACAAACTGAGCACTATACTCTAGGCCACACGCCAAAGACGCTGGCGCCAGCTGTAACAAAATGTAGTCGGCTATACTCCTTAGGAATCTCATTTCTGCGGCCTCTATTTGTCTCTCTTCACTTTTTTTAATGTCCAACATTCCGAGCCATATAGCAACATGGGCACTGCCATTACTTTATAAAATTTTAATTTAGTTTCTTTCCTGTTTGAGGTTTTTTTTATTGTTCCACATAATATATAGTTAAGTTTATTAATATTTTTTATTACATCGTCATTTTTAACGTATGATACACTGCAGGCTAAGTAATTAAAATTGTTTACTTGTTCTATCATTTTTCCTTCTAAAATGATTTTAGCCCTGATTGTATTGGACCCTTGGAATGCTAGGATTTTTGTTTTGGCTGTGGAGATGTTTAAAGCGTATTTTTTACTTAGAGTATTTAATTGGCATATGGCTTTTTGTAAATGATCCTCTGAGCTACAGATTAGAACTTGGTCATCTGCAAATAAAATTGTGTCTAAAAACGTATGCATAATTTTAAAATGAGTCTCTAGATGTATCTGCCATTCTTCTATGACATTGTCATTGTCGGCCGGCGCCGTGGATCGTGTCCCGGCATAGCTCAGTTGGAAAGAGCACTCAGCGCGTAGAGCTGAGATGTCCTGGGTTCGATTCCCGGTGCCGGAGCGAATTTTTCTCACATGCTTTCAAAAATCTAAGTTTTATTATTAGAAATTCAAAAACTTTACAGAACACTTCGACTTTGACACTCCTTTTTAATTGTCATGTTCGTGCTAAATTGGAATATGCGTCTGTAATTTGGTCACCCACTTGCAAATCACATAGTAATCAAATTGAAAAAATTCAAAAACGATTCTCTAGATATCAGTATTTTAGAAGATATCATTGTTCAGCCCTCCATAACAAAATTTCGTACAACAATCTACTTGCTGAATTTAATTTAATGTCTCTTGCCAGTCGTAGATTACTTGCTGAACAACTTTTATTATATAAAATATTCAACGGTCTACTGGATAATAGCGAAATATTATCACAAATCCAGATTAACGCTAGAACATCACATTTAAGAAATCGTCAATTGTTATATTATAAAAAACCAAACACTTCATCACAAAAAAATTCACCAGTGTTAAAAATGTGTTCAAATTTCAATGAAATATGTAAAACATGGGATCTAGATTTCTGCATTTCTCACATGGAATTCAAACATTTTCTTATTACTATACTGAAGGTACTTTATTTTATATAATATTGCTATTTGTTACTCTGTATTTGCCAATTATAGCTACATTTTACATTTTTGGCTATGATATCTATACTTAACTATTTTTCATTTATTTTATTTTGTATTTTTCATTTATATCTATATCTGTATCCCTTATTTAGGTAGTATCTATTTGTCTGTTCCTTTTTTTTTTTTTTTTTTTTTTTTTTTTTGTATCTGTTTCATCTCTTTCTTTATTTTTTCATGTAAGAATTACATAAAATTCTTAGCTTGGGGAGGGAACTAAAGTTCGGAGAACCGTATGCGTACATTTGCGACACGTAAAATCTTATCCCTGATAAATGACTCCAGGAAAAATTCGTCAGTCACTTCTTGTCACGTTGCATTTCGATACTAAATACCCTCGCAATTGAAAGTATCTATACTAATAATAAATCTGTAGCCGAAATTTTTCTGGTAATTTTAGATTTTCCAAAAATAGTTGGTCCTAACATATATAATTAACTACCCTGAAACCGAAAATCGCTTTTTTGAAATTTTTGTTTGTATGTCTGTCTGTATGTATGTTTGTTACCTTTTCACGCGATAATGGCTGAACGGATTTCGATGAAAATTTGAATATAAATTAAGTTCGTTGTAACTTAGATTTTAGGCTATATGGCATTCAAAATACTTTACTTAAAAGGGGGTTATAAGGGGTCCTGAATTAAATAAAACGAAATATCTCGCTTATTATTGATTTTTGTGAAAAATGTTACATAACAAAAGTTCCTTTAAAAATGATTTCTGATAAGTTTTATTCTTTGAACAATTTTGATAGGACTGATATTTAATGAGATAAATGAGTTTTAAAATTAAAATAACTACCATCTAAGGCGGTGTATTGAAATAAAAAAACAAATGACTTGGTCTATAAGGGGCCTTGGACACAACAATCGAAAACTATGAAACATAGCCTACAGACAATGTTTCTGTGTTTGTATGAAGTAATATAGGATGCTAAATTAACCGATTTTTATAATTAATTATTATTTCATCATTGGAAAGTGTAGTTTCTCTGGATGGACATATGCTATAATGTTATTACAGTAACTTGTGAGTGAATTGAGGACAGGTAAGATTAAAATAGCTTCTTATGCACAGAAAACTTGATAGGTTATTCTGTATATTCATTTCCTGTATTTCTGAAAATAATGTTTGTGAACATATTCATTTTTATCTCAGAGAATTAACGAACAACGAGAGTGTATTGATTTAGTATGCAATAATAGTACGTTAGCTTAGCAATGCATTATTTTATCATTCAAATTTTAACTATGCTCAATTGAATCGTGTTAAAATACATAAAATATATATGCAATAAATGCAATGCAAAAAAATTGGGTAATGAGCCAAGCAGATTGATTATGTTGCGCTGTTGTAAAAGCTGTTCCTCCTGAGATTCAAGAGCTCCCACAACAAATTAAAAACTTTCTAATTCGAGTACATCCGTTATCAAAACACTTTTTACATAATATAATATTAACATAATAATAAATCTGTAGCCAAAATTTTTCTGTTAATTTTCGCTTTTCCAAAAATAATTGGTAATAACAATTAATAACATGTTAAAGGAATTGTCATTGCACCAAATGAGTGGTCTCTGGATTAATATTTTAAATACAATTTAAATTAAGTAACATATTAAACGATTTATCCTTCTATCAAACACGAATGTTCCCTGGATCAAATGTCCTATTTTAATTATGTAATTACTTTATATTTATTTCTAACGGGTGCAGCGGAGCGCACAGGTACGGCTAGTACTAATAATAAATCTGTAGCCGAAATTTTTCTGGTAATTTTCGATTTTCCAAAAATAATTGGTCCTAACATATATAATTAACCACCTTGAAACCGAAAACCGCTTTTTTGAAAATTTTGTTTGTATGTCTGTATGTATGTTTGTTACCTTTTTACGCGATAATGGCTGAACGGATTTCGATGAAAATTGGAATATAAATTAAGTTCGTTGTAACTTAGATTTTAGGCTGTATGGCATTCAAAATACTTTATTTAAAAGGGGGTTGTAAGGGGGCCTGAATTAAATCGAAATATCTCGCTTATTATTGATTTTTGTGAAAAATGTTACATAACAAAAGATTCTTTAAAAATAATTTGCGATAAGTCTTATTCCTTGAAAAATTTTGATAGGACTGATATTTAATTAGATAAATGAGTTTTAAAATTAAAATAACTGCCATCTAAGGCCGTGTAATGAATTAAAAAACAAATGACTTCGTCTATAAGGGGCCTTGGACAGCAACAATGGAAAGCTATGAATGATAGCCTACAGAGAATGTTTCTGTGTTTGTATGAAGTAATATCGGAAGCTAAGTTAACAGATTTGTATAATTAATTATTAATTAACCATTGGAAAGTGTAGTTTCTCTAGATGGACATAATGCTATAATGTTATTACAGTAACTTCTGATATAATGTATTGTAATGTAATATAATATAATATGTAATATTATATTATATAATTTAAGTTATTTGAAGGGTTCACAACCATAGTGGGTCAAGCGCCATTTACTGAATACGTAGAAAACAAGGGTTAAAATTAAGTTATTACCATAATTCAATGGAAACCTATAACAAGTAAAATAAAGTATACACATTAAATCTAAATTATGTCAATGTTCATTAAACTATGGTTGCATGTAATAAAAATTAAGAAACATGTTAAAGGAATAATTGTCATTGCACCAATGAGTGCTCTGGACCAAAATGATCGCATTCTAATTATTTAAATACAATTTAAATTAAGTAACATATTAAACGATTTATCCTTCCATCAAACACGAATGTTCCCTGGATCAAACGTCATATTTTAATTATGTAATTACTTTATATTTATTTCTAACGGGTGCAGCAGAGCGCACGGGTACTGCTAGTCATTAAATAAAATCCTGCTACTACTACTACTACTAGTAGTACTATTACTACTACTACTATTACTACTACTACTACTACTAGTATTACTACTAGTACTACTACTGCTGCTGCTACTACTACTACTATTACTACTGCTACTACTACTATTACTACTGCTACTACTACTATTACTACTGCTACTACTACTATTACTACTACTACTACTACTACTACTACTAGTATTACTACTAGTACTACTACTGCTGCTACTACTACTACTACTATTACTACTGCTACTACTACTATTACTACTACTACTACTAGTATTACTACTAGTACTACTACTGCTGCTGCTACTACTACTACTACTACTACTACTATTACTACTGCTATTACTACTATTACTATTATTACTACTACTAGTATTACTACTAGTACTACTACTGCTGCTACTACTACTACTACTACTGCTAATACTACTATTACTACTACTACTAGTATTACTACTAGTACTACTACTACTGCTGCTACTACTACTACTATTACTACTGCTACTACTAGTATTACTACTACTACTACTGCTATTACTACTACTACTGCTGCTGCTGCTGCTACTACTATTACTACTACTATTACGCGATAGGATCGCAGTTAAGATATGGCTCCAAGCCAGAAGGTCGCGAGTTCTTTTCCTGATGAGGTCATGAGTTTTCTGCATATATTTACCTAATCCTTACGGCCGCATTATGGCCCTTAGCCCTGGGGTT
Organism: Periplaneta americana; assembly: GCA_025594305.2. Lineage (NCBI taxonomy): Eukaryota > Metazoa > Arthropoda > Insecta > Blattodea > Blattidae > Periplaneta > Periplaneta americana. Next base: position 38,720,884 of record JAJSOF020000040.1, on the reverse strand, counting down.
TACTCAGTCTCTAACAGAGAAATTAATACCAGGGTTATTTCCTTGCTAGTAAAAGCGGCGAGAACATAGAAGCGGCATCCCTACTGTTACTAATGCCTATCGTTAGAAAAAATCAGATCATCAACCTCCCTCTAAACTGTGGGCCTCCATGGCATATAATAGGTATCCCTTTTTGTCTATTTTTTTACTTCATTTCATAGATGGTCTGTAATTTACGCAGTTGAAAACAGTGTTGTGTAATTTTATTGCTAGATAGCATTATTAGCTACATTTGTATCATTCTATTTATGAAGTATTGTGCTTGAAGTTTACACAAAATAAAGTACGAGTTTATTATTATTTGACTTTCGTATGAATGGACTGATAAAAGGTTTAAAATATTTGAACAGCCGCTGTGCATTACTGAAAATCCTTTCTTCTGTTTTAAGTCACAAGATACAGAAGTTGTAAACAAACAAGCAAAATTGTAAGTGCTGGCATTATGTAAAGGAGTTTGATGCTATCTAATGAACTGCAAACTAACATTGTTGTGAAAACGAGTCAAGATCAAATTTCATGTAGTACTCTATATAATTTAAATGTATAATTTTACTTAGTATTGAATACATAGATTGTAGGGAAACCGCTAAAGAACTTCATAGAAGGTTAATGAACAAAAATTTAGTGGTCTAAATTTTTTGGTGCGCTCTTATAAATAATTTTGTTTAAAAATAATACAAAGGAGTGGCACGTGATTCATATGATCCTGTAATTGTGTGAAACGTTATGCTCTCGGTTGGGTGTTATAGTGGTATTTAGAATGTTAAGGAATTGGTTCTTATTTACAAAGACTGTGAATATGATAGAGTGAAATAATAGTACATTATGCAACGAGCCTATAATGATAGTAATTAAGAATCGAGTATGGATATTTATGAAACGAGCGCAAGCGAGTTTCATAATTTTCATACGAGCTTCTTTAATTACCATTATAGGCGAGTTTCATACGACTTTTTATGCTCGACCATATTTCTAACTTGAAATTACCGGTATTCAGATGTATACATTTTATTTGTAACTGACAAGATCGGAAGTGTCCTTGTCCTAGGTCGTGAATTGTGAGATGTGCGCAGACGCGAAAGTATTGATTTTTTCCGAGGAACAATAATGTCATTGACCTTGACGTAGTCCCGTTAAACTTGATAATATTATAACCTTGATTATTGAATTCGAAATTGAAAAACGAGATGACAAATTGAATTTATTTGAATATTATTTACAATTAACGCTAATTATTATAGTAACAGAACATAACCTTCTGCGACAGTATTGGATTTCCAGCCTCCGTGACTTTTCGCTAATTCTCTTTCGATTGCATATCCGAGAATAATCGATACTTGCGGTTTTATAACGGTACAAAGCTGACTTGTCATTGGCTGAACACATGTAAGCTGAGTTATCATTGGCTGAAGCCTGTACTTTAATGAGTAGGTGTACTTTAATTACATGCATTAAAGGTTTGCTACCAGATGTATAATTAGTACATTTCGGCATGGTCGAGCATAAATTTAATTTATACAATGTGTCCCTAAATGATTATCGGAGTTTCAAAATTGTTTAATTTCTCTTACTTGCGATATATAAAAACAAATATATGAGATTAAAGAGGAACTCTTCGAGTTTGCATACTGCACTTCATAAGTGTTCAATGTGAACACTATTCGTCACACGGCTGCACACATCTAGCCGATAGTCGAATTTGTTCCAAACATTGGTCAACGTGTCAGCAGTGATAGGCTCAACAGCAGCAACAATCCTTCTTCTCAAATATGGCAGGTCGACAGGTACCGGTGGTACGTACACACAGTCCTTCACATACCCCCACAGGAAGAAATCACAAGGTGTGAGGTCGGGAGACCATGGAGACCATCGGGAGAAAACATGTTATTCGGACCGGCACGTCCTATCCATCGTTGGGAACAGCATCTTTCAACCAATCCCGCACATTATGAAGAATAATGAGGAGGAGCGCCGTTTTGTTGCCAAATGAAGTCTTGAAGTTCAAACTCATTCAGCCGAGGGAAAAGATAATTCTGCAGTATATCGATAACGCTGTGACGCAATAAAGACAAGAAACAAAAACGCTGCGCTCGGAATATTAAACATTCACAGTTCTTCTTTCATTACACGAAAGAAACACGCATCCACTTTCGTTTGTAAAGCTATGCCAATCACCTAAAACTCCGATAATCATTTAGGGACACGGTGTATGTTATACAATTAATTATTACTTTCCATTTTATTCTATTGAATATGTACCATATCGTACATCAGTTATTCATAGATTTCAAAAAGGGGTATGACTCGGTTAAGAGAGAAGTTTTATATAATATTCTTATTGAATTTGGTATTCCCAAGAAACTAGTTCGATTAATTAAAATGTGTCTTAGTGAAACGTACAGCAGAGTCCGTATAGGCCAGTTTCTATCTGATGCTTTTCCAATTCACTGCGAGCTAGAGCAGGGGGATGCACTGTCACCTTTACTTTTTAACTTCGCTGTAGAATATGCCATTATGAAAGTTCAGGATAACACAGATGGTTTGGAATTGAACGGGTTACATCAGCTTCTTGTCTATGCGGATGACGTGAATATGTTAGGAGAAAATCCACAAACGATTAGGGAAAACGCGGAAATTCTACTTGAAGCAAGTAAAGCGATAGGGTTAGAAGTAAATCCCGAAAAGACTACGTATATGATTATGTCTCGTGACCAGAATATTGTACGAAATGGAACTATAAAAATTTGGAGATTTATCCTTCGAAGAGGTGGAAAAATTCAAAAATATCTTGGAGCAACAGTAACAAATATAAATGACACTCGGGAGGAAATTAAACGCAGAATAAATATGGGAAATGCCTGTTATTATTCCGTTGAGAAGCTTTTGTCATCTAGTCTTCTATCAAAAAATCTGAAAGTCAGAATTTATAAAACAGTTATATTACCGGTTGTTCTTTATGGCTGTGAAACTTGGACTCTCATTTTGAGAGAGGAACAGAGATTAAGGGTGTTTGAGAATAAGGTTCTTAGGAAAATATTTGGGGCTAAGAGAGATGAAGTTACAGGAGAATGGAGAAAGTTACACAACGCAGAGCTGCACGCATTGTATTCTTCATCTGACATAATTAGGAACATAAAATCCAGACGTTTGAGATGGGCAGGGCATGTAGCACGTATGTGCGAATCCAGAAATGCATATAGAGTGTTAGTTGGGAGGCCAGAGGGAAAACGACCTTTGGGGAGGCCGAGACGTAGATTGGAAGATAATATTAAAATGAATTTGAGGGAGGTGGGATATGATGGTAGAGACTGGATTAATCTTGCTCAGGATAGGCAGGCTTATGTGAGGGCGGCAATGAACCTCCGGGTTCCTTAAAAGCCAGTAAGTAAGTACCATATCGCACTCCTACTAAAATACGCATATTATTTTTTTCCAACACTGTTTTACTGGTTGAAAGTATAAAATTCTAATAATAAAATAATAAATTATTAAAGGTTTTGGTACCTATTTATTAAAATATTTTTACAGCAGTTTTTACTAGAAAATATCATATCTTTACAAATCACTATGAAATCCATCCATCTGTAATGGAAGTTACATGCATTATGTTACTCCGTACTGTTTCATTGTGTTCCAGATTCAAGATGGCCACGATTACAGGCAGTGCATTTGCTGATGCAGCCATTCTGCTGGGGAGCTTACTGGTGGCGGTGTACTTCTACTATGCCCACAAGTTCACGTATTGGAAGAAAAGGGGTGTAATCACTCCTAAACCTATTCCTGTCTTCGGCAACTTCCTCATGGCTATGCTGCAGAAGCGATCTCCTGGCCAAATAGTGCTAGATGTGTACAATGCCGGACCGCAAGAGCCTTATGTTGGCTTCTATATCTTCTCAAGGTACACAAAATGGGTCTATTTTATAATGTTACCTACTACAATGTTCTGTTGAAACTTCTGTATGCGACTCACTTAGCTTCGTTGTGTAGGGGGATCAGATTTTCAAATGCCCATTCCTAAAAGTGGTCCTGTAAAGTAAGTGAGACCTTTGGTTTTTGTTATTCGTCTTTCATATATTATAGATATATAATCATCATCATCATCATCATCATCATCAATAGCTATCAGGGTTTAGGCCATTTGACCTCTTCCGTCTCGGGTGAAAAGCTGGTCTCTCCATCGCTTCTTCGGGCGTCCACGATCTCGGTATCCAAGGGGTCTGTAATTTAATAATCTCCTGGGTAGTCTATCATTTGGCATCCGTAGAACATGCTCATGCCAGTTGCTCCGATACTTGTGGATTGTCTCCGTAATGGCTGCGATATTTAGTTCTTGTCGGATGTCTTCATTATATTTATGGTCCTAGCGGTCTTAGTAATCTCATCTCAGCTGCTTCTATTCATTTCAGTTGACTAGTTGTTAGAGTCCAAGTTTCTGATCCATATAGCAAAGTTGGAATGGCCATTGTTTCGTAGAATTTCAAAATTATGTCTTGCCGGACCTTCTTAAACAGTGTATTTCTAATTGTTCTTAGCAGCTGTTGAAATTTGGCTAATTTATTATCTATATCTCGAGAATGAATATAGGAGAGATTACAGCCAAGGTAAGTAAAAGCATTTACTTGCTCTACTCAGAGTTATTGATAACTATTTTAGTTCTTACAGAATTTTTACCAATAAAGGCCATGGTTTTTGTTTTGTGTATAGAAATTTCTAAATTGTACTCTTTTGCTTTTTGATATAACCTATGAATTGCCATTTGTAAGTTGTCTTCGGTGTTAGCTAATATAATTACATCATCTGCGTAGAGCAGAGTGTTAAGGGTTTGTTATCGATCATAAAATGTGTGGCCAAATCAATTTCCCAGTCCTTAATAAGTGCATTAATATATATATATATATATATTAAATAAACAAGGAGACAGCGGACAACCTTGTTTTAAGCCTTGATTTGTTATCCTAGTCGTTAAACTGATCTTGTTATTAATTTTAATTTTAATCTTTGTGTTTCTGTACATGCTTTGAATGGCATAAATTAAATTTTGAGGTATCCCTTCTTTCTTTAAAATATTCCAAAGTGTTGATCTATTTACAGTATCAAATGCTTTTTGGAAATCAATAAATGTTATGTGTGTTGGAATATTGAACTCTCGATGTTTCTCAATAAGTTGGGCCAATGTAAAAACTCCATCAGTGCAAGATCTATTTCTTCTGAAGCCGTTTTGTTCTTCAAGAAGTATCGTTTCAGTGATTGGTTTTAGTCCGCTATTTATGATTTTTGCATATATTTTAGCGGCTGAATTTAATAGACTAATGCCTCTATAGTTAATCTTATCTTTTCTATTCCCTTTTTTGTAAATGGGAACCACTAGTGACCCATTCCACTCATCAGGTAAGCTTCCATGTGTGTGTGTGTGTGTGTGTGTGTGTGTGTGTGTGTGTGTGTGTGTGTGTGTGTGTGTGTGTGTGTGTGTGTGTGTGTGTGTGTGTGTGTGTGTGTGTGTGTGTGTGTGTGTGTGTGTGTGTGTGTGTGTGTGTGTGTGTGTGTGTGTGTGTGTGTGTGTGTGTGTGTGTGTGTGTGTGTGTGTGTGTGTGTGTGTGTGTGTGTGTGTGTGTGTGTGTGTGTGTGTGTGTGTGTGTGTGTGTGTGTGTGTGTGTGTGTGTGTGTGTGTGTGTGTGTGTGTGTGTGTGTGTGTGTGTGTGTGTGTGTGTGTGTGTGTGTGTGTGTGTGTGTGTGTGTGTGTGTGTGTGTGTGTGTGTGTGTGTGTGTGTGTGTGTGTGTGTGTGTGTGTGTGTGTGTGTGTGTGTGTGTGTGTGTGTGTGTGTGTGTGTGTGTGTGTGTGTGTGTGTGTGTGTGTGTGTGTGTGTGTGTGTGTGTGTGTGTGTGTGTGTGTGTGTGTGTGTGTGTGTGTGTGTGTGTGTGTGTGTGTGTGTGTGTGTGTGTGTGTGTGTGTGTGTGTGTGTGTGTGTGTGTGTGTGTGTGTGTGTGTGTGTGTGTGTGTGTGTGTGTGTGTGTGTGTGTGTGTGTGTGTGTGTGTGTGTGTGTGTGTGTGTGTGTGTGTGTGTGTGTGTGTGTGTGTGTGTGTGTGTGTGTGTGTGTGTGTGTGTGTGTGTGTGTGTGTGTGTGTGTGTGTGTGTGTGTGTGTGTGTGTGTGTGTGTGTGTGTGTGTGTGTGTGTGTGTGTGTGTGTGTGTGTGTGTGTGTGTGTGTGTGTGTGTGTGTGTGTGTGTGTGTGTGTGTGTGTGTGTGTGTGTGTGTGTGTGTGTGTGTGTGTGTGTGTGTGTGTGTGTGTGTGTGTGTGTGTGTGTGTGTGTGTGTGTGTGTGTGTGTGTGTGTGTGTGTGTGTGTGTGTGTGTGTGTGTGTGTGTGTGTGTGTGTGTGTGTGTGTGTGTGTGTGTGTGTGTGTGTGTGTGTGTGTGTGTGTGTGTGTGTGTGTGTGTGTGTGTGTGTGTGTGTGTGTGTGTGTGTGTGTGTGTGTGTGTGTGTGTGTGTGTGTGTGTGTGTGTGTGTGTGTGTGTGTGTGTGTGTGTGTGTGTGTGTGTGTGTGTGTGTGTGTGTGTGTGTGTGTGTGTGTGTGTGTGTGTGTGTGTGTGTGTGTGTGTGTGTGTGTGTGTGTGTGTGTGTGTGTGTGTGTGTGTGTGTGTGTGTGTGTGTGTGTGTGTGTGTGTGTGTGTGTGTGTGTGTGTGTGTGTGTGTGTGTGTGTGTGTGTGTGTGTGTGTGTGTGTGTGTGTGTGTGTGTGTGTGTGTGTGTGTGTGTGTGTGTGTGTGTGTGTGTGTGTGTGTGTGTGTGTGTGTGTGTGTGTGTGTGTGTGTGTGTGTGTGTGTGTGTGTGTGTGTGTGTGTGTGTGTGTGTGTGTGTGTGTGTGTGTGTGTGTGTGTGTGTGTGTGTGTGTGTGTGTGTGTGTGTGTGTGTGTGTGTGTGTGTGTGTGTGTGTGTGTGTGTGTGTGTGTGTGTGTGTGTGTGTGTGTGTGTGTGTGTGTGTGTGTGTGTGTGTGTGTGTGTGTGTGTGTGTGTGTGTGTGTGTGTGTGTGTGTGTGTGTGTGTGTGTGTGTGTGTGTGTGTGTGTGTGTGTGTGTGTGTGTGTGTGTGTGTGTGTGTGTGTGTGTGTGTGTGTGTGTGTGTGTGTGTGTGTGTGTGTGTGTGTGTGTGTGTGTGTGTGTGTGTGTGTGTGTGTGTGTGTGTGTGTGTGTGTGTGTGTGTGTGTGTGTGTGTGTGTGTGTGTGTGTGTGTGTGTGTGTGTGTGTGTGTGTGTGTGTGTGTGTGTGTGTGTGTGTGTGTGTGTGTGTGTGTGTGTGTGTGTGTGTGTGTGTGTGTGTGTGTGTGTGTGTGTGTGTGTGTGTGTGTGTGTGTGTGTGTGTGTGTGTGTGTGTGTGTGTGTGTGTGTGTGTGTGTGTGTGTGTGTGTGTGTGTGTGTGTGTGTGTGTGTGTGTGTGTGTGTGTGTGTGTGTGTGTGTGTGTGTGTGTGTGTGTGTGTGTGTGTGTGTGTGTGTGTGTGTGTGTGTGTGTGTGTGTGTGTGTGTGTGTGTGTGTGTGTGTGTGTGTGTGTGTGTGTGTGTGTGTGTGTGTGTGTGTGTGTGTGTGTGTGTGTGTGTGTGTGTGTGTGTGTGTGTGTGTGTGTGTGTGTGTGTGTGTGTGTGTGTGTGTGTGTGTGTGTGTGTGTGTGTGTGTGTGTGTGTGTGTGTGTGTGTGTGTGTGTGTGTGTGTGTGTGTGTGTGTGTGTGTGTGTGTGTGTGTGTGTGTGTGTGTGTGTGTGTGTGTGTGTGTGTGTGTGTGTGTGTGTGTGTGTGTGTGTGTGTGTGTGTGTGTGTGTGTGTGTGTGTGTGTGTGTGTGTGTGTGTGTGTGTGTGTGTGTGTGTGTGTGTGTGTGTGTGTGTGTGTGTGTGTGTGTGTGTGTGTGTGTGTGTGTGTGTGTGTGTGTGTGTGTGTGTGTGTGTGTGTGTGTGTGTGTGTGTGTGTGTGTGTGTGTGTGTGTGTGTGTGTGTGTGTGTGTGTGTGTGTGTGTGTGTGTGTGTGTGTGTGTGTGTGTGTGTGTGTGTGTGTGTGTGTGTGTGTGTGTGTGTGTGTGTGTGTGTGTGTGTGTGTGTGTGTGTGTGTGTGTGTGTGTGTGTGTGTGTGTGTGTGTGTGTGTGTGTGGACACACACACACCAGAGTGTTGCATTGAAGTTAAATCGCTCGTTTGAACTCGGTCCAGTGTCGCACCCTCGAGTGAGATACGATCAGTCGTGATACGCTCGTAATAAATAGAAGTACAGTCTAGTATATACAGTCGCGAAGCTCAATACGTAGCAAATATGCAAACATTAGATAGTTGCTCACCACTAGGATCGCTAATATCGCCTCATTACAGGCCATGCAAAATAGTACCGTCACAGTCTATTGTTTCTAGCACCCTCAAAACTCAAGCTTCGTGACTGTATATAGTAGACTGTGATACAAGGTCATCTCACCGACATGTCTTATCTTGTATGGAAGGCGAAGATAAGATACACACATTATGTTTTGCTCACACTGTAAAAATAAGGCTTTATTTTCTGCGTTTATGACAAATATTTAATGGAACAGTCAATGGAACGTACCAAAACAGGAGCATGAAGTTATAAATAAAATAGTATGAAAAACTTCGATATACAGTTATTATTGCTAATTAATAATTATTCAATATTTGATTTACCACATATAGGCCTATACTAATAATAAATCTGTAGCCAAAATGTTTCTGGTAATGTTCGATTTTCCGAAAATAATTGGTTTTAACATGTATAATTAACCATCCTGAAACCGAAAATCGCTTTTTTGAAATTTTTATTTGTATGTCTGTCTGTCTGGATGTTTGTTACCTTTTCACGCGATAATGGCTGAACCGATTTATATGAAAATTGGAATATATATTAAGTTCGTTGCAACTTAGATTTTAGGCTATATGGCATTCAAAATACTTTATTTAAAAGGAGGGTTATGAGGGGGCCCGAATTAAAAATTCGAAATATCTCCCTTATTATTAATTTTCATGAAAAATATTACATAACAAACGTTTCTTTAAAAATGATTTCCGATAAGTATTATTATATACAAAATTTTGATAGGACTGATATTTAATGAGATAAATGACTTTTAAAATTACAATAACAACGCCATCTAAGGCGCTATATTGAAATAAAAACAAATGACTTCGTCTATAAGGGGCCTTGGACAACAACAATCGAAAGCTATTAAACATAGCGTACAGATAATGTTTCTGTGTTTGTATAAAGTAATATTGGAAGCTAATTAATTGTTTAATTATTATTTCACCATTGGAAAGTGTAGTTTCTCTAGACGGACATAATTCTACAATGTTATTACAGTAACTTCTGAGTGAAATTTAAGGATATACAAGAGTATTAAAATAACAATACAATACATTTTCACCGCCGCCTCAGATTATAGCGTTGTTGTTCCTGCAGTAACTCCTATGTGCAAAATATAAAATTTTTGAGTAGGAAGAAAAAACATATTTATTCATTCCATGGCAATGGTACATAGGAGATCGTGAATTCTTACATTTTTTAAAGAAAGAAATATAATTACATATCACTGTTTATGCTGTATCACTATTTAAGTTATTTGAAGGGTTCAGAACCATGGTGGGGCCAAGCGCCATTTACTGAAAACATAGAAAACAAGGATTAAAATTAAGTTATTACCATAATTCATTGTAAACATATAGCAAGTAATATGAAGTATAGACATTAAAACTAAATATGTCAATCTTCATTAAACTATGGTTGCATGTAATAACAATTAACAAACATGTTAAAGGAATTGTCATTGCAACAAATGATTGCTCTCTGGACCAAAATGATCGCATTTTAATTATTTAAATACAATTTAAATTAAGTAACATATTAAACGATTTATCCTTCTATCAAAAACGAATGTTCCCTGGATCAAACGTCCTATTTTAATTACGTAATTACTTTAGATTTATTTCTAACAGATGCAGCGGAGCGCACGGGTACGGCTAGTATATAATATGATAGATCCATACATAGTGTTCCGCCTATATACTGCGACAATGTAGAAACGTTTTACAAAATGTTATTGATATAGCAGTAGATTAATAACAATATTAGTACAGAGATAACGGCACAGAAAATATAATAAAACAAATAATCATGTTGCACAACTGTTACATGACTGTTACAGACGCAAAGATTGATACACTAATTATTATTATTATTATTATTATTACTATTATTATTATTATTATTATTATTATTACTATTATTATTACTAGAAAACTTGATACAGTTCTTGCATTATCGTGATTGTGTTCTCCGTTCATAATAATTACATTTACATCCAATAACATCTATCAGATGTGGCAAAAACAAAATCACTCCTGTGTGAGAAAAAAATTACCTGCAACATTTATATTACATTTTAAAGCAAGTCTTGTAGTTGTACTATGGAGAGGTTAAACACTGCAAAGTTTTTAAATGATAAATATCTATGATGTTACTACACAGTTCATCACTGTAACAAGAACGAATGTCTAACGCTCGGCTTATACCGTTCGAGGATTTATCGCTCGTGACAATTTTACCCATCATGCATGTGCGCTACCTATCGGATTATGCTATGAACTACTTGGCGCTCGAGCGAAAACGTCCGATGCAGACCTCTGATACACACATACATAGACTTTACACCACCAGTTTTTTAATACATTCAGATTTTCAAATATGCAGACTAATAGCTATCGGATACAACCGCAGCAAAGGAAAGTATGTATCAGCAGTAATATATATATATATACAGGGACATCATTTTATTTTTACTAACATTTTTAATATTAATCTGGCTATACCTTTGGAGAACCGGAAACACAGTTTGCTACACCCTTCCACGACTGTAGTTCGATGATACTGGCGTAAAACACAAACAAATATCTCTACTACGTATACGAGGAAAGAAAAGTAGTTCATCCATTTACGTAAACTAGGAAATATCGTAATTTTGATTCCATAATTTTCATTAGGTTTTTGTTTAATCAAAATACAGTACTGTATTAAGAATAAGTATTTTTACTCACGAACTGAGTTATCCATGCGAACGTATTCATTATGCAGTGTATATTATACTGTCTACAGCACATTAGCGTACAATATAGAGAATGAAGTTAAATTGAAAAATAATCGTAATATGAATATTTAAACACATTTTTTAAAATGGTGGCCGTTCATTTCGATACAGGCTTCAGTTCTTTTGTGCATATTATCGCACTATAGACTATTGCATCTAATTCCAATTTCCAGTTTCGTCCTTCGTACTAGTAATCATGTACCTACTCTATAAAAGAGTACCTTACGTACTGTACATTCCATCTTCACTTCTGCCCGACCCGCACAGATAAAATTACTCAGACATGCTATATACTGTCCGTCCAAGTGGTTATACCGCAGGATCGTAGAAAGGGGGGAAATCACGTGACAGTTAATTACTTAACGAGGCCCTTTTATTTACGTTATTTTAAACAGTTGTATAATATTACGTAAACGTCCAATTCCTAACAGAAATCAATGTTTTCAGAAAAGAGCTAAGACAGCTAAGACATTTATTTACATGATTTTTACACAGTATTTGAAGAAAATATAAATATTTCAGTAATTTCGAAACAACAAAAAACGAAAACAATATTTCATTTTACGTAGTAGGTACTAATTATTTCAAAGTAATACTCTTTCATTGTTCCTCAAGCATTGTTGGGACCATTGGTGCACAAATGCTAAGAAAGAAAATATTTTACTCCCAATTACATGCAATTGGACATTGTGAGGCTTTTACACTGGAATCATTTCCTTACTGTATATTAATATAAATTCACCTTATTATTAATATAGTAGTAGCAGATCAGCTTTTGTTTCAGTAACACAGATCAGTACGGGTGCTCATTGAGCTGTGATTGTGAATGCGTTATGAAAAATAAAGTGAGGAGTCCACAGATATAACGAAGAAGAGAAATCACGAATCATATAACGTAACTGTTATGATGTTTTGCTCAGCCAATAGTAATTATTTTAAAATGAAAGGCTTTCATCATATCATGTGGACCTAATAGTGATATGAGAATTAAATCATATTAGTAAAGTTCTCAAAATATAATATTCGCCTGCTCTTATTTCTTAATTAGTTCTCTCACGGCAAGACAAACATGACAATGATGTTGTTTTGGAGTCTGTACTAACACAGCCATCAATGTATAGACGACTTACAACTTCTATTTGATAAGCTGGTAAGTGATAAGAACATTGAGTGAGGAATACATGTGAGGGTCTTGAGGTTGTAAGGGAAGGAAGAAAGCAACTATTTGTAAGGCGGAAAAATTTTCTGGAAAAATAATACATAATGGCGAATTTCCCATCTCACGTTACTATATTATCTTAATATACAATAATAAATCTTTAAACCTGACATAAAGAAAACGTCCTCGCTTCACAGCTTGTGAAGTACTCTTTTAACTCAATTTAGTAACGTTCCCAACTTGCTGATACTTGCTCTCAACGTTTTCCAAATAAACTATATATAAATTTAAATTCAAGCTTAATTTATCCAATTTATTAATAATAATGTGAATTTATATTAATATACAGCAAGGAAATGATTCCAGTGTAAAAGCCTCACAATGTCCTATTGCATGTAATTGGGAGTAAAACATTTTCTTTAACATTTGTGCACCAATGGCCCCAATAATGCTGGAACAATGAAAGAGTATTACTTTGAAATAATCAGTACCTACTACGTAAAATGAAATATTGTGTTTGTTTTTTGTTGTTTCGAAATTACTGCAATATTTATATTTTCTTCAAATACTGTATACAGATCATGTAAATAAATGATTATTTACAAACGACTGCATTGTGAATTGTAATTGAGTAAATCTATTGTTTCTTGTGTCACAATTATTGTCAAATATAGACATTGACAATAATTGTGTTTTTTCCTTCTGCTAAGTATGTTTATAATGTCCAAATGTCAATTTAATTGAACACTAGAAGCGCAGAATAGATTCTTGTACAGGGACATCATTTTATTTTTACTTCAATTTTTATTGTACCTGAGTTTTTGAATGTACTTCACTCCCACCCCTTCTACAAAGGAAGTTCCAACTCCACACAGAACCAAGACCGCAGATAGTAAGCACTACTGAGTTACTGAGTATAGTACGTTCCAGAAATATGTTCGCGTTTTCCAGTGACGAAAGAGCTTTCAATATTGAATCATATTTTCGCACTAGTACTGTCCGTTTGCCTACGTCGCATCCCGATTTCCTCCACCTGCTTCTGCTCGCCCCTCTGTAAAAGCTGAGCTGTCTTAGCTCTTTTCTGAAAACATTAATTTCTCTTAGGAATTGGACGTTTACGTAATATTATACAGCTGTTTAATTTAACTTAAATAAAAGGGCCTCGTTAAGTAATTAACTGTCACGTGATTTCCTCCTTTCTACAATCCTGCGGCATAACCACTTGGACGGACAGTAGATAGCATATCTGAGTAATGTTATATTTTCGGGTCGGGCAGAAGTGAAGATTGAATTTACAGTACGTAGAGTAGGTACAGAATTATTTCAACATGAGTTACTAGTACGAAGGACGAAACTGACAATTGGAATTAGATGCAATAGTATATAGTGCGATAATATGCACAAAAGAACTGAAGCCTGTATCGAAATGAACGGCCACCATTTTCAAAATTGTTTTTAAATATTCATATTATGATTATTTTTCAATTTAACTTCTTTCTCTATATTGTACGCTAATGTGCTGTAGACAGTATACACTGCATAATGAATACGTTTGCATGGATAACTCACTTCGTGAGTAAAAACACTTATTCTTATACAGTACTGTACTTTGATTAAAGAAAAACCTACTGAAAATTATCAAACTCAAAATCGCGATATTTCCTAGTTTACGTAAATGGATGAACTACTTTTCTTCCATCCTATACCTAGTAGAGTGATTTGTGTTTTACGCCAGTATCATCGAACTCCAGACTTGGAGGGGGAGCAAGCGGTGTTTCCGGTTCTCTAAAGGTATAGACAGGTTAATATTAAAACTGTTAGTAAAAATAAAATGATGTCCCTGTACATCCCTCCAGCTAAGAACTGGTAAGAGCAACACGTGAATGACGCAATCTGTACAGACCGGCGTTCCGCGCACATACACTGCACTTTCAGTGTCTGATTTCTGACATGCCTGCTCTAGAAGATCTATTTTTTTTTTATATATTTTTCATTCTTCTGTTACATTTTTTTTTCTAATAAAATAATCTATTAGAACTAAGAATTATGTGGATGACAACTTTACATTTCAACATTATAATATGTTTCAGACCATCAATTGTGATACGTGAGCCCAATATCATCAAGCAGATTCTGATGAAGGATTTCAACTATTTTTCCGACCGCCATGCTTGTTCGTCAGAAGATGATGTCCTGGGAACGCAGAACCTATTCACACTGAATGGAGAACCATGGAAGTATCTGCGCACGAAACTCTCTCCCACATTTACATCGGGTCGAATGAAGAAGATGTTTCCTCTGGTTCGAAACTGTGCAACGCAACTAGTAGATTATATGCTAGATCATTCTGGAGAGAAATCGCCAGTGGAGGTGAAAGAGACGATGGCCAAGTATGCCACGGACGTGATATCGACCTGTGCATTTGGAATTGAGACAAATTCACTGAAAGACCCTAATGCAGAGTTCAGGGAATTTGGAAGGAAGATATTCGAGTTTACAAGATACCGCACGCTGGAAGTGCTCTCTCTCTTCTTCGTACCCTCCCTCATGAGCTTTCTGCATGGCAAGTTCTTCACAAAGGAGTCAACAGAGTTCCTACGAAAAGTCTTTTGGGACACAATTAACTACAGGGAGGAGAACAAAATCCGTCGCGATGATTTTCTTGATTTGCTGATCCAGTTGAAAAATAAGGGACGCATTGATGATGGTGAAGACGAAGAGAAGGACTTTAAAAAAGTAACCAATGATTCATCGCTTTTTGGTAAGTTGTACAGAGTGATTTATATAGAACTGACACATTTCTTTCATTAATTGTTTCAAAACGAATTGTGCTAGCGACAACTTATTATACCTAAAATGTAGAGGAATTTTGGGAGATTATTTACCTCTATAGCAAATGTTGAAAATGTCCTCCATCCTGCATAAGGCACAACTCAACACGTCGTTCCATGTTACTGGCCACTCGTTGGAGGACTCTGTTGTCAATAGCTTGAATCTCCTGTGTGATGTTGTGCTTCAGATCGTCCAATGTCTGGGGACGTGTGGCGTAAACCCTGTCTTTTAAGTAACCCCATAGAAAGAAGTCCGGCGTTGTCAAATCCGGAGATCTCGGTGGCCACAGGTTCCTGGAAATTATTCGGTCGTCACATAACCGGATAAATGAAACCATGCTTCATCTGTGAACCATGTGATGGACAATATGGCAGGATTTTGCACAATGAACGTCTGAAACCAACGACAATAATTCAATCTTTTATCCTTACCTGGTTTCTGTAGCTGATGAACAACCGTAACCCTATATGGCTTTAGGCTCTCTGACACATTGAGTAGGTGTACCCTGTTTCCTGCAAAAAACGTCTTAATGATTTTTTGGGTGACTGCTCCAGTCGTGCTCTTACGTCAACAACAACCGTGGGAAGCCTAGATGAACGATGCTTGCCCTTTTCACTCATCAGAGATCCAGTTGTTTCCAATTTGTTTACCAGTCCCAGTATTGTGTTTCTTTTGGGAGGATTGCGAACACCAAATTCTCTCTGGTATGCCCTTTGAGTAGCTGTAATTGAATTCGTAATCCAGTATTGCTTCACAAGGAAGAGTCGTTGATTTAATGTGTACTGCATTTTCACGTTGACACAAAATGTCGAAAACAGCTGCCAACAATAGGAATAAAACATAAACATCTGCGCATCTAGTGACAAGGAATCGAAACTCCAGAACATTCTGCTTAATTTGGTGCTAAAATTGGGTCATTGAATGAATTTCCAACGGAATAATTAAAGAAAGAAATGTGTCAGTTCTATATAAATCACTCTGTAGATTAAATAGCATAATTCTAAGTTAAATTATACCAAATACTATTGTTATTAATTGTATGCACGAAAATCCATACACGATAGTTGAATAACTATTGATATAACAGGTGTGAAGTGTCCGTTAGCCTATATAAAATGTCTGTCACATATATTTTTAAAATGTACAATTTGTCAAGTGAATTTTCTGAGAGCCCCTAAGATCCCGCGATGCGAGGGGGCCGCAAAAAAACAAAAAGTTTGAAAAAAAAAAAAAAAAGAATGTAAATAGGTTGTCATAATGGGGAAAAAAGACATTTAAAGTAGTAAAAGAAAAAGAGTTCGCAACTTTCAGTGAACACGCCGGTACATGTCAACAAAACTATCAGTAAACTAGAGATGGGAACGATATATCGGTTTTTACGAAATACCGATATTTTCGTTTCGATATAGCGATATATCGATATCGAAATTTTGATTCAATATATCGTATAATATATCGGTTTTCTCATAAATTTATCGATTTTTTGTGGAATTATTATCATTATCAACAACAACAACAACAAAATCCACACTAGACAACTCCGATAATTCCCGAGAGATGGCGCTACTGAAGGCGGACAGTTAGGCCTACATAATTGTGCAACCTCACTCAATACCTTGTTCTAATTGGCTGGACTGGAATTCCAATTCAAATTGTTTAATATGCAGCACCAAATTCAAAATGCTGATAAATGATGATAGAGACTGGATTAATCTTGCTCAGAATAGGGACCAATGGCGGGCTTATGTGAGGGCGGCTATGAACCTCCGGGTTCCTTAAAAGCCAGTAAGTAAGTAAGTACATGACTTTTTTTATTTGTTACAGTGCCACGTTGAAATACTTTCTTGTTAATTGTACGTGATCTTTCAGAATTCACTGGTGATAATCTGGTAGCTCAGCCTGCACTCTTCTTCACGGCTGGCTTTGAGACTAATGCAACGACCCTCAGCTTCACACTATACGAGCTGTCTCTGCAACCAGAACTCCAGAAAAGGCTTAGGACGGAAATTGCTGAAATCATGAAAGCCAGTAACGGAGTACCAACATACGAAGACATCTTTGGCATGAAATATCTGGGCATGGTTGTCTCAGGTACATTTGCTTTTTTTCCCTTTTATTTTATGGATAAAATACCGCACTTATAGTACTGTATAGTTATTGATGATGCAGCTTGTGGTTTTAAAATTTTATCTGTAAATTGTTTGGGGCCACAGAAATTATATTTTTATTTATTAATTTATCCATCTATTTATTTTCATCATCGGTAGTTAGAACAATAGTTATTTCTTATTAGATTATACTGATCATCTCTGGGAAAAGAATAGCGATGACTCTCTTTCTTCATGTAGGGGAGTAGTGGGTACAGTGAGACACAAAATATTAAGACATATGTACGCAAGTGATAATTCAAGTATTTTTAAAATCAAGTGCAATAGAAATAGACATTAAAACAAGGAGTACAATAATACATAAACAAAAATGTTAATAGATAAAGGACATAATATACAATACGTGTTCGACAAAAAAATTCAAATGTCTCACTGTTCCCATTCAGGAGGGTACAGTGAGACACCACAGTGTCTATTCACGGACATTGAAATGATTTACATTTATTTCAAAAGAAAGGAAAGCTTGCTGTCTCTTTATCTTGACATGTTTTGTAGGCTTATTTAGAATCATTTTGATGTCTGACTTCGAAACCATTGAAACATCTGGAACATTTGGAAAAGTGAATTTTCCATGACATCTCAAACTTTTGCGAAAAAATGAAATGAATTTTTGGTGACAACAAAGCATATAATTATGAGAATTTAATTTAATTCTTTGTTATTTTTTAACGTTTTCTTAAATTTGCGAATAATTTTTATTTGGTTACTAGTATGTTCATTTTTAATGTTAGTTACTGGTAAATGTATTATAATTACAGTTTGTTTTTGCAAATCATTGGTACATAGGAACAGTGAGACGTCTCAGTGTACCCTTCAATGGCGTCTCACTGTTCCCTTTACGCATAGTTCGTTTAAAAATGACGCCATCACTTCAAAATTAAAACAAGAAAGACGAAACTTTGCCAAACGTAACCTCAAATACCATAGTATTATGTAACAAAACATTCATATGTATATCTCATTTGTATATCCAATATAACCTTATTGAATACAAACCAAAATTTTACTTCTAGAGTGAAAAATTACGAATTATTTTTTTCATCACTCACCTTTATAATTAGAATAAAATCGAGTATGACAATACTGTTACTTTACTCATGCAACATACAACGCCACTGTTACTAGCGTCTCAACATCTAAAATCGAGTATGACAATACTGTTACTTTACTCATGCAACATACAACGCCACTGTTACTAGCGTCTCAACATCAAAATTTACCATCTAATAAAAAATGTCTCACTGTTCTCCCTGTCTTACTGTATTGTATTGTATTGTATTTATTAACATTCCACGGAATTCATACATGCTTACAGCTCGAATATGGAACAAGTCAAAAAACTTAATACTATTATAAAATCTTAATTTATAGTCACAGTCTAGATGAAATATATACAGACGAAATTTACAATATAGTCTACTAGTACAACACATAGTTTTAATATCAATTTCATGAAGTGTTCTTGAATGTCATGAATTCACCTACAGAATAGAAGGCGTGAGAAATTAGGTACTTCTTTAATTTGGCCCTAAATAATTTTATGTTTTGAGTTTCATTTTTTATATCGATAGGGAGGCTATTAAAAATTTTTACTGCCATATAACGCACTCCTTTTTGATAGCACGATAGACTTGCCGATGGAGTATGAAAGTCATTTTTTGACGTGTATTTATGCTATGAACTGTTGAATTAGTTACAAAGTTTTCACGATTACATACGAGGAAGACTATTAATGAAAAGATATACTGACAAGCCATGGGCATTATTTGTAGTTTTTTTTAAATAGTCTTACACGATTCCCTAGATTTGGCACCTACTATTATTCTAATTACTCTTTTTTGTAATATAAATATATTGTTACTATCTGTGGAATTTCCCCAGAATATTATTCCAAAACTCATAGTGGAAGTATGCAAAGTATATTGTTTTTAAGGTATTGATATTTACTATCTTTTGCATAGATCTAATAGCAAAACATGCTGAATTTAGTTTGGGGGTAATTTCTTTAATATGATTTTTCCAATTTAACACATTATCGATTTTTAAGCCAAGAAATTTGGTTGTTGTTGTTTCTAATAGGGATCTATTGTTAATTATTGCGCTAGGAATTTGCGACGTTGAATTTGGACAGGATTTAAATTGAATTATGTTAGTTTTGTTACAATTTAATACTAATTTATTGACTGAGAACCAGTCACGTATTTTGAAGAGAATTTCCTCTGTTGAAGATTGGAATGTGTTGGAGTTATTGGCTTTAATTACTATACTTGTGTCATCTGCAAATAATATGGGATGACCTACATCTTTTATAAGGGAGGCAAGATCATTTATAAACACTAGAAAAAGTAGGGGACCTAATATTGATCCTTGAGGAATTCCATTATTAATAGTTCCCCATGTCAATGTAGATTTCATAGCTGTATTGATTTCAACTTTCTGTTTCCTATCTATGAGATATGAGTGAAACCATTGGTGTGCAACACCTTTAATTCCATAATAATCTAATTTATCTAGCAGCTTTTTATGATTTATACAGTCAAATGCTTTGGATAAATCACAGAAAATTCCTCCAACTTGTAATTTTTTATTTACTGCCTCCAGAATTTTGTCAGTCAAACTCAATGTTGCATTTTCTGTGCCTTTATTTTTCCTAAATCCAAATTGTTCTGGGACTAAAATGTTGTATCTTTCTAGATGATGATATAATCTTTTATACATTACTTTTTCAAAGATTTTGGAGAAGACTGGTAGAAGTGATATGGGTCTGTAATTTTCTGGAGACGTTGTTTCGCCCTTTTTGAAGATAGGAATAACCACTGAATATTTTAATCTCTCGGGAAATATACCATTGAACATTGAATAGTTACATAAATAACTTAATGGTCCAGCTATAATATGTGAACTCGCTTTTAATATTTTGCTTGTACTGTACCCACTTCTCCCCTAGATGTTATTATGAAGTATGAAGAGCCTTAATAATTAATCAGTTTTTCCTTATTTTAATAATTTAGTGGTTAAAGAACTGTTACGAATTCATCATGCACCAAAATGTCGCTAGATAACATAAATGCCACATCTTAGAGTACTGTACTGAAATCTGGTGCTGGCGGAAATTTAACAAATTTACATTTGTGTCAACAAATAAATACTGTACTCCTTAATGTTGTGGCAATGTTCCTGCTGAAGAGTCAATTAATGATTCATCATAGAGTGAATGAGAGAAACAAAGACAGAGCTTCCTCTTCGTCTCCGCATATGATCTATGTATCTTAATGTTGTCTACCATCTGATATCTTCTTCTGCCCCGAGCTTTCCTTTCAGTAAACAGTTTCTTTTTAGCCAATTATTATTATTATTATTATTATTATTATTATTATTATTACTAGCCATACCCGTGCGCTCCGCTGCACCCGTTAGAAATAAATATAAAGTAATTACATAATTAAAATAGGACATTTGATCCAGGGAACATTCGTGTTTGATATAAGGATAAATAGTTTAATATGTTACTTAATTTAAATTGTATTTAAAATATTAAAATGCGATCATTTTGATCCAGAGACCACTCATTTGGTGCAATGACAATTCCTGTAACATGTTTCTTAATTGTTATTACCAATTATTTTTGGAAAAGCGAAAATTAACAAAAAAATTTTGGCTACAGATTTATTATTATGTTTATATAATATAATATTATATTATATTATGTAAAAAGTGTGTTGATAACGGATGTACTCGAATTAGAAAGTTTTTAATTTGTTGTGGGAGCTCTTGAATCTCAGGAGGAACAGCTTTTACAACAGTGCAACATAATCTGCTTGGCTCATTACCCAATTTTTTTGCATTGCATTTATTGCATATATATTTTATGTATTTTAACACGATTCAATTGAGCATAGTTAAAATTTGAATTATAAAGTAATGGATTGCTAAGCTAACGTACTATTACTGCATACGAAATCAATACACTCTCGTTGTTCATTAATTCTCCGAGATAAAAATGAATATATTCATAAACATTATTTTAAGAAATACAGGAAATGAATATACAGAATAACCTATCAAGTTTTCTGTGCATAAGAAGCTATTTTAATCTTACCTGTCCTCGATTCACTCACAAGTTACTGTAATAACATTATAGCATTATGTCCATCCAGAGAAACTACACTTTCCAATGATGAAATTTAGCTTCCGATATTACTTCATACAAACACAGAAACATTCTCTGTAGGCTATCTTTCATAGCTTTCGATTGTTGTGTCCAAGGCCCCTTATAGACGAAGTCATTTGTTTTTTATTTCAATACACCGCCTTAGATGGCAGTTGTTTTAACTTTAAAAGTCATTTATCTCATTAAATATCAGTCCTATCAAAATTGTTTAAAGAATAAAACTTATCAGAAATCATTTTTAAAGAAACTTTTGTTATGTAACATTTTTCACAGAAATCAATAATAAGCGAGATATTTCGATTTATTTAATTCAGGCCCCCTTATAACCCCCCTTTTAAATAAGGTATTTTCAATGCCGTATAGCCTAAAATCTAAGTTACAACGAACTTAATTTATATTCAAATTTTCATCGAAATCGGTTCAGCCATTATCGCGTGAAAAGGTAACAAACATACAGATAGACAGACAGACATACAAACAAAAATTTAAAAAAAAAGCGATTTTCGGTTTCAGGGTGGTTAATTATATATGTTAGGACCAATTATTTTTGGAAAATCGAAAATTACCAGAAAAATTTCGGCTACAGATTTATTATTAGTATAGATTATTATTATTATTATTATTATTATTATTATTATTATTATTATTATTATTATTATTATTATTATAAGTATATTCCCATGTTCTTGACAAGAAATTGAAAATTTTACAACTCTATTGTTGTAAACAGTAGTACAGATGTAGCAATCTCTCCTCCTGTTATGGTCTTACCTACTTCACCAAAGGCAATACAAAATACTGCTCAGAGACCATCTAATAAACAACAAAGTGCAAATAGTAAAGAACTATGAAAAAACTGTGTGAAATCGCATCACAATGAAATACATCACCAAAAGAAGATGATTAACTTGATTGTTTTGGCAAATCAGTTGTGTGCCAGCTGAAGAAACTTCAAGAGTCAGTTGCTCTAAAATCATTAGCATTTATTAAATCTTATTTGATGCAGCGAAGATTGAAAACTCGGAAACAAGTGCAAGCACAGGGTCCATTTTCACCAGCGTCAATATCAACAAGTAGTTATGAATATGCTTCATATTTAATGATGGAGAACATCTTGTCTAAAGCAATTTATTCTATCCTCGATCAGGACAGATCTATCAGAAACACTTGTATTGTTTTAAGAAATAAATTGACAACTGTTGAAAATTAAGAATTTCATTTTATTCATGAATTACTTTAATATGATCTCTTTGTGCACAGCCGACAGTTACTGAAGTTCTTGCAGGAACTTTGATATCGTAACTTACACTTTTCAACATGATACAAATGCTGTATTATAATAAAGCAAAAGAATCTCCAAACGCTAAATATTGCAATGTAACTTAATTATCGATTTCAATTTTGGACGTAAAGTATCTTTTATGTATGTATTCAACTTTCGAGTGTAGGGTGTTATAAGTTGTAGTAAATTATCGAAATTGTCTGTTGTCATCCTTAAATGATTTCTGTAACAGTAAGATCTTCTGTTGAAAGTTCTTTGAGAAATCTTGCAGATGTATCTAAATTCTCCATCTGAAAAGTACCTACACTTTTTCATTCATATACACGACCATTTCTTTTATGTTTTTCTCATTATTCCAAGTCAGAAATTATTACCTCAACCAACAAACTTGCGAATATCAGGCAAGTGACATGAACAAGTACAACTTCACTTGACATGTTATGTCCTCGTGCAACATTCAGGTAGCAGCATCACTTGAAAATGGCACTGGCGAGGCAAAATACAGAATCTGTGTAAACCTTTATTGGCGCAAAAGTACAACTGGCGTGTTAACTGGCGCCAATAAATCCATGCATGTGTAAACAAACCATTACTTAATAATAATGTTCTACTTTTCTTTGCAGAGATATTCAGATAAATCATATAATACAGTAAACTTATCAAGAAGATTGAACCTTGTATCTGACAAATAAAAAGTTTGCATATCACACTAAACACAGAAACCTGCAGAAAAGTATATTCTATTATCCATGTGCTAAAAAGGATAAATGTTCATCTTCCCTCTTGCTTAAAAAAGTCCCCTTGTGCAGACCCTTGTATTTCCATATTTTGACTATGCTGACATTTTACTGACTGACCTCTCCAGCGACAACAAAACGAAACTTCAACGTGCTCATAATTTGTGTGCACGTTTTGTAAGCAATGTTCGTAAATATGATCACATTACCCCATCCCTGGAGGCAATAGGTTGGCTTAAACTAGATAAGAAAAGAAATTTACATTCACTTCTCCTTCTCTTCGAAATCTTGAACTCTCTATTCCTTCGTACCTGTCGTCTCGCTTCACTTACCTTTCTTCCCACCACAATCTGAACACACGCTCTCGCCATGAAACAATACTAACAATACCATCCCATCGCACCTCCTCATACTCATCCTCTTTCACAATAGCCCTGCCAAGACTCTGGAATTCGTTACCTGCTAGCATCAGGGACTGTCGAAATAAAATTCAGTTCAAACGCAAACTTACTAGGCACTTGGTCAGTAATTGAGACTCGTTCAGACATAGTTTCCTGTAAATAGTTCTCTTAATCTATCACAAAATATTTCAATATCCGGTAATTTCATCACTATAGAATTTTGTTATTGTAGGCTTAATTTGTAATTCAGTAAATACAAAAATATTCTTTGTTCTTAACTTCTATGGTAAAATGTCTAGGTTTCATTAATCAGGTAATCTTGTCGTACTTTAATTTTTATTGTAATTGTAATTGTAAATTTAATATTAATTGTAATTTTATTGTTCATGTTATAGTTGTAATCCCCTGGTAGAGGGGCAGAGAAGGCCTGACGGCGTTATCTCTACCAGGTTAAATAAATAAATACTAATGCTAATACTAAACTTTAACTAATCCACCTGATTTTGTCCACAGAGACTCTTCGCAAATACCCACCACTTCCACTGCTGGATAGGGTGTGTCTGCGGGACTACAAGGTGCCGGATACAGATCTCGTCATTGAGAAGAACACCCCCGTGTATATTGCTCTGCTGGGCTTGCACAGGAACCCTGAATACTTCCAAGATCCCGAGCGATATGACCCAGAGAGGTTCGAGGAAGAGAACAAGAGGCGGCAGAAGCCGTACACATATCTTCCCTTTGGAGAGGGCCCTCACAACTGCATTGGTATGTTTACGTCGAGTTATTCTTTAAGTGCAGTGAATTCTTTAATATTACTACTATACCGGTACATAATTTCTGTAAAGTATTCAGTTCAGAAAATTTATTTCATTAGAACACAAAGTAATTACTGTCAGGTTGAAGCTATTGTACAAGGAAGTTCTTTACAGACGTCACTGATAGTCTCTCCAGACTCTCTCTCCTCTAGTTACCGGTACAAATCACCCATCATAAACTGTAACCCATTTTCTTGATTAAAGAAAGCTATGTGCAGCAAATCAGACTTTCATACTAGGTACTGACAATGCGATCACGAAAAAGCTTCACGAATTGTGATTGTTGAGTCATGGCAATATGTGCACTGACATTATCTCGCATGAAATTGATATAATAATTTTCTTCCTTTATCAATTCATGTACAGTAAAACTTCCCAATAGCGGACATCGCTGGGGAACAATTTAATGTCCGTTATTGAGAAGTGTCCGCTATTTAGAAAATCGTTACTATGTATAGAGTACATTTAAATTTCTCATACATATTCAACACTATATTTTACAGTACAGTACTGTAGACAGTGAGATTATTTACAGTATTCATCCAGAGAGAAATCATACCAGTACATGTTTTGTAAATAAAATAAACATCTGTACCACTTCACCTTACACAAAGAAATCTAGAATTGCATTGTCAGTGTATGATTTTATAATAACATCCTTGTTTTTCAAAATTTCACTAACCTGAGTTTTTCCCACATTAAACTTTGTGGCCAGCTCACGAACACTTAATTTCTCTTTCTCAATATGCTTTACAATATCCACTTTCTCTTTTAGTGACAAACGTTTACGTTTTTGTGACATTTTTAATGTGACTGTACTTCCGAACACTCAACTTGCCAAACTAAGAAAGTACGGACTGCTCACGTACAGTATCACAACTAACAACTGTGCTGCTTACCTTCAATAAAGTACAAGAACGTTCAAATGCACGATAATGATTGTTGCAAAGAATTCCGTTTAATTTACAACCGTCTTTTTCTTTTTTCTTTCACGGTGTCCGTTATTTGGAAGTTTTAATTGTTGTTGGGAGATACATTTCAGTGTCCGCGTCCGTTATTGAGAATGTCCGCTATTTGGAAGAATTTTATCATAAGGGCCAATGTTATTTTGCAGGGGAATTTTAAAATGTCCGCTATTGAGAGGAGTCCGCTATTGGGAAGTGTCCGTTAAGGGAAGTTTCACTATATTAAGATAACGGAACATTCCTAATATCCCTGATCACATATACATATATCAGATTGATCTTTCCCATGTTACGAAATGGTAACATATAAAAGAAACCTACCACCAAGATTGCCACTGTCGAAAATTAATTTTTTGGTAATGATTGCTAGATGGAAGTATTGGTGCAAGCTATTACCAGTGAGTTCTATAGTAAACAGGAGGCACCACCGCAATGCTCTTTCCTGCCTGAAAGCTTGACTGTAGACGCCATGTTGGTGAGGGTATTGCCCTCTCTTTCTAACTAACGTGTTTCAGTGAGCCTTTCATGAAGTTCATGTTGCACATGCGCAGTAAGCAATAAAGATACTGTTATTGTGTACAATAGCATTCACTGCAAGAGAGAGAAGGAGAATACTATGTTAGAAAGAAATAGCAATATGCTCAGGTGCTCAGCATTCCTGTCGCGCTTTTAAAGCATTGAGTTGTGCCTCCTGTTTATTATAGAGCTCACTGGCTATTACTCCATGCATTCCATGAGAGTTTTAATGTGACTTCTTTTGCAATTGCTAGATAGCAGCATAGTGAAAATGATAAAAGTTGTTGTTTTGAAAGTCCATTAGGCTGATCAATCTGTTATAATACGTGATCAGGGCTAATACCCTTCTATTTGTGAAAAGTGTAGAGAAATTTTCAACATCTTATCCTAGCATTTCCTACACAATTTTTGTGATGCTTCCTTTATGAAGATATCTTAACTAAAAGTTAATTGTTGAAGAACTTGCCTCATTTTCACAACTATGATCTAAATGTATTCATTCGGTCTCTCCAAATATATAGTACTTAGGCCTAAATTTATGTAAGATCTGTTGGCTCTTCCACCAAAGCTGTTAAGAGTGGAAAGCTGGTCTCGTCTGAGAACACATATTTCAAGTTCCTTGGTGTTTGTAGACCTTTCATGTATGGTACTGTACATATCTCTACTTTCTCTAATCTTCCTTACCCTTACATACAATCTATTTAAATAAGCGAATATGTTATAGTGATTAATATCTCCACGATGTGTGTAGAAATGTATGATATTTACTAAAAAAAAAACATTTATTATGTTTTTAAGCTGTACAAAGTGCTTAAGTTTTACTTTTGTTTCCAGAAATGTGAAGTTTATTTATATATACTATACTCTAGGAAGCACGTACATTACTCTTTGTCTTTGTAAGTCGCTTATTAGAACTTATTATTTTATCTTTTGAGTTAATTTCCTGACAAGTATTTCCACTATATTGGTACAACTACAACAGACACATACCCTTAAATTGGTTAATTGTCCTATAATATTTGAAGGATGATTGGACTGAATTACTTCAACTTTTCCCTTTCCATATCTTGGACTCAAAACTTTCACTTTCAAAATTGCAAACCTTAAGTATCAGTATTAGTAGCATTAGAATTAATGACATACTGGGAAGTAAAATAGCACATGAAAACCTGTCAAGAATCGACACATTATGAACCAATAATCCGCTCTCCCCAGACAGTAAATTGTAATAAAATGAAGTTACACATTGATGGTTAACAAACAAGGATATTCTTCTCTGAAAACAAGAACTAAAAGCTTCCGATTTATTTAATTTTTAAGAAATAAAGAGGAGGTAAAAACCAATAACATATTTGCTTCGTAATAAGAAAATAAGTAGTCCTATCCAATCGTAGATAAGGAAAAATAAGAAAATATTTTATGAAACAAAATTAATTTGTATTGTAAATTCCCTTTTTCGTGAGTTTCAGACAATATGTTGAAATCTGCTACTTAAGTTTAAAAAATAGTAATTGAGGGGGTCCCGGCAAGAAAGTGCCCAGCCACATTTTTGGCCAAATTGAACTAATCATGGCATCTCATGGGAAATAATACATTTAAAATTATGGTGTCAAGAGTTTCTGCAGAAAACCTAACAGATGGCTCTATTATCCGTTGTATCTTCTTACCCTAATACTTCATGCATCTTCTATAATGGCAAGACAATGTCAAGCAACAAAGATAGTTTGGAGAGAATGGTACATAGGAGGAAGCTGAAGTTTTGTAATGTATCAAATGATGAAGGAAGTAATTCCAGCTCTGATTCTGAATATTTGTCACTTTCTGAAGGAGAATTAAAATCAAAAACTGAAATATAGTTAAATGTTGCTTGGCATTATATTGCCCTCAGAATGTTAAATGTAGATGTGTTACTTGGACAAAGTACGCATTTCATTTCATAAAAGATGTTTCTAACTGCTTTTTCATTATTTATTTAAAGTAATAATACTGTCCATTAATGTCTAACGTTTTGTTCCTTTTATTACCTTATGTGAGTCAAGATATTCTTAAATTTAAAATTGTTGCTTGGCATTTTCTTGCCCTAAATTTTTGCAACATGTTGCTTGGCATTCTCTTGTCCTAAATATTTAATATATATATATGAGTGCATTACCATATTATTGAATTGCCATCAAGTAGATTTTTGAGTAGTGTAAACATATGACCTAATTTGAATTTTATAATACGGTATTTTATTTCTGGAAGAAAAAAATTCATTATTAAAATATTGTTTCAAAAATCAGCTTAAACATTAAACCGCTATAAATATTATAATATTTGAGATAGGGAAAAAACAAAAACATCACAGTGCTGGGCAAACAGGGTTTACAAAACATTGGGAAGATATCTTCCCAATGTATACCATTCTGTCGGCAACAACATGCACAGCATTTTGCAGATAATGTCTTGAAATATTGGCAATTTCTTGCGAGATGGCATCTTTCGTTTGCAGTAGGGTTGTTGGATGTGTCAGAAAAGCTCGTTCTTTAAGGTAACCCCACAACCAAAAGTCGACCGGATTGAAATCTGGAGATCGTGGAGGCCACATTGTTGGAAAGTACCTACTGATGACACAATCGCCAAACATCTGCGTAATTTGTTTGCAGGGATAAAGATGTGGGGTGGAGCGCCATCTTGCATGAAAATTATGTTTTCCATATCGTGATTCCTCTGTCTAGGGATGACGAAGTTCTGTAACATGCTGTAGTAGTGATCCCCGTTTACTGTAACAGTCTGTTTTATCGCAGTATTGTCCACACCTGTGGAGTGACGGTTAACCATTTGGTCGGGAAACCAGGTGGTCCTGGTTCGATTCCTGGTCAGGGCAAGTTACCTGAACCCAATATGAGCAAATACTGGGTAACTTTCGGTGCTGGACCCCAGACCCATTTCACCGGCATTATCACATTCATCTCATTCAGACGCTAAATAACCTAAGATGTTGATAAAGCGTCGTAAAATAACCTACTAAAAAATTAATGGTGGAGTTAACACGCGTAATTGAGGTTCGTTTTTCGACCAAAGTCATCAGTAAGCACTTTCCAACAATGTGACCTCCGCGATCTCCAGATTTCAATCCGGCCGACTTTTGGTTGTGGGGGTTACCTTAAAGAACGAGTTTTCCTAACACATCCAACAACCCTAAAGATGTCATCTCGCAAGAAATTACCAATATTCCAAGACATTATCTGCAAAATGCTGTGCATGGTGCCACAGTCAGAATGCTGTACGTTGAACAAGAGAACAGCGGACATCTTCCCAATGTTTTATAAACCCCGTTGTTTGCCCACATTGTGATGTTTCCCCATCTCAAATATTATAATATTTATAGGGGTTTAATATTTGAACTGACTTTTGAAATACCCTATATTTTAGGTTACTGTTTGTCTTTTGAGAAGTAACGAAATTAATATCAAGTTTCTTTGTCTTAAAAATGGTGAATAATAGTTGAAAATATAACATTTCTAATGTCAATAAAACTTCACACTATATAATTAGTAATTCTTTTGATCAAGACAGTGTCAAGCCACAGAACACTATACATTATTCATTAAAATATAAATTTGTAATATAAAATAATAAAAATGTGTATAATATATTTCATATTTTCATTAAAAATGTATCAGGGAAATTAATTATATCTATAGAATCAAAATTTAACTTTTTTCTGTGATTTGAGGATTTGATCAAACATTCAACTTGCATTATCTCAAAAGTGTAAAAATGTGGCTTGGCACTTTCTTGCCCTGACCCCCTCAATTGTAGTATTTAGTTTCTTCCTTGTGTTATTCTTAGTATAAAATCTTTTATTCTATTCTATTTTTATATCAGCTTACTTTGTTTGTTCATTCATTTTAATTAAAATATAATTTTGTTCTACTCTATTCCAGGTCTGAGGTTTGGCCTTATGGCAGTGAAGACAGGATTAGTACACATATTATCCCAATTCGAAGTTAAGCCTTGTAAAGAGACTCCAATACCGTTGGTGCTGAGCACAAGATCTAGTGTGTTGGCCACAGTGAGTGGAATCCCACTGACATTCATCAAGTCGCAAGCACAAGCTGCATGAAAATGATCGTTGTGATGGCTGCAATTTACATATATGTAGCATGTAATTACTAGACTGGAACCTTCCTTTGTTTAAGAAGAATTTGAACTGGACTTCTTTCCTTGCTAGTGAAATAAGACGTTTCTAAGATTTGACTCAAGCAAATGAAAACAAAAAGGAGAGATCAGTGAAACTGTTACAAATTATTGTTAAAATTATCTAACTGAATTTTATTAGTTAATAATTGCAATTGTGACAACTAGTAAGATACTTCTCTTCTCCTTCCCGCTTTTTCTTTTCGCTAGAAGGCAGAGACAGAGGTAGGTCAGACCTTCAATGTATTGTGAATGAACCAAACATTACACATATAATAAAAATAGCAGTAGCGGCTCGCCATCAAGTGAAGTGCTGTTCACATAAATGCATAAACAGTTTTACCAATACAGGGTGTTTCAAAAATAGAGGGCATAAATTCAGGTATGTATTCCCCATATGTAGACAATACAAAAAGTTCATTACAACATGTGTCCGGAAATGCTTGGTTTCCCAGTTACAGCCTTCAAAACAGTGATATTCACCGGAACGTTTTTCTTCCCGCAGGTAGTTGCCTTTACAGCAGATGTTCAAAATGTCCAGGCCTCACATCGTTGTCTCATGCCTTGCGAACACGATCCCAAATTCCAGGAGTATTGCGTATTTCCTCACAACCTGCCACAATTCGATTCCGAAGGGATTCCATGTCGGACACAGGAGACGAATACACCAGTGATTTTAAATTGCTCCACAAGTAGAAATCACTAGGGTTGAAATCAGGTGAGCGTGGAGGCCAAGCAATTGGGCCACCTCTACCTAGCCATCGATCAGGATACCTCTCTTGGTATAAACGACGAGCCAGCGCAGCACTGCTGTCCGCCTTAGTGTACATGAAGTGCATTTTAATAGCTCCAGATTTGAGTACATGTCGCGCAATACAACGCCAAACACAACACTCAATATACCCTTCGCCTCGGAATTAATTGTCAGAGTGTCCTCTGTTAATATATCTTCTGTCACGGCACCAACCTGCGGGAAGAAAAACGTTCCGGTGAATATCACTGTTTTGAAGGCCATAACTCGGAAACCAAGCATTTTCGGACACATATTGTAATTAACTTTTTGTATTGTCTACGTATGGGGAATACATACCTGAATTTATGCCCTCTATTTTGAAACGCCCTGTATAATGAGTAGACCTTATATTCGTAAATTACGTACAATTTTAATAGTTCTAGAACACATGCAAACAGGAAAACTAATTTATTTCAGGACTCAACCAATTTCTTGCATACCAAGTCAATCCTCCTATCTTTTATAGCACCAAACCTGATGATGCCTTTAACTGAGGGTGGATAGTATATTCTATGCAATACTATGGGGCTAATGATGAAAGTCCCTCCTGTGATGTAGCATTCTGAGTGAAATGTTCAATATTTTCAAACAGAAAAGCTTCATCGAAAGAATTTTGTAGGTTATTTTATACAACTTCTCTATCTTCTTAGCACTTTTTAAAACAAAGAACAACTGGAACTGTAGATCGTCAAGAATTTAAAACATATCTTTATCCTCATATTTAAGTATATAAAACGACATTTCTAATAAATTACAACTGTATCATTTTCGGGATACATATTTCGCACTTATTTATCAACATTTTCTATGTTCTGGCACCTAAGTACTCGTATTTGTATAATAGTGATTGAACATATAATACACACTTAGATGTAGGATTAATACAATAAATACACTTATCACTAGTACACTCTAAACGCATTAAATAATAAGTTTATATATCATTCACAATGAAAATTAAACATAACGTAAACATAACACGTGTGTGGAAAAAAAAAATACCGAATCAACAAAACTACAGAATCTATTACA
Organism: Periplaneta americana; assembly: GCA_025594305.2. Lineage (NCBI taxonomy): Eukaryota > Metazoa > Arthropoda > Insecta > Blattodea > Blattidae > Periplaneta > Periplaneta americana. Next base: position 38,688,669 of record JAJSOF020000040.1, on the reverse strand, counting down.
TAAAAATGGAGAATTGCACAATGACTGACGATGTAGCTATTCAATTTATGTTTCTAATAACTACAATGGCATCAGTATATGGCTTTCAATACTTGAAATCAAAGAAACGGAGATGTAAAATAAACAACTTTTCGTCATATGATTCAATGTTGCGCGCCTACCTATCATCACGGCCAATAGATCAAAATATTGCCTGTAGGCAAAGCCCATGAGATGTTAAACAAAAAGTGAAAACACGCTTTCCGCTTGTGTACTGTTTCCAAATCGCATAAACATAAGCATGAAAGTTTGGAGTTTGCATACTTTCATGTTAACGTCTTATGATTAAGATTAAGTTTATGCTTATGTAATTCATTGTGAATGCTTTCATTAAACAACATGGACACAAGGTTTTATGCTTACGTTATGTTTATGTTTAATTTTCATTGTGAATGGGCCTTTAAACTACATGTGTACATTTACGCGCGCGTTAAACTTTCAAATACAAGAGCTCATGAGAAGAAATAATACACGCCGTGGAAAACAACTTTTAAACTTTGCTAATGTATGTGTGGTGTATTCCTGATAAAATAACATAGAGCTAGCTAATTTACTACTGAAGGGGTGGCTGCTAAGACACAGGGAATGAGAATACTATTCTCGAGTCAGGTAGTACATACTGTAAAATATCACAGCCCTTAAACAATAGCCCCCGGCCTTGGAGACCAGCTGCAACCCTTCTCTATTATTAGTACCGTTAGATCTGCAAACTGGTTTCTCCACCTACAAGTCTGACAATTCTTCGTAACTGAAAAACTCAGAAACGCACTTCACTCATACAATCTTTCTTTAGTGCGTGACGTCACGTTACCATGGAAACCAAGTGCTGTATGAGCATGGGAACCTAAATAATTTCACCTTTACAGTAATGTAAGTTCCGCTCGGAGCTCGTAACAGTTGACATTATTCTATTCAGCGGACGGTTACAGGTACTATTTATACAACTAAACACTGTTCATAATGACTGAAAAGAAAACTTTTTTTTATATTTTATAAATACGGTACCGGTAATAACTAGAATTAATTATTATTAATACGAGATAAAATTGTGTTTTACACATAAATAGATGAAGTAACACTTCACCTGAATAACCGCCCCTGGAAAATAGACAACATTATAAGGAAGACGAAACAAAAACTTAACAAACACAAAAATACACAAAACACAACACAAACACAAGAACACAAGAAATACATCACACTAACATATGAAAACAAAGGCACACATAAGATCGCATCTTCATTCAGAAAACAGAAATACAACATAGCATACAGAACAGAAAACACACTACAAAGACATCTCAACACACAAAAACACAAACAAATAAATACGACCACACAGGTGTACACAAACTCACATGTAATAGTTGCGACAAGTTCTACATAGGACAGACAGGCAGATCATTCCAAACATGCTACAAAGAACACATTAAAGCTATAACCAGAGGACACAATACATCTACATACGCCGATCACATAACCAATACTAACCACACATACAATAACATAAATACGGACATGGAAATCCTACACACACAATCCAAGAACCAAAAACTCAACAAACTAGAACAATACGAAATATACAAACACACTAAAACACACACCGATCAAATTCTCAACACACAGATCAAATTCAGTACACACACACTATTTGACTCCACATTTCAACACCTTCCAACAATAAAACACACCCTCCTAACAGGCAGAGAAGTTCGAGATGACGCCGCGATCTAGTAGGCTCTGATGATGGTGCGGTAAGCACTGAAACAGCTGTAAGCCGGACAAATATTACATATTTAACACGAGTAAGTCCACTAGTTCATCAATTAAGACTATATATTTCGAAAGTTGAGCATACACTCATCTTAAGTAAAGAGAAGGAAGAAGGGGAATCCTATGTGTTGAACTTTTCTCCTCCTTCCCGAAAAGCTCTTCTGTCTCTCATTCTGGTACACTGCAGTCTTCCAGCTTGTGTTTGTCTTAGGTAATTTCAGTTAAGCTATTGTAAAATCAGTGTAACATGTAAAAAATAAAAGACGCATGTTCTTCATTAGAAAGAAACCAACATCTCTGCTTTTACTGACTGCGAGCTAAGCATAGTTACATAACGTATTTTGGGCTATTTTCATTTAATTCCTGCATAATCTGCAGTCTAGAATTTCATCATGCAACTCGTATCACATAGGTTCTTCTTTTGATAAAGCAATATTAAGTGTTCATTGTTATTCAGCTTTTTTATACACCCCTTCATAAATACCGGTAGTAAATAGAGTCGTCATAATTGAAATTAGATGTGAAAGATTACCGGTATAAAAAGTCTTGAAGAATAATAGTGGATCCTTAAAGAAACGACGTAAGAGACAAAATAAACATAACATGACACACAAAACATGTAGGACTAAGATAAAAAAAATTGACAAAAGACTGTAATATATAAATAGAATTCCTAATCTACCTCGAAAATCTGCCGTGGCCATGTTTAGATTGAATACTGGTCATGATTGCCTCAGTAAACATCTCCATCGTATTGGAGTACTGAATTCACCTAAATGCTTACTGTCCACCAGAGAAGAGGACATGGAGATGGAGCACCTGGCTAATTGTGAAACTCTTAGGACATTTGTGAACCTTCCATCAAAATATTGGGAAGCAACAAGGATGATGACTTCATTGTTAAACACAGAGCATTAGAGACACACACACACACACACACACACACACACACGAGAAATGTGTTGATAATTACCGTATGTTTCAACATAATATTTTTTAACACTGCTTAGGCCAGTGGCGGCTCGTGCCTTTCTTGAATGGTTGTTCACAAAAAATATGAGTAATGAACACACTGATATATCCTCGTATAGCTGAATCACGCGTCAGAGATAAACGAGTTCTAATATTCATGCACCAAATATACGCATATGAAACCAAAATTAAAACCATTAAACAAAAGTAGAGTAAAATTAATTCATAGGACTCATCTTCACTGCTGTTGTAGATGGTGTTGAAGATCTGGATTTATTTGTAGAGAAGCTCCATGCGCCTAGTTTTGAGAGATGCAAACTTATCAATAACTTATTATTGAAGTCTCTAATCATGTTAGCAAGTTTTTTTTTTCCACTGCCAACATAGCCAATGTACTTAATCGGTCTTCTGCCATGGTGTTACGGAGGAATGTTTTAATCCTCTTTTAATTCCACACACTCACAATTTCACACACGTCCGTTTCCAAACTTGAAATGTTACTGTTTCAACTCTCAGTACGCACCAGTGCAGCTTGTATTTTCCTTACTTTGCTGAACAAAAGACAACAGAATCAGCCCTCGCGCATAATGGTATTTTGAAAAGAAAAAGTAAAGAGAGAAAACGAGGAAAGAGGGAGAAAGAAACAGGATGCCAGACCCAAGAGAGATTGAGCATCTCTGTTTCTCTGTCACTAGCACGTTAAGATTTGTGCGAGCCAGAGCTGTTGTAACCATAGTAACAAACTAGAAAATATTCTCGCCTCAAGCTATTTCATCCTACTAGAGAAAAATTGTGCGAGCTGCTGTCAACCAGTCCAATATTCTAAGTTCCTTGCAGTCCAATGGAGATTTAAAGACACACGACACACGAACAGGACATTCTCTCGAGACGAAAAATGTAGGAACGTCATTGCGCATTGGAAAGTAATAGATGTACCGGTAATAATATTAATACAGTAATATGTATGATTATTGTTGGTTTTTAAGGTGTTCACGTGCTCCTGTGCTCATGTAGAGAAACCGCTGCTGGCTTAGGCCTTGAAAGTCTTATTGAAAATTTTGAAAATTTTTTTAATATTTTGAAACTTAGGGAATCTGAATTGGAAAAGTACAATTTTTGTTTATTTTTGAAACTAGATCAATTTTTTTTTTTGCCAGCATTTAAATACATTTCAGCAGAATATAGATGTTATAAAATGGCACATTAGACACTTTATCAATAAATATATACATATTATATATACAGATAGGGCCGTATGTCACGTGTTGGAATGGAATATAATCTTGAAATATAAAAAAACTAAGAAAATGGCATTTCATGAAAAATACCGAGCCAGAATCAAAATTTTATTGCAGTAAACTGCCACGTGTATTCCTCGTTCAGGTGTTTCTCCCAGAATTAACATCAGCTCAGCGACGCCGGGTACTGTGCATTAACGGTTTAAAGTCACCTGAACTCGCCCGGGTATTATAATGTTGTCATGAATGAAACTGATGTTAATCCATCTACATCCATATCTTTTGTTAATTCCTCAGACATAATAAAATGTACCATTTGTAATAGAAATTTTACAATAAATAGAATGTATTGAATAGAATCTGCCCTCATTATTACACCATCATAACTTCTCCCATCTTTTTAAGCCGATCTTTACACCATCATAGCTTCGTCCATCATTTAAGCCAATCTTAAAACCTATTGTTCTCAATCTTTGTGTTTCATGCAGTTGCTTCCATGTACCGGTACTGGTATGAAACATTATTTTAATAGGTAACAATGTCCATTTGTACTTTATATTACTACAATAAACATAAAAAAACAATTATTGTGGTGCACAGTTTCTTACATTTTTCAAAGTGCTGAACTAACATTGATTTTTAATGTCCGAACTAAAAATGTACACATGGTGTATAACTCTAAACCAGTGGTCGATAGAGATTATGTCATATAAAATACAGCTCGCAATATACAGCAAAGGCGAAGGTAGAAGACTGCTTAACTTTGAATGAACAAGTGATGGCTAAGGGGAGGGAGATCATGTCTTACCCCTCCCCCTGCTTGTTTATTAAGGGTATATGTACGTGAACGATCACAAATATTATCAGAAACTGCAGGCTCAAAATTTCTAAAATTTTATAAGCAAATGAACTCACAATTGAACAAAAATTACAAGGCACCACAACAAAACTTATTAGAACTTAAATATCTGATAAAAGCATAAAAAGGTTATAATAATAATTTTCAAACCAGTTTTATCAAAATATGAAGAAAAAAAATTCTGCAGTTACATCATTTGGTAACCATAACATTGTTATGGTCTCTCTGACATCTTTAATATTTTTCCTGCATGTAATAAACACTTATTTCTGAAAAGTAGACTACTCTCAGACATGTATAGTTGTTTATTTTAATACAATTAATTTTTTATTCGTGCTATATAAAATATATATTAAAATTTACATAATGTTTTGTGACCTAATTTTTCTATTTTCAAAGAAATGGGCATTATTATAGTCTGTCTTTTGCATAAATGCATGTTAAATCAGTGTACAAAATTTCAGAATTCTATCTCTAATGGTTGTAGAGTTATGCAATAATGTGTGAAAATTTTCGAATTTTGAAAAATTTAATTTAAAGTAAAAAGAGAATTGTAAAAAACATTATTAGTAACCTTTTTTATACTTTCATCAGATATTTAAGTTCTAATAAGTCTTGTTGTGGTACCTTGTAATTTTTGTCCAATTTTAAGTTCATTTTCCTTATAAAATTTTAGAAATTTATAGCCTACATTTTCTGATTATATTTGTGGTCGTTCACGTACATATACCCTCAAGGGTTTGACTCGCGATTAAGGAAATACCGACCAGTACTCTAAACATACTATTGATTTTTTATTTGATTTTATTTAATTTACTGTCCACAACTCTCTTGGTCTTACATTCCTGTATGCGGGCCCAAACATACTACGGTATTTGTTCACTTGGTGAAACTGACATTCATTTTTTCAACCTGGAATATGTAGGTACACTGGTGGAAAGAAAAAAATTACATGGCAGCTATGCGGTACAGCTGTTCCGAAATGTTGATTCTTACTATCTTTATGATTCCAACTTATTATTTTCCCTCCCATTTTTTTTTCCTCCACGAGTGTACATGTTTTATATAGCTATTCTGCTGTTGCTCCATTAACACAATGAAACCTCTTATGAGAGAAGAAGTGGCTCAATATCATAGCCTCTAAATTGCTGTATTTAATTTCTTCATTTCTTAGACACACTGCAGGTTACATTCATTCACAAACACATGCTGGAACAGATGCACTGTGCAATTGATAAGAGCTATCACACCACCGCATTGCTTGAAATATTTAGAAAAGTAATAGAGAGATCGGTTTTATAATTAATCACTTTTTTCAAAAACAGTGGCAACTGCAGGTTCGATGTTTCTCAATCGCCATATATAGGCCCGCTCCCACCTATTGGAATCGAATCGAACAGAATTTTTCTTCATAATGTTTTAAATGGAAAATAACAGAAATCGATGCTTCAAATCACAATGATGTTACGCAAGAAATCAAACAACGGGTCAAGATGGCCAATAGATGTTTTTTTTTAGTAGGTTATTTCACGACGCTTTATCAACATCTTAGGTTATTTAGCGTCTGAATGAGATGAAGGTGATAATGCCTGTTATTATTCGGTTGAGAAACTTATATCACCCAGTCTGCTGTCGAAAAATCTGAAAGTTAGAATTTATAAAACAGTTATATTACCGGTTGTTCTGTATGGTTGTGACACTTGGACTCTCACTTTGAGAGAGGAACAGAGATTAAGGGTGTTTGAGAATAAGGTGCTTAGGAAAATATTTGGGGCTAAGAGGGATGAAGTTACAGGAGAATGGAGAAAGTTACACAACACAGAACTGCACGCATTGTATTCTTCACCTGACATAATTAGAAACATTAAATCCAGACATTTGAGATGGGCAGGGCATGTAGCACGTATGGGCGAATCCAGAAATGCATATAGAGTGTTAGTTGGGAGGCCAGAGGGAAAAAGACCTTTAGGGAGGCCGAGACATAGATGGGAAGATAATATAAAAATGGATTTGAGGGATGTGGGATATGATGATAGAGAATGGATTAATCTTGCTCAGGATAGGGACCAATGGCGGGCTTATGTGAGGGTGGCAATGAACCTCCGGGTTCCTTAAAAGCCAGTAAGTAAGTAAGTAATGCCGATGAAGTGAGTCCGAGGTCCAGCACCGAAAGTTACCCAGCATTTGCTCGTATAGGGTTGAGGGAAAACCTCGGAAAAAACCCCAACCAGGTAACTTGCCCCGACCGGGAATCGAACCCAGGCCACCTGGTTTCACGGCCAGACTCGCTAACCGTTACTCCACAGGTGTGGACCCAATAGATGTTATTTTGGTCTGATTCAACATATGAAGAGTAACATATTATCAAGATCTGTGAAGGTCTGTTATATAAGACCCTTATAAGACCAGTATTACTGTATGCCTGTGAAACGTGGACTATGAACAAAAATAATGAACAGATTCTCCACTGTTTTAAAAGAAAAATATTGCGCCCAGTGTGTAACAAGGGTGTAAGGAGGAAAAAGTATTAACCAAGAATTGTATTCTCTTTATGAAGCTGTGGAAGTCTCTAAATACATAATGTTAACCAGGCTAAGATGGGCAGGACACCTGATAAGGAAGGAAGAGGCAGAGATCCCAAAGAGAGTGATGCTAACACAGCCAGATGGAATAAGAAGGAAAGGAAGGCCGAGATCGAGATGGATTGATGGAGTGGATGGAGTGGATGGTGATGTGAGAGCTCTGGGGTGAGAAATTGGAGGATGGTAGCTTTGAATCACGATGGCTGGAGACGAGTCCTTGAGGAAGCCAAGACTCAGCAATGAGTTGTAGAGCTACTGATGATGATGATGACGCTTCAAATCGAACTGAATCAAATAGAATAGAATTCATGAGCTAGAATATTTCGCGGGTGCTCATGTAAAGGGGGTTAAATATGAACTGGCTAAAGTGGGATAAGTAAAGATTTGAACCCTCCATTATTACTTCTGTCTTGTGTTAAAGGGGTTAAATTATGCTTCCATCCATGATGCAGTTATAGTCCGGGTCAGTTTACTTCATACCCTAAGGATGAAACCTAACCATTTTTCCCCCATTACTACATATGCTAGTGGATTGTAGTGATTTTCTAGTTTGCAGGTTGAATTTTCTTTTGCCAACTTCGTTTCGAATTTCGGTACTGACAAATACTACAAATGGTAGTGATTTTGTAACTAGTATGTTGGCAGCAGAGACAAATATAGACACTATATTTTGTCGGTACTGGAGTTCCATGAAATTGAATAATAATTTATTAAATAGCCTAGAATGGAACAAATAGATTAATTGAGGAACATTCAAATTATGTTTGTTTTACAGATATTTTAGTGCATGTGTAATTAATTTTAAACATCCTTTTTCATTTACACTGTCACTGAATTCATAATACAGTCTGTTTCCTTGACACTTAACATCAGGTGTTGGTAACTTCCTGACCAGTTGACTAAATTTTACAAAATAAATATCATTTTCATCAGCTTTGAAGATTTTTTTGCTGTGCCCAGAAACTTTCAGGAACATAATTTTAACATCATCTTCATTGTCAGCTTGGTTCTGGCATATTCCAATGTATCGGAACTTTTTTTCACTCTTTGATGACCCGGATTTCTTGTTTTCACTTACAAACCCTACCAAAACAAACATGCCAGACTTAATTTCAGATCTATCAATGCTGTACACTGACATGGGAATCACTTGTGTTTCACTTGTCAGTATCCCATCTTCAGAATCTCCAAAATCTGTGGAATCATCATCTTATGGTGCTAAAGAAAGTCCAGACTGCATACTTGTTCAGTGATAAATCACTACCTATTATGGCATAGGATTTCACTGTATCATTAGAACCCAAATGCAACATGTTTTTTTCATGAGATTGTTTACAGGAGCCATTTCTAGAAATAAGCACATTCAAATGCATTAGATCGTGGTAGAGCAAACAAATATTTTATACAGAATGGACTCTAACTACTTAAATTACTTAAGAGAGAGTTAAAAGCTATTTTTTATTGTAATAGGTTACAGCAGGTAAGTACAACATTTTGTAACTGGTATTACATGAATACTGTAACACCCGTTACTTAAAGAGTTGTAACACCCGTCACACCGTTTCTGGATAAAATAAATGAAATATTAATTTTAAAATGTTATGATCTCAACAAGCAACGTTATAATCTCACTTTCACTACAGGATATTGTGAACAAATATTTCATAAGATCTTAATTAAAATTTATTGCATATTTTGTGTAACGGTGTTACATGCTACAGCAATTTTTAATATGCTATAATTAATTTGATCTTACCTTGAATTGTAATATATGCTTGAACTTGGAAAGCTTCATACATTTCCCTCCAAAAGTGGATGATCAACAACATAGTGTTTTATGACAACAGCAGGATCTAAACTTAAGCATGCGAAATAACATATTTACTATTCAAAGAACCTACCAACAAACATAATAAAAACTGCAAAAATATTACATACAAGACAAGTTTTCTTTAAGGGCAGTGTAATTCATACTTTTAACAGTTGATATATCAAAGTGCCATACACTTTATTAATAAATGAAAAAATCACTCAGAGGCTCAGTTGGCATGGAATGACCCAATTTAAATAACATAACCTATTTTACAAAGAGAATGGTAATTTATATTGCAATAATTACTTATATAAAATAAGAGTATTTATATCGCGAAAGAACAATAACAAAATATAAATAACTTGAATATTATTTATATCGCTAAAGAACGATAATGATAACTTGAATATCATTAATTATATCGCTAAACAACGATAACAGATTACAAATGATGACTTGAATATTATTTATATCACTAAAGAACGATAGCAGAATGTAAAAAATTATAACTTGAATATTATTTATATCGATAAAGAACGATAACAGAATATGTTAACTTGAATATTATTTGTAACGCTAAACAACGATAACAGAATACAAAATATAATTTGAATATTATTTATATCACTAAAGAACGATTAAAAAAATAAAATAAAAATTTAAACAAAACCCGAACTCTCACTCTTCGAATCATTAAGCGAGCTCTCTACCGCTGGTCTATGAGACGCAGATATTTAATAATTCCATAGTTCCGGAACTGCTTCTACAAGGACATGCATCGTGTAACATCGCCGTGACCCGAAGTGGACATAGAAAATTTTCGCTGTTCAAGAGTGCGGCCACTTTTTTTTTTTTTTTTTTTTGACAACTGTAACATCTTGGGGCAATACATAAGTGCAACAACATTTTTCAAATTTTCTCAATCCTACTCGAATGGTCAAAATTGCATTTATCATGGGATTTTCCATCCTGTTCCGTGCTTATCTTTCACAAGATACATGTCCACACCTGTGGAGTAACGGTCAGCACGTCTGGCCGCGAAACCAGGTGGCCTGGGTTCGAATCCCGGTTGGGGCAAGTTACCTGGTTGAGGTTTTTCCGGGGTTTTCCCTCAACCCAATACGAGCAAATGCTGGGTAACTTTCGGTGCTGGACCCCAGACTCATTTCACCGGCATTATCACCTTCATCTCATTCAGACGCTAAATAACCTAGATGTTGATACAGCGTCGTAAAATAACCCACTAAAATAAAAAAATCACAAGATACATCTGGTTTAACAGCCTTTCAACCTTTGCATTTGACAATGGTAGGATAAGGAAAGAAAATACCAATTTAGAGATGGTCACTACATGCATCACTGAAAATCGCAATCTAAAATATGGAATGAACCATAATGAGATTTAAAATGAAATTAATTATAATATTTCTTATTCTGTAGAAATTAAAATAACACTCACCTCTGCCCAGAAGCTTGTAGTGTTGGAAACATTTTTCCACTCTACGAAGTTAATTTTCCGGCACTCAGCAACTGTTGTCGAGCAACAGAAAAACACTCGCTAAGCGTACTCTTTTTGTGTTTATTGCTATCAGTATGGGCAATTAAATCTGAATATTTTATTCAATTTCACCTTATACCATATTTTACATCGCGCTTTCGAACTACTGCATCACCGGCAACTTCTTCCACCCAAACTTTCAATTCAACACATTGTTTTTTCCATACATCTGTAACCCATTCTCAATCACACAAGTCGGTTCGAAATTTGATTTCACATTGAGCTGGAGACATGCCTGCCAACAATGAGTAGTATGGTTTTAAGTTTTAAGTATGTCTGTGTTACATAAACTATAATGCGGAATGATAAATTAAATAATATATCATAATAGACTACCATAAATTAAAATAATAATTCAATTCATTATCTATTCCTTATAATTAAATATATAAAATTCATTTACAAAATCAATGCCACATTTGATTCACTGTAACGAACGCGGCATATCGGGCATACCGTATTTGTACAACAATGGATGAGGCACCAAATCGAGTTAACATAAAACGATGATATTTTATACTCTCACAATTAAAAAGTGTGATAATACCATACTAAACTCTGGTTTATCATTAATTAACTTTGTTGTCCGCAAATACATATAAAAACAATTACAACATCTTTATAGAAAAGAAAACCTTAAAAATATCATCTCCCTCTATCGGGATCATAAAAGAATACCAAATAAATAATTTAAAGAATTGTAGAATGTGTGAGGTTAGTCAAAATAAATAATAATAATGTTTAAGTTTAATGTGTCTGATTTAGCACATTTATTTCGAACATTAAAAGTTAAAACGATTTTGCGCACTCTGTTGGTGAGCTTGCCGAGTTGACTAAAGTAGTGTAGAGAAATTTATTATGTTTTGTAGGGAAATTTTAATTTCTTTGGTTGGTAGAGTTGATTACTGATCCTAATTTTGACGATTCTGACCTCTGCGAACGAATTGTGGGGTGAATGGAAATAAAAAGTGATTTTACAGAGACGGTGATTATTTAATGCAGAAGTGACAGTTGTTCATGTTTTGAGAAGTGTAGTTCTTTTCCAATATTGCAATTAAAATGGCTTGGATTGGCATCCGAGTAGGCGTAAGCAAGTTTCTTGCTACTCCTTCCAGTGTTACTTCAGCTAGCAAACCATTCTTGCAGATAAACTTACAGAGAATATGTCCAATTCAAGCCGCGAGTATTTCAGGTTCTGCACTTAGAGATAAGAGCAAAGTAAGACCTGCACCATTTCCTTATAAGACAAAAAGTTATAACATGTGGCGTGCATGGTTACAAGATACAACTACTCACAGATTTGATGAAAACACCAAAATAATAGTTGTGGAGGGACCGATTGCGGCAGGAAAAACAGCATTTGCCAAAAGTTTGGCAGAGGATTTAGACATGTTACATATGCCCGAAGTTACAATGGATAATTTATATATCAATAGTTACGGTTATGACTTGAGGAAATTGGATCCTAAGCTACCTCCGGGAACAAGGAGTTTCGATGAAAAAAACTTTTGCTTGGACCCAAACCATGAAAATGTAGCAAAGTTTCAGATACTTAAGTATAAACTGCGATATTCCCAATACGTTGATGCATTGGCTCATCTTTTGAATACAGGTTTGTACGTTGATTCCAACTTTCTAACGCAGAGAAATTGAAGTGCAAACATTTAAATGAGTGATCTATAATTCGGCCAAACTAGCAATGAGGTAGTTCCCTTCGTATTCCGCTTACATACCTTGCGTGTACGAATGTGTGACAGGTTAGGTTTGGGTAGTTTAGGGTTTTGCTATACCTTGCACATACGGTCAACTGCATCTCCACAAAAAAAATCCCGGTATCAGAACGACTACACCATCGATTTTTTTCAAAATACCCCATTTTAAAGTCCACACCTGTGGAGTAACAGCGCGTCTGGCCGCGAAACCAGGTGGCCCGGGTTCGAATCCTGGTCGGGGCAAGTTACCTGGTTGAGGTTTTTTCCGAGGTTTTCCCTCAATCCAATTTGAGCAAATGCTGGGTAACTTTCGGTGCTGGACCCCGGACTCATTTCACCGACATTATCACCTTCATCTCATTCAGACGCTAAATAACCTAAGCTCTTAATAAAGCGTCGTAAAATAACGAACTAAAATAAAAATTTATTGGGTTTTCTTCTGCAGTTACATATTTGATACCTAAACATCTTCGGTTCTCCAACGTTCTTTGATACATTAACATTACTCTTGGTAAACTAGGGTCTGTTGGACAGTTGGGAATGTTGGACACTCTGTACTTTAACGTGTTACCACGCCACTTGTGGGCACCACATTCTGCTAGAAGTGGCGTGGTAACACGTTAAAGTACGAAGTGTCCAACATGCCCGACTCTCCAACAGACCCTAGTTTACCCTAATATAATATAATATAATATATCACTCCTATTAGCAAAAATTGTATTCAAACTCCCATATTTACACAAAACAAACATGGGAACTGACAGCTTGGAGTTGGTTCTAAATTGCAAAACACTGCACTATGGATTATGTTTTTGGTGGTTGGTTCAGATCTCTCTATAGGGCAGCACGTTACAGATAGGAGTTGGTTCTATTTTGTATAAGAAACTATAGACATTAAGACACATTTTGCAATAGAAATCCAGATATTCATAAAATGGTGGTTGGTTCCATATTGCATAAGTGCATCGAACTGTTGTCTGTGAAACTTCCACCTTCTGCAGAAAAAAAAACTGCCAATGAGGTAACATAACACACAAGCCACCAATTGAAATACTTGTTCCAACTTTAATTTACACCGTTCAGAACATACCTAAAATATTAAAATTCAACTAAGATTATAGCCACTGACGTGGTCGGTTTCGGTTAAGGCGTTTGCCTGCCGATCTGAAGTTACACTTGGGCGTGGGTTCGATCCCTGCTTGGGCTGATTACTTGGTTGGGTTTTTTCCGAGGTTTTCCCCAATCATAAGGTGAATTCCAGGTAATCTATGGCGAATCCTTGGCCTCATCTCGCCATCACCAATCATCGACGCTAAATAACCTCGTAGTTGATACAGCGTCGTTAAATAACCAACTTAAAAAAACTAAGATTATAACTAATTGACACCGAAAAACAATCAACACCTACAAAAAGTCACAAACATGTAATCTACCTACAAACACTAAAACTAATAAATCGATGGTCTAGGTTGTTATAGACAATTGCCAAAATCCCTTATAAATTCAATGATTTTCATTGCTGAAATCACCGGAACTACCTCAGCATCAGTTTCATGTATAATTTTATGGCTTCAGACTTCATTGTTGAATAATGTACTTTTTTATGCAGGTGATAAAATACAGAGAGTTCCTATGCAGACCAGTACCACTCCAACCAACCAATCAATCAATCAATCAAACTCCTGTATCTCCTTATGAGGAGCATAGGGCATTCACAAAGTGCCTCCATCGGAACCTATTTGTAGCCAACTTCTTCACTTCGCTCCATGTTTTCCCCTCCCTAGAAATTTCCTCCAAAACTGTTCTCTTCCATGTATTTTTTGGCCTTCCTCTTGTTCTACTACCCTGGGGGTTCCAATCCAAAGCCATTCTTTCTACTGCTCCATCTTCTTTCCTGATTGTGTGCCCTATCCAATTCCACTTCCATCTTTTGATTTCTATTGTGATTTCTTTCTGATTTGTTATCTTCTATAGTTCTGAGTTTGTGATTATATCTGGCCATCTAATTTTTAAGATTCTTCTTAAACATCTATTAACAAATGTTTGCAGTTTATTTTGTATAGTTTTTAAGATTCTTCGTAAACATCTATTAATAAATGTTTGCAGTTTATTTTGTACAATTTTACTTGTTTTCCATGTCTCACAGCCATATAATAAGACTGATTTGACGTTACTGTTAAAGATTTTAATTTTTGTAGATCTAGATATAATATAAGATTTCCATATTGGGTACAACTGACAAATGCACTATTTGCATTTTTTATTCGGTTTTTTACATCCTCAAAGGCTCCACCATCCTTGTCAATTATACCACCCAAATATTTAAATTCTTGGACAGTATCAATGGTATTATTATTTATTATAACTTTATCTGTCTTTTTACTACTTAATCTCATTTCTTTAGTTTTCTTTATGTTTATTTTCATATGAGCCCCTTTTATTACTTCTAATAAAGTATTAACTTTATTCTGCATATCACCAAAACTATGGGAGAGCAAACAGATATCAGCGAAATCCAGATCTTCCAAGGTATCGTTTAAACCACTCCAACCTTTGCCTAACAAAATCTGTTGTCAGGTGGTGAGCAGTCATTTGCCAGCGTACAGACAGGTCTGTGCATGCTTCCCTACACAGATCAGTCCTATTCCACCCCTTACACTCAGCTTCGTTGGAACAGAAACTCCACATTACCGTCATTAAGCTTGCAGAACACTACTACCCGGGACCGATCTGCATAGGAACTCTGCAGTACACAATTTGTTACACCATAGTTGGACAGCAAAGTTATCTTTGAAGCTAAGCAAATTAGGCAATGTTGAGTACAACTATTTTCTTGAAATCAAGATGTGAAGCAAGGTTAGTGATTTTGTGTTGTTGATACTATAGTCCCGTCGCTCTAATTTCCGGCAGCCAATCGTGTTGCAGGTCGGCTACATTTAAACGTGTACGTCTTGTGATTCGCTGATTCATTTCTTAAGGCTCGTTAAATACTTAATATAATCGCCCGCCATTTTAGCTCTTTCGTTGGCGTTCGCAGAAAGCACATGAAGACATTATTTGCCACTCAATTATTTCCTGAATTACATTGCGTTTGATTTATTATCATAGGAGCTACGACATGATAATGTTTAACGGTGTGGCAAATAGATTCCTCGTATGGTAGCTCGGCAGCGTAAGAACAAAAATGGCGAACGATACTACCTACCTAGACTTTATAGAGCCTTCACTTTCTAAGACGTAAGCAAAGAGGTGGAGTCACGCCGGAAATAACAGCGTCGGGACTATAGTTTTAACATTCTTCACTGTCTTTTCAGTTTGCTATAGGCAGGTTATTAAAGACTGGGAGCAAGTGAATTTTCAACTTAGCTTTATTGTTATTGCAAGTTATGTTGAACCTTACATCCCCTAAGTCTGTCTTTCATACTGCTCGGTACGGCATGTATTCATCAACGTAACGGCACGGCAAGGATGCCGCTCTCTCGGGTAACATGACTCTTTTCAGAAAACGTTGGTTCTTTCACTTTACGACTCTCTACTGTAAAAGAACTTGGTTCAATACAGACATCAACATCTCACGACACTCCGGTTTTGAGAGGAGAACATAGTTTCGTAGCAGGTTTTAATTAACCTGCAATGAGTAAGTATTTAAATATAATCGTGTGTACACTCCTCCTCTCTCATCCGGCCTGGGGACAGGCAATGGCGGAGTTATTACACCTAAGTTATTTCTATAAATTATATAGGCCTACATGTCTTACACCTACAGCTAATATGTACATATTCTTATAACAGTATTTTACAGGCTTATTATTTGAATTTACATTAATTTACAATTATACACAATCCATATTCCTATCATTGTCTTCATCGCTTGGTCCAAAATTAATTATTATTTCGTCAATGGCATCATCCATTCGGAATTATCTTCTTAATCGTAGGTACTACTTTCTGAACAAGATAGAATTCTTCGATTGTATCCCGAATGACATGTTGATCGAAGTCGTCCACTTCAACTTTACAAAAGTCCTAATTCTGGAATGAAATACTATATTTTTCAAAACTATAACAAAATAATGACTTACAACTGTAATTCATTATGTCGCTCACAGTACACACACTATAGTACATAACTATTATAGCAATAATTTCTAAACATTACATACCTATTCTTTCCCGGAGTAGTGTGAGGTTCATTCGGTTATAATTCAATATTATTCTTAGTTCTCTTCATGGAACTAACACTTTTGCCAGAGTATTTAGCCGCTTTGTCATATTTCTTATTAAGAAGATCTAGCAAACATTTGTTTAATTTTTCTCCTTGCAACACTTAATTATACTTGCGATAATTTCTCTTTCTCCGCTATGGATAACAGCGTTACTTTTTCTCCACGGTGGTGTGATTTCACCATAATTACTACCCTGTAGTTGCTTCTCCATGTTAACACTACTAGTATGCAGTGAAGGAAATAGTTCTGTGTTTCTTGACAAGAGATTATGATACGGAGCATGCACAAACAACTCGGTTAGCTCCACCCACGTTACACGCTTCCTTTCCTCTGCCCCTCTGTCACCGCTTAGGAAGTTCAAGATAACTTGCAATAACAGTAAGTACAGTGCAGTTGCATCACACTTGATTCAAATAACAAGGGCGAAAGCAAGCCTGTAGAGTGCGAGGTAAAACGCAGCATTTTAGATCCATAATCTCCGGTGTATTGCACTCATATAACTTTCATTAATTAATGGCATGCATACAGTCATCATTTAATTTCGCTGTGTTACAGTAGTTGCTGAAAGTGGTGTCCATTAATATTCAGATATTCCCGACATCTTTTGATGAAATTTGAATTCACACGCAAAAGTTCTTGTACAGTAACTCGTCCACACCTGTGGAGTAACGGTTAGCACGTCTAGCCGCGAAACCAGGTGGCCCAGGTTCGATTCCCGGTCGGGGCAAGTTATCTGGTTGAGGTTTTTTCGGGGTTTTCCTCAACCCAATATGAGCAAATGCTGGGTAACTTTCGGTGTTGGACCCCGGACTCATTTCACCGGCATTATCACCTTCATCTCATTCAGACGCTAAATAACCTAAGATGTTGATAAAGCGTCGAAAAATAACCTAATAAAATAAAAAAAAAAAAGTACAGTAACTCTCTAAGGTTTCAATTTTAAAAGTTTAGTAGCACTATGGGCTGAAGTTTTTGATATGCCTACTTCTTGTGCAACACGACGTGTAAAGATTTATTAGGAGAACGTTCAAGTGATGCACCAATATCGAGTGTTGCTTCTGTTAGAACCCTTCATTTTGGCCTACGAATTTTAGAGTTTGTTGACATGAATCTGTTTTGACCTAATTTTCGTACATAAACATTCGCTGTTGTAAACTTTTCAGCCGTCATTTCAGTTATTTAAACAATTAATTTAATGCACAGCACACACACTTCAAACGTATTTAAAAGAAGTACACAAGCACACATGTCTTCTGTCACTAACATCTCAGACTGTACTAAGCTGTGGCAACGACCGGTAACATACAGGCCTGCGCAGCCTTGAAGCATGAAGCAATCAGCGGTTGGGATCTTTCCATGTTCTTTGGATCAAGTGTGATGTAACTGCACTGTACCTACATATTAACATTATGTGACTAACATATTGAGACTATTTCTGGAATGGTGTCTTTGCTCATGTTGCTGTTTTCTTGCAGGACAAGGAGTGGTACTGGAGCGATGTGTTTACAGTGACTTTGTGTTCTTGGAGACCATGTTCAAATCTGGCTACGTAAGCAAAGGAGGCAAGTCTTATAAGATTAAAACGTGAAGCTAATCTTTTAATAAAAGACATCTTTAGACTTCAAATCGGTAGTAGGCCTAATTGTGTAGTAAACATCAGCCGGGCTATCTTCCCACAATAGAGGTCCAGGGCACATACTTTACCAAATGTATAGGGGAGACTGTTGTACCTTCATCATAGTGTACATTTGAATATATTTTGTTTTTTAATTTTTGCTGCTACATAGAGGACTCAGACTGAAGTAGATTGTAGAGAAAGCTGCAAAGTAGCTCTGGTCATAGTTTCGGTTTGATTTATTGCAAATTGTGAGTTCTGTGGACAATAGTAATATACTTTACAAGAGCGGTATGTTGACGTTTTCATGTTCGAGGAAAAGATTGAAAAAGCGAAACGTAGTTGAGCTTTTTTAATTTCCGAGAACATGAAAACAAACATACCGCTCGTGTATCGTGCATTATTTTGTGCGAAGATCATTTATTACATACCTGAAAGACGAATTTCTAATTAGTTGCAATGAAATCTCCATGTTGGTTTTTGTTTAATGACGGCAACTTCGGAAAACCAAAATATCTTTCTTCAACATTGTTGCTATAAAATGTTTTCTATGTTTACTATACTCCAGCAGGCCGTGATATACGTCTGTCTTTTTTTTTCCCCCAGTCTATAAATGCGAACTTAAAAACAAACGGTAAGGTTATGTAATGATTTATTTTTCATTTTAATATTTTAACAATATTATTTATATAACATATTGCAGTAATAACATCGGCATCTGGAATCTTGTTGATTTTTTCACGGCTTCCTTAATGTTACTTGTATCAGGAATGCAATAAGTTTCGTGTAGTAGTAGATTTTACTTAATTTTTGCAAATATTTAAAAACAATAATTAACATTGCAATTTAGGTGAAATTGCAGTGGTAAGTTTTCAATTTGTAATTATTACTATGTTAAATGTCTCTAAAAATAATATGTTAAAAGCCTAAAGCAGTAAAATGAATGTCGCGCTTGAGCGGTAAGAAGAGGGAAATTGTTATGTGTGTTACGTTGGGAATACTGAATGTGGTATTTCACACTTACCGCGTATTGGTTCTGTGCGGAAAACAAGCAAATACGCACGATCTCGCACAAAACAATTTTTTAGTACCAAACATAAACATTTCATTCACTGGTATATGTTTTCTAACACAAAACCAATTTGTATTTGTTACTATCAATCAAATACCTACAGTATGTTCCCTATCATCTGGTGAGTAATAACATATTTTATTTTCCATGATTTATTCGAATCTCTAGTTTTGGGAGCCATATTTGTTTAAATGTGCACCCACTTATACCTACGAACACAAAACATCTTGTACCATGGAACATATTCCAAGGAGTTTTTGTTTTTCTTTCATTTTAAGATCATGTCATGAAGTGAATCTGGAGTTAAGATCGATTGATTGATTTGACTTAAAGAAAGCTGTTAAAGCAATTATTCCTCCTCCAGGAAATAAAATCTCAATTAGAGAAGCCTGCTATAGTTTATGATTGCAAATACATTTCAAATATAATTGTCAGTTTTTACAACTATATTCCCATCTATATTCCATGTGTTCCAACTTACAAGAGGGATGTTCCAAGGTACCTGTTGTACCTTGGATCA
Organism: Periplaneta americana; assembly: GCA_025594305.2. NCBI lineage: Eukaryota > Metazoa > Arthropoda > Insecta > Blattodea > Blattidae > Periplaneta > Periplaneta americana. Next base: position 38,668,690 of record JAJSOF020000040.1, on the reverse strand, counting down.
CATTACATATCCTTCATTTTATTTTTTCCATCCTTAATAGGTCTGAAAACCAGGAAATACATACAGGAAGTTGTAAAGAAATCTTCAATAATTATTTCAAGCATTTTTTAATTTAGAAAATTTCATTTCCCAAAATTAAAAAAATGAAATGTGAAAAGTGTTTCAAGGTACAACAGTTTCCCCTACATCTACGAGGGTGGATCAGAAAGTAACAATACAACTACACAATAAAGATAGCGCACATGTTACTGTCAACTTGTGAAGAGCAGCAAAGTGTTGTGCGATTTTTGTGGGCTAAAGGACATAAGGAGGGGTGGCAAATTTTAGAACTGCCTAGGGGCAGCACTATCTATACCTGCTGATGTCTGAGCATTTAGAGCACAGTGTTCCTGTACAGACACTGTATAAACCAACCTTTCATTTCTCCCTCCTCAAATATTCAACCTTCTGCGTGTACATACAGCAAGCAGAGGTTGAACTCAGTACCATAGCGTTCTAATCAGGGATGTGTATTGTATTGTATTTATTAACATTCCATGGTATTCATACATGCTTACAGCTAGAATATGGAACAAGTCAAAAAACTTAATACTATTATAAAATCTTAATTTATAGTCACAGTCTAGATGAAATATATAAAGACGAGATTTACAATATAGTCTACTAGTACAACACATAGTTTTAGTATCAATTTCATGTTTAGTATCAATTTCATGAAGCGTTATTGAATGTCATGAATTCACCTACAGAATAGAAGGCGTGAGAAATTAGGTACTTCTTTAATTTGGCCCTAAATAATCTTATGTTTGGAGTTTCATTTTTTATATCGATAGGGAGGCTATTAAAAAATTTTTACTGCCATATAACGCACTCCTTTTTGATAGCACGATAGACTTGCCGATGGAGTATGAAAATCATTCTTTTGATGTGTATTTATGCTATGAACTGTTGAATTAGTTACAAAATTTTCACGATTACATACGAGGAAGATTATTAATGAAAAGATATACTGACAAGCAATGGGCATTATTTGTAGTTTTTTTTAAATAGTTCTACACGATTCCCTAGATTTGGCACCTACTATTATTCTAATTACTCTTTTTTGTAATAGAAATATATTGTTACTATCTGTGGAATTTCCCCAGAATATTATTCCAAAACTCATTACCGAGTGGTAAGTGATAGAATATAGCGAAGACATTGTAGATTTCGTTTTAATTTCCAAGAAACATGGGAACAAGACTATTTTGTTATTATGAATAAAAATAAAATTCAATACCTCAACTCTTCAGTTGAGATTTAATATCAAACGGCACTTTGAATTTTAAAATGATTTATATTAATAAAATAGTTATTTACATGTGATAAAGCAATGTATTATTTTAATATAATTTGTTGTGCAGATTGAAATAGTGAGAAAGTTTTCAAGAATCTCGTCCTTGTTCCTGCAATAACTCCTATGTGCAAAATATACAATTTTTCAGTAGGAGGAAAAAACACATTTATTCATCCTATGGAGCCATATGTGAATTGTGAATTCTTACATTTTCGAAAGAAAGAAATATGATGACATATAGGAGATTTTATTATTTACTGTATCACTATTTAAGTTATTTAAGGGGACACTCAACTATATTTTGGAACTTTTTTCCTATTTGACCAATCTTTTCAAATTTGGAGAAAAAGTTTAATGTACACAAGGAAAGTAACATGCAAAATCTCAGCTCATTAGATCCAATACTTTTCAAAATAAAAAAATATTTCAATTTTTAATCAATCATTAATTGAAATATCACTTTTAATTATTATTTTTTAATTTTTTGGCTTTGTGCATTTGACTGTGACTTCTCAATGAATAGGGGAAGAATTCTGCGTATTGATTTAGTTCTGTCACGTAAATGAGTGTAGAAATTTAATTTTTCATTTCTATGACACTTTTTTCTCCAATTTTTAAGTTGAGTGTTCCCTTAATAGAGCAAAAATCTGAAAATCGATAAATATATCACATAGGAGTTATTGCAGGAAAAACGACGATCTACAAGAATAATTTGTTAATAGAAAATCCAAAATCCACAATTACTACTAGTTGAAAATGCAGTCCGATCAATTTATCGCATTTCAAACACATAGGCAAGTCGTAGACTTTTTCAAATGTCAGATAAAACCAGCAAGGAATTGTATGAAATATTATCGAATTACAAGTCTCCTAACTTACGTAATCTCGCAGCTAAGATGCTGGCAATCTTTGAATCCAGCCTATCATCTCATAACTGCTTTACGTCTAACCTAATATAGACAGACTCGGCCTGACCAAACAGTATAGGCAATCTAGAGCTTATAAATTATTATTTATAATGAATGTTAAGCCATAGTTACCATATGAATGCTTATATTACATATCGAGGGCATCGTGCCAGAAGAGGGTATCAACAAAACTGGAACTTTACATTAAAGCCATTTAAATATAGAATAATTTTTCCTATCCTTGTCTACATAACAAGGTACTTTCTTTGATTTTTCCTCATGCCCATTTTAATTCTCGAACATAAATAGGTTGCCCTTCTGGTATGATGCCCTCGATATTGTACTTGATTTGAAATGTTTAATATATTGGCATACCACATTAGTTTTGTACATCTCTAAGCTGAAGGGAGACCAAGTTCATATGTTGTAAACACGTCTGAAATATTGTGGAAGGGATGAATGGATCATAATTACCTCCCCTCCATTATGCCTGTGCCTGATTTAGAGCATGTTTAATGTAATGTTTTGAACTTGCCATGCCAGCTTCATGGCTTAAAAATTGAGAGAGAAAATTTCTAAGATTTTCAGTGTCCAATAAGACAGAAACTTTTGATAGTTGTGTTTTTGCCAAATTGGCAGCACTGTAAACCACTTCAACTAACTGCACAAGCAGAAATTCTATTCTACCATGGCCATTTCTGGCTTGTATAGTGAAGATCACGTAAGAGTAGTTCCTAAAAGTCTAATTTGGCCAGCTCTTCAGTGTTGCCAACTAATACCAGATATCATCAAAGAGGGTGAAATCACAATGCTACGTACTGAAATAATAATCTATACTAATAATAAATCTGTAGCCGAAATTTTTCTGGTAATTTTCAATTTTCCAAAAATAATTGTTCCTAACATATATAATTAACCACCCTGAAACCGAAAATCGCTTTTTTGAAATTTTTGTGTGTATGGCTGTCTGTTTGTATGTTTGTTACCTTTTCACGCGATAATGGATGAACGGATTTCGATGAAAATTGTAATATAAATTATGTTCGTTGTAACTTAGATTTTAGGCTATATGGCATTCAAAATACATTATTTAAAAGGAGGGTTATAAGGGGGCCTGAATTAAATAAATCGAAATATCTCGCTTATTATTGATTTTTGTGAAAAATGTTGCATAATAAAAGTTTCTTTAAAAATAATTGGCGATAAGTTTTATTCCTTGAAAAATTTTGATAGGACTGATATTTAATGAGATAAATGAGTTTTAAAATTAAAATAACTGCCATCTAAGGCCGTATAATGATATAAAAAACAAATGATTTCGTCTATAAGGGGCCTTGGACAGCAACAATCGAAATCTATGAAAGATAGCCTACAGAGAATGTTTCTGTGTTTGTATGAAATAATATCGGAAGCTAAATTAACCTATTTATATAATTAATTATTATTTCACCATTGGAAAGTGTAGTTTCTCTAGATGGACATAATGCTATAATGTTATTACAGTAACTTCTGATATAATATAATGTAATGTAATATAATATATAATATAATATATGTAATGTAATATTATATAATATAATTTAAGTTATTTGAAGGGTTCAGAACCATAGTGGGCCAAGCGCCATTTACTGAATACGTAGAAAACAAGGGTTACAATTAAGTTATTACCATAATTCAATGGAAACCTATAACAAGTAAAATAAAGTATACACATTAAATCTAAATGATGTCAATGTTCATTAAACTATGGTTGCATGTAATAAAAATTAGAAACATGTTAAAGGAATTGTCATTGCACCAAATGAGTGTCTCTGGACCAAAATGATCGCATTTTAATTATTTGGATGCAATTTAAATTAAGTAACATATAAAACGATTTATCCTTCTATCAAACACGAATGTTCCCTGGATCAAACGTCCTATTTTAATTATGTAATTACTTTATATTTATTTTTAACGGGTGCAGCGGAGCGCACGGGTACGGCTAGTAATAATAATATAGTGTTAACAATAACAATGTCTTGCTTATTTACCACATCTCATCTTTATGTTGCGAGATGTTTCCTAAATGGTTCAATACCGGTAATTTATTTATGAAATAGTATATTTTCCTCTTGGACTTCTCGCATATTATGTTGGTAATTAGGATTAGTATGATCTAATATTACAATTTATTTTGTCAGGCAACATGAAATTTATTGCTTTGACTAAAGAGTTTAGATTCATGAGACCTAACCTAAAAATGTATTTACTTGCTTGCATTTTCATCAGTTTGCTTTACTGTAAACCGAAATCATTGCTGCCAACATAACAGAAAATAACTACCAGTTGTAGTATTTGTCAGTACCCGAAATTTGAAACAAAGTTGGTAGAAGAAAATTCAACCTGAGAGCTAGAAAGTCACTATAATCCACTAGCATATGTAGTATTAGGGGAAAAATGGTTAGGTTTCACCCTTTGGGTATTAAGTAAGCTGATCCAGACTATAATAGCAGAAGCGCACTCTTTGTCTCATTAATTTTACATTAACATTCAGTGATTTACAGTAAAAGAGTTTGCAGCACTGAAATGTTATTGTACTTGAGAAATAAAGAATTAAGGTAATAGAGTTTACTTTGTCATAATCTTGCGAAATAAAGTACAAATGTTAATTCAAAACAGTGCTACACAAATGGCTATCGATGGTACCACAGTGAACATCATAAATAGACAGATAATTTTCAGTTAATGCAATGTGATTTCTTTTCAGAATCTATACTAATAATAAATCTGTAGCCAACATTTTTCTGGTAATTTTCGATTTTCCAAAAATAATTGGTGTCTTGAAACCGAAAATCGCTTCTTTGAAATTTTTGTTTGTATGTCTGTCTGTCTGTCTGTCTGGATGTTTGTTACCTTTTCACGTGATAATGGCTGAACCAATTTATATGAAAATTGGAATATAAATTAAGTTCGTTGTAACTTAGATTTTAGGCTATATGGCATTCAAAATACTTTATTTAAAAGGGGGGGTTATAAGGGGGCCTGAATTAAATAAATCGAAATATCTCGCTTATTATTAATTTTCATGAAAAATATTACATAACAAAAGTTTCTTTAAAAATAATTTTCGATAAGTTTTATTCTATACAAAATTTTGATAGGACTGATATTTAATGAGATAAATCAGTTTTAAAATTACAATAACGCCATCTAAGGCGCTGTACTGAAATAAAAACAAATGACTTCGTCTATAAGGGGCCTTGTACAACAACAATCGAAAGCTATTAAACATAGCCTAAGAGAATTTTTGTGTGTTTGTATGAAGTAATATCGGAAGCTAATTAATTGTTTAAGTATTATTTCACCATTGGAAAGAGTAATTTCTCTAGCTGGACATAATTCTACAATGTTATTACAGTAACTTCTGAAACATATAGCAAGTAATATAAAGTATACACATTAAAACTAAATGATATGTCAGTCTTCATTAAACTATGGTTACATGTAATAATAATTAAGAAACATGTTAAAGGAATTGTCATTGCACCAAATGATTGCTCTCTGGACCAAAATGACCGCATTTTAATTATTTAAATACAATTTAAAATAAGTAACATATTCAACGATTTATCCTTCTATCAAACACGAATGTTCCCTGGATCAAATGTCCTATTTTAATTATGTAATTACTTTATATTTATTTCTGACAGGTGCAGCGGAGCGCATAGGTACGGCTAGTATTCTAATATTCATTGTAAGAAAAGCCTTTTTTTATTGAAGTAGCTGCTATTTCAAATGTCAATGTTTTATGTGCTGTAAGAATAATGAAAAGTATGGACATGTAGTCTGCAGGAGCTTCATCATTGTAAACGAACTTACTGCAAAATTCTGAATCTGTATAATGACGAAATGTTTTATTATAATTATTTGAAAAAGAAAAAGTAACGAACTTCCTTTGTAGGTAATTGCAGATGTATTTGTTGCAGCTCGTAATGTGTACTACGACATCCAAAGCAATACACTTGGGGAGTTGATGAAACCACATCTTGTGATCTACTTGGATGTCCCAGTGTCAACTGTGCAGCAACGCATTACAGCAAGAAATATTCCCCATGAAGTGAACTCCAAAGTATTCACAGAACAATATTTGTCTGATATGGAGTATTTCTACAAGCAGCGTTATCTCAAAGAGATTGGGTGAGTGGTGATTTTTCTGATTTAATCTTATTTAAGGTACGGTCACACGTCGCTACTTTTGCTGCGCAACTTTTGTACTGCAGCTGCAAAAGTTGCGTGTCGTGTTCACACGTAAGCCAAAAGTAGCGCGCTGCACGCTACTTTTCGTGCTGCGCAACCCGAGTGCTGCAAAAGTTGCAACTGGAGGTTGCGAGTCTGTTCACACGCAAGGCGCTACTTTTGCAGCCGCAGTCATGCTGCAGGTTTCCATCTCCGTGTTGACTTCTCAATATACATTTTGTGGTTATGTTCGCATTATTAATAAACTCATGCGAAAGATTACTTATCTATTATTTGCTTTTCTGTCCTAACTAGTATTCAGAAATAGGCATTATTTTTACTATAAAGCTTTTAAAAACGCCTATATACTTAAATGATAACCAACAGCATATTCACGTAATCAATGTTGGCAACCCTCCTGTTTGAAACTACGCTACAGAAAATTAAAAAAGTGAATTATATCGTCAGCAAATATGCTCAGACTGTGTTGTGTATTTAATAACTGTTATAAATAATTTATTTTCATCACAGCTAACATTAAAATACATCCAAACAATAAAGTTATCATTGGCACATATGGGTGGCAACACTGGTTGCAACCGCAGCAAAAGTTTCAACAAAACCGATATCAAAAATGCTGCGGCTGCAACCCCGAGAACCCTGTTCACACGTCGCTACTTTTAAGTTGCGCGCAGAATGGAAAAGTAGCGGACAGCAGGTTCGGCAGCCGCTACTTTTTGGGTTGCACCGTTGTTCACACGTCGCTGAACGAGAGTTGCGCAGTTTTTCGTACTGCATCGCTGCAAAAGTAGCAATGTGTGATCGTACCTTTAGATTTATAACATAAGCTTTCATTGTCAAGTGAAATTAAATAAACTGATCTTTTACAACAATATAGGGATGGTATAGACAGCACAAGGTACAAGACCATCTGTAACCTCCTGTATATTTCAGCACATATAGTTTTTATTAGTAATAGCAAGTGCACAATTAATTATACTTAAGAATTTAATTATAATAATTTTCTAATGTTAAATTGAAAACTTAAGGGGAGAGGATGGTATTTTTTAAAACTTTTTTCCTATTTGGTGTAAAATATTAATTTTTTGTATGTAGAGAGCTCATAGCTGTAGGAACTCAACCAAATTTAAATATTTTGAAAAAAAAAATTATTTGGGGGCCCAAATTTGAAAAAAATATACCCAATGCAGGATTGTACTAAAACCGATATATCTAAACCATTTTTAAAGATAGATTCAAACTTTTTTTTTGCAATGTATTTGCAAAAGCATGTTCTACAAACTGCCTGTAACAGAATTTTGATATTTGTCCCTACGTTTGTAAAATAAACTATTAAAATTTAATAACAATTTTCTGATTTCCTTTCTTGCAAACAAACGGACGTATTTTTAAAATGAAATCAATTAACAAAATTCTGTCACAGAGAAACTTTCCTAATAGTCTAAAGAATGTGTGTTCTAAACTTCATGCATGTATCTTAGTAGTTCAGAAATTATATCCATTTTTGTCTGGCAATGTAGCAGGAAAAATGAAGTTACAGGAAACCGATAAAAGTGGGCAAGTGATTTAAAAATCCATAATGCAGGAAGTTTAAAAATGACGTCTCAACATCCGATAAGGGCACAAATACCCACAAAATGTTATGCAATGCATTCCATACATATCAAAGAGTATTTCAAAGAAAAATTGTTGTTGTTTTCTAATGTTTTTGAAAATGTAATTTACCACAAACAACAATAAAAGTGGGCGAGTGATTTAAAAACCCGTAACGTAGGAAGTTTAAAAATGGCGACTCAACATCCGATAAGGGCACAAATACCCACAAAATGTTATGCTATGCATTCCACACATATCACAGAGTATTTTAAAGAAATTTTTCTTTAATTTACTCATTTTTCACCAAAAATACCATCCTCTCCCCTTAAATGGTAAATTACCTTAGTTGACTAGTGCAGTCGAAACTAGTCAACTAAGATAAAAGTGTTACAAGCAAGCAGTATAACATCATGGCTCGTTGGTCAGTACATGGATTTCTTTTTGGAGTTCATGGTACCATCTCCAAATACACCTATAACCTTTCAAAACCAGAGGAATTTACATGTTACAATGTTGAGAAAATCCTTAGAGAAATTCTAAAGGATTCAATTCAAATTTTGCAATTTCATCTCTTTTTCAAGTAATATGATTTCACTTTCACTTTAATTTTCTTTTGAAATTTATTGCATGTATTTTCATTGCTTCATTGTAAACTTTTATGTATGTATTTTTTTTTCTGGATCCATATGGTCATTCTTATTGAAGGGCAGATAGTTTTATTTTATAAATTCGATATACTGGGTGTTCATTTCAAAGTGTATCATGACGTCACTGTTGTGAGTCAGCGATTTGAAGCGAGTTTCAGCTTTTATGTCAGAGAAGTTGCCTATTAATCAAGGCGTTCAATCTGAACTTGAACGTGTACAGTATAACTTGAACATCGTGGCGGTCTGTACGGTCTGTATGCTACCATAACCTCTTTTGAACTGTGTTTTGTGCGGGCAAGTCATATGCAGGGTATTTGTTATCATCAGTTGCATAAGGCAACATTCCACAACACAAATCAAATGCTCTGTGTCCATGTTGACCATCAAAGTTGATGTCAACAAATACGTAAGTAATCATCTTAACCCTGTCCCCATATCCCGACAGTAAGAAAAAACTCACCTCAGTACGTGTTTCCAAACAGTTCACATTCCTGCCACTACCGGTGTTACCGTACGTATCGGCAAGTACTTTTCAGAATGAATGCTGTACTTGCTGGGCAACTTCTCTGGCACATAGGTAATACACCTCTGTGGAAGTGTAGGAAGATTGAATTCTCTAGGCTCATCGGCTAGCCACATGACAGCATACAGCAAGCTATGACACACTTTGAACTGAATATATATCTATATATACACACACAACACCTCTGATTGAGGTTCTGGCTGATATGTACTCGTACATCTATCAGGCAGTACATCTCACTTGACAATATGTGTCAGAGAAAGAACAATTGTTTGTATGCATCTGAAGTCTGACTAGTGTAATATGTAGCTAATCGGCGATGTATACGATGGAGGGGGGAAAGGAACTGGCTACCCTACCCCGTTATCTCCTGCTCATAAGTTGTGCCTTATTGATATCACTTTTGAGATTCAGACATGTCTTCGGACAGTTGACTAAACAACAACAATATAACATGTCATGCAGATTAATTGTGTCAGCCAAAATAAAAATAATGTCTTACTAAGATACCTCTTGTTGAGATTTATGACTGAGAAAAATAGTATGTATGGAATTTCATTTTTGTCAGTTGGAAATTCCAGACTGACCTCTATTTCAGCTCTTTTGAAAGGGCATTTCCAGAAAATGAATGTGCAGTTATTGATGATATCGTGAATGTAGCACGTAAAAGACATCCCTTCTAATTTCAGCGATCTTCCTCAAGTTATCAAACCCGAAGGTCTTAGATTTGATGAATATATGTATTTGCATGAGAAAAATCAAACACTTCATATCAGAAAAAAAAGGTATCTTATGTCCTGCACCTGCAACATTTTCCATGCAGTCAATGCCTCCACCAGCCACTTAAAGAGTTAAGTCCTACAGAGTTAAGGCTGGTTCACAATAAACCGGAAACGAGAATCGGAACGAAAACGAAAACAGTAAAATTGTTAAAATGTGTACATTTAAATGTGAGCATTCACAATTAACGAAAAGCTTGCCGGAGCCCGGGATCGGGAACAGAGAGTTGGCCAAGTTTCAACTTTGGCGTTCACATTTCCGATCACAGCCCACTAGATTCATTCTATTGCCATCTAAAAGCTATTTTGTCGTCGTATATTTTGTAGCAAGAAGACCGTGACATAATCTATGCATTATTTTGTTCTGTGCTGTGCACCATGGAGCAAGTTTTATTTGATGAGATTCTAATATTGAGTGTTGAGGAAAATCCTCACGTTTACGATAAGCGGCGCGCCTCGTATAAAGATGATGACGTGTCTTTCAATAGCTGCATCTTTCAACACCGATCGGAAGCGAATCATATTTTATTACTGTATTGGTTGTATTGCACACTACATATTCATGCTTCAATTCAATAACTACTGTTGTGTTCATTTTTGTTCTATTACAAATGTTTCTTCTCTAATTATTTTATGTTATGGTAGACTTAAAATAGGTTGTGATAATAAAGATGGATGGGCATATTTATATTACTGTACTTAATGAAATGTTTCAGTTGAAATTTCGAAGTTGGTTAACCTGTGTTTATGTTGGCTGCCTTGTACTCATGAGAGAACGCCATTGGTCAATTATACACAAATAACATCAGAATGCGTAATATCGACTTTACATATCGTTATTGACATACATATCGATATGCATAGTCGTCTACGTTCTCGGTTTATTGAGAATCAAAAATTTTCATATTCACGTCCTCTGTTTCTCGTTTTCATTCTGATTCTCGTTCCTGGTTTATTGTGAACCAGCCTTTAGCATGCGTTTTTCTTTCTCCATCTGAAAGTTCAGCGCTATCTATGTCGGACTATAACATCTAAGAAAACAACAAAGGCCAAAAGTGCAAACTTAACAACTGCTAAAAAATTGTCTTTAAAGAAGAAATCTCGACCCACTTGCAGCTATTATAAAAGACTGGACACACGGACCAGATGGTTAAAGGCCATGTAATATGCCCAAAATGTAATGTGTGTAAAAATTTCTGTCAAACACTTGTCTTTTTAATTGGTAGTATTACATTTATTTTGCCTGTATCTTCTACTAATTTTTATTGTTTTAAGAAAAAATATATCAGTAAATGGGAAAATATTATTACCAACATAACTTCCAAGTAGGAGGATAGTTATTTATTTTGAAATATAAGCTAATTGTAACTGCTACGCTGTAAAATTGTATAATTTTATTTATAATATAATTTACTATTTGAAAGCTCTAATTTGTTTCAGAGACATTTTTCAGTTACACACTCTTGGTTAGATATTGCACAACATACATGTAAGTACAGTCGATTCCCGATAATTTGCAGTAATTAATGCACGAACTTCTGTGAAATATCAAAAGTCGCGAATTATCCCAAAAATATTTTATTATTTAAAATCCTGTAAAAGTTACCCTGACGGTTTAATTACTAAAATAGGACACTTCAAAATCAAATACAAAATGTAAACTATTCAAAACATTTTGAAACATTATAATATTATCCAGTACTTCAGTGGGACAGAATGTTAAAATAAGAAACACAAGTTTTACAAAATATCATAAAGCACTAGTTTAACAAATATAATCTGTCATCTTTTTTTGTTTCTTAAAAGATTGTTAATTTTTCTCTTATTTTAGATCGCAGATATCTTAAGAAAACAATACAGTAGAACCTCGATTATCCGTCACCCTGTTAACCGATTGTTGGATTATCCGTCTGCAATTCTCTCCTATTTTTGTTGCAGAAAAAATATTGAGTACTGCACAATACATTAGCACGTATTTTTTTTTATAGAGAGTGATATTACAAGCCTTTGCCCTTACACATTATGATCTACTGTTCGAGTGACCTGTTTAATTTCTCTGTGAAACGTCTTCCAGAACTGCCAAAAGAATACATGTTGTGGTAAGTATAGAAGAGAAGTGCATAATTGAGTGGTTTTGGAAAAGAGAAACTGTGGTTCATCTCACATCGGAATACGAGATTGGAGTTACAACTGTGCGAGATTTAATAAAAAACAAGGATAAAGTGTATAAATTACTCAAATCTATAACATGAGACCTATACTTTTCCTATCTTTCCACAGAAATCCATAATAGGAAGTTTCCTTGACACTTAGAAACCAGTCATTGATATTCATTCATAGTGCTCTGTCACTGCAAACCCAGCATTCTCCAGTCTTTCCTATTTTCTTCCTTCCTCTTAGTCTCCGCATATGATTCATACGAGGCCTGTCTAAAAAGTATCCGACCTTAAATTTTCCCGCGCAAAGTAGTGATTCTAAGGCGGCGCCACTGTGCACGGTGGAAGGAGGAACCGTAATGCGCATGCTTGAATTTTCACCGCATTCGCTTGTGCCAGTCACTGGCTGGTGGTCGCCAAGTAAGGTGCTGTTCTAAGTGTTTGTCGGATTTTGTTTTCTCGCAAGATGACTGAACGAATTGAGCAAAGATACTGCATCAAATTTTGTCAAAAGCTTGGTGATTCTCAAAGTCAAACAATTCGTAAGATTCAGCAGGTGTTTGGGGAAGATGCGATGGGTGTAACACAAATTAAGGAGTGGTTCAACCGATTCAAAGATGGCCGCACATCAGCGGAGAGTGAGCAGCGTTGTGGCAGGCCCCAAACTGCTCGGAGTGCAGCTGTTGTTGAGAGGGTGCGAAATTTGGTGATGGCAGATCGTCGTTTGACCGTGCGGGAGATTGCCAAAGAGGTTGGAGTGAGTAAAGATTCTGCACAAACAATTTTGCGTGATGATTTGAACATGAACTGAATGACTGCGAAATTCGTGCCCAAGTTGTTGTCCCCAGAACAAAAAGACCTCCATCGTGACGTTGTACAGGACCTTCTGGACACCGCCAACACTGATCCTGGGTTTCTGAACACCGTGATAACTGGAGATGAGTCATGGGTGTATGGGTACGACCCAGAAACAAAAAGACAGTCGTCGCAATGGAAGCATCCCGAGTCTCCAAGGCCGAAGAAAGCGCGGCAGGTGCGAAGCAAAATCAAGGTGATGCTGACTGTTTTCTTTGATGTCCGTGGAATTGTGAATCACGAATACGCACCGGAAGGACAAATGGTGACAAAGGAGTACTATCACGATGTTCTCCGGCGACTCCGTGATGCAGTTCGGCGCAAAAGACCAGACATGTGGACGGCGAACAACTGGCACTTGCATCACGACAACGCCCCCGCACATTCATCCCAATTGATCCACACTTTCTTGGCCAAACATGGAATTACAACCTTTCGCCAACCTCCCTACTCTCCAGACCTGGCTCCTTGCGACTTCTGGTTGTTTCCAAAATTGAAGACACCACTGAAAGGATCCCGTTTTGAGAGTAGAGAAGAGATAATGCGGAATGCGACGACGGAGCTGAACACCATTCCAAAAGAAGACTTCCAGAGGTGTTTCCGGCAGTGGAAGGATCGGTGGGCTAAGTGTGTGCAAGCACAAGGGGCCTACTTTGAAGGGGATTAGGGTCTCAACCCCGTCAGGTATTTGAAATATTTTTTCTGGCTAAAGGTCGGATACTTTTTAGACAGGCCTCGTATATCTCAATGCCGTCTATTATTTGATCTCTTCTTCTGCCTCGAAATCTTCTCCCGTTCACCATTCCTTCCAGTGCATCCTTCAGTAGGCAGTTTCTTTTCGGTCAGTGACCCAGCCAATTCCTTTTTCTCTTCCTGATCAATTTCAGAATTATCTTTCTTCACCCACTCTTTCCAGCAGAGCTATTATACTAAAACTAATGAACCACTACCTAATGTGTTAAAACACATACCACGGAGAAAATTACGAAACTACATTTTGCAACACTTAATTTATGGAAGTCTTCTATAGTACGGATTATACGACTTTTTCGATTAACCGTTCAGCCAACCCCCTTCATTACCACGGATAATAGAGGTTCTACTGTACCTGTAAACGAAAAGTCATAAAAAATTTCCTTATATGTCAAAAGCGTGTCTGCTGCAATCAGTATCGGAGTGACTACTACCGTGGAGGAATCGGAGATTACGAATAAAGCTCTCCACCGGTGATCTCCGGTACTACCATAGGTGGAACAGGGACATACGGAGGGATGCGATGGTTCGAGCAAAGCGACAGTTAGCTCAAGGACGACTGGCGCATACAGACTGACGGTAGTTGTGAGAGGAATAAAATGGCACCAAATCGGATATCCATCGCATGGAAATTCTTTAATTTAGTTGAAGGTAATAATAAAGTTGTACGCAGTAAACTTTGTGGGCGAATTTACTCTAAGGGTGGTGGAACTTCGAATTTGTTAGACCAGTTGAAGCGATTGCACAATCACGAACTTGATGAAAACAATTACGCAAAACATTTGATACGATTTCTTTTTAAATTGTTTTAGTGCTATTGTTCCCAAAGGCTCACAGTCTATGAAAAAGTCTTGAAATTTCTCTAAAACGTAACTTTCGAGGCAATAAAAAACATATGAAATATTTACAAGACGACTTGAGTTATATTTTGCTGTTTGGATTAAAATATTTTTGAATGAAACTAAAGAAACATGTGGTAATAATATAATTACAATTATCCTTAAGTTGATATCCACTAATATTTTTATTACAGAGCAAGAGTGGCGCGTTTTAGAAGAGGCAGTTCAAATGCTGACACCCTTTAACACAATAATCACAATCCTATCTGGTGAAGAATAGGAATAAATTATGTTGGACAGTAAACTTTGTCCCATTGATAGCCCACGTTTCTTTTGTTCCATTCTGAAGCTCCCTTAATACATTTTACGTTAAACTAAACCGATTAGAATAATAATTGACAAACCCTGTTTGCGATTAAAGGAGAGTTTCTAGGAGAATTAAAGTATAAATGTTTACATTAGCTACTGAAAAGCTTTACTTCTGCGTTAGTTTTGCAGTTAGATTGAATGTTATTAATTTGATCAATGACTTAAAACTAATACGTCTTTCCACATATACTATGAATTTCAAAACGGAAAAACAAATCTGTCGGCTAACGTAGCACTTTAAGGAACACAAGAAAGAAAAGAGCCTAAGAAAGAGAGAGAGAGATTAACATAAAAGAGAGAATAAACAACAACAAATTACAACTTATTTTAAAAGATACGCGGAGGTTAGCGGACTCGAATCACTACCTGATCCGATTAAAGGACTGCTCAGCGGAAAGTGTATGTCTGCGCCACAGCACATATACAACCTGCGCGGCATCAATCGGAGGTAACCGGAGGTCTCCGATTGAAAGCGCACAAACTACCGCTCCGGAGAAAACCTAATCATAAGCAGCACTAGCTGCAATACTAGCTTGGGTGTGTGCAACTTTCGTGACTTCATCCTAACATTCTTCGTTATCTGTGCCATCCTTTCCACAACCAGCTGTCAAATCTTGTATGATATCGTCCTCACTTTCTTGTCTGTATCCTTGATCTTCCTTATCAACTTCTAACCATTCAGTAATGTCGTCTTCTATACCTTCACGTTCTTCTAGATTTTTAAATAATGATGTCATTGTGGCAGCAGTCTCTACAGCATTGTCGTGGGTCAAAAGATGTTGGACTGGAGAGAGGGAGAAGAAAAGTTTGAGAGGAGGGAGGGAGCATAAATCGAGTAAAAACGGAAATGACGTTACTTCCCCCCCCCCAAAAGGATTGCAAATTATCGGAAGTTGACAGTACCTGTATTTTCGTACTTTTCATATGCTGCCTTTTTCTTAAATTCTCTAAATGTTCATTCTAATGAAATAAACATTTGCCTAAACAACCTGTGTGCTGTATGCAGCTATAATGTTGATTTTGTTTGTATTGATTTTATAGAACTCACGCAGAGCTGCTGATCTATGATTGGTCCAGTCATGGAGATGTGGAAGTAGTAGTTGAAGATATCGAGAGAATTGATTTTGACAACTTTGATAAATATGATCCCAAGATGAAAGATTGGCGGCTGGAGAGTGAATGGGATTGGAACACTGCAAGAATTCAGTGAGTTCATTGCCTTAGCTTGTAACATTAAGAGAAAATTTTCTTTATTAACTCAGAAAATTCCCAACAGAGCTAGACTACTCATACTCAGCATTGTGTCTGGTTTACATTGCTTCTACTAGAACTGAATAACAATGTGCTTACTCCCTGCAGATATTCAGAATTATTTGTGGAAGTGGATTGACGCATGCGCACCGAAATAATTAAAGATAGCCAAATTTTTATTTTGTCGGATTACAATATTAAAGAGCCAAACATACCGTGACAAAATGCATCGAAAAACTAAATAGACCAACAAAATAAATACTTTCTCTCTCTAGCTTTATGATATAATAGAATATTCAAAACGAAATCCCTGTTTTAACCACAAATTCATAGTTGTGCGAAAGCTTTTGACCTGTAGTGTAGAAGTCATCGGATTAAAGGTGGGTGCTAGAGGGACTATAACAAAACAATTCGTCTCATTCTGTCATAAATTTGGAGTCCCAACAACAACAATTAAAGAAATTTCTTCTATTTTATTTTACTGCACTCCAATATTTTTCAAAGCTATTGTCATGGTCAGTCACTGAAGCACAGATTTTGAGGTGTTTCGAATCCATTTCTTGTTTTGAGTTGCACAATGGGCAGTTAGGGGACTGATATATTCCAATTCTATGCAGGTATTTGGCCAAACAGTCATGGCCTGTTGCCAATCTGAATGCAGCTAGAGACGATTTGCATGGTAAATCTGGAGTTAACTGTGGATTATGATGCAGAGAGTTCCATTTTTTCTCTTGAGATTGTGTTATCAAATTTTGTTTAATAAATCTTTTCACAGAGTAATACGTAGATTTAGTAACAGGTCTGTAAGTAGCTAAAGCATCCGCATTCTCGTTTCCCAGGATTCCACAATGGGATGGTATCCATTGGAATACAATTCTTTTATTGAGTGATATTAATTGAGAGAGCATTTTAGTTATTTCTGCTGTTTGAGATGAAGGTGTGTATCTAGAGACTATTGATAGAATAGCTGCTTTGGAGTCGGACAATATAACTGCATTTTTAAATTTATTGATGTGGCATAGAAGATTCCTGAGACTTTTACTTATTGCAATGATTTCTCCATCAAAACTTGTTGTTCCATAACCAAAAGATTTATAAAGTGAGAAGAGACAGCACGTAACACCTGCACCTGCAGCTTGTTCCCTGGAGATCAAGGATCCATCGGTGTATAAATGAAGCCAGTTTTATGGAGGGTACCTAATAGTAATTGTCTCTAAAGACGTTTCATTATTTCAGTGTTTACTTCTGATTTCAGTATTTCTTCTGTTAAACTTAGGTTATCCATATTTAATATAGTTAAAGGGTTTGGTTTATTTTGTAAGTTTTCTTTTAAATTCGGGATGTTGATTTTATGTTTTAATTCTTGAACCATGGCTATGAAACTTTTTGAGTTCTTAATCTACAGAGCAGACTGTATGAATGCCAATTGTTTCCTGATAATCTGATAAGTTTTTCATATGTTTGGCATTTATAAAGCAAGTTATATAGGATGAAAGGTAACTAATTAATAGGGTGCTTTTGAGAGACGAATCAGGAAGAGGAGATAATCATATAAGTCTAATATCATTATTGTTGTTTTGAATGGTATCTGATATATCACAGAAATAAAAGCGAACAGATAGCAATATCACATCACAGAGAGACATCGGTGGCTATGTCTTTCCTCCTTCTTGCTTATCTTGCTTCTAATATCACTGAATACATGGTTGTCACATCTTCCTGTCACACACTTTTTACCAACTTTTCGGTATCAGGAATGTTGAAAAACGTTGTTTCTGTGTACTCTTGAATCCTTAAATTGATTTTTGTACAGTATTGTTTTTTTTTTTTTTAACTTTGTATAATGATAAAGTCGAACTTGAAACTTCCTAAACCTATGTTTACCTCTCACGGTTTTCATTATTTTCTCTGAGTTGTAAAACAAGGCAAATAACATCTCTAAACTGTGAAACATAATATGGACGAAAATTAATTTATGTACTATTTATTACAATATAGGTACACCTCAGACAAGGCTAACCTGATGAACCTGTTCTTGGTTCCAAGATTTGATGTCCCAGAACTGGTTGTAGATGGGCATGATGGACATGCATTCAAACAGCTGTGGTTAAATGTAAGTATAGTTGTCGCACCACGAGATGGCAGAGAAGTGTTCCAGGGGGAAGCTGTGGCTCATGCACATAGTACTGTATTTTATTCATAATTGTAGTATTCCATGACTTTCCTCTATCCCGCCTAGAATATTTCTCTGCCATCTTGTGGCACGACAACAGTATTTGATGATTTGTAAGTCTGTGTAATAGTACATTATGCAATGAGCCTATAATGGTAGTAATTAAGACGCAAGTTTGCGCTCGTTTCATAATTTTCATACGAGCGTCTTAATTACCATTATAGGCAAGTTTCATACGACTTTTTATGCTCAACCATATTTCTAACTTGAAATTATTCATAAGTATTCATGTTATGGTTATGTAAGTGAGGAGCGGAACTGACCTTCTAAATTGTGAGATGTGCGCAGACGCGAAAGTATTGATTTTTTCCGAGGAACGAATGTCATTGACCTTGATATAATCTAGAGAATAACATGAACATTAATCTTGATATAACCTGGAAATTGATTTAGAATTGAAAAACGAGATGACAAATTGAATTTATTGCAATATTATTTACAATTACGCTAATTATTATAGTAACAGAACATAACCTTCTGCGACAGTATTGGATTTCCAGCCTCCGTGACGTTTCGCTAGTTGTCTTTCGATTGCATATCCGAGAATAATCGATACTTGCGCTTTTATAATGCTACAATGGTGATTTCTCATTGGCTGAACAACTGAACTATAATGAATAGGTGTACTTTAATGAGGTGCATTAAAGGGTTACTACCAGATGTATAATTACCACATTTCGGCATGGGAAAGTTTTCTGCAAGTATTTTTTTTTCTGTTA
This sequence comes from Periplaneta americana, assembly GCA_025594305.2. NCBI lineage: Eukaryota > Metazoa > Arthropoda > Insecta > Blattodea > Blattidae > Periplaneta > Periplaneta americana. Next base: position 38,649,487 of record JAJSOF020000040.1, on the reverse strand, counting down.
TTCTTATTTCATCATTATTTGATTGTTATGTTATCTTCATTAATTCTAAATAATCTTGCTATTTCGCAAGTACATAATTAAATAATGTACAGTACAATGTCTCGTGACGAGAATATTGTACGAAATGGAAATATAAAAATTGGAAATTTATCTTTTGAAGAGATGGAGAAATTCAAATATCTGGGAGCAACAGTAACAAATATAAATAATACTCGGTAGGAAATTAAACACAATAAATATGGGAAATGCCTGTTATTATTTGGCTGAGAAACTTTTATCATCCAGTCTGCAGTCGAAAAATCTGAAAGTTAGAATTTATAAAACAGTTATATTACCGGTTGTTCTTTATGGTTGTGAAACTTGGACTCTCACTTTGAGAGAGGAACATACGTTAAAGGTGTTTGAGAATAAGGTGCTTAGGAAAATATTTGGGGCTAAGAGGGATGAAGTTACAGGAGAACGGAGAAAGTTACACAATACAGAACTGCACACATTGTATTCTTCACCTGACATAATTAGGAACATTAAATCCAGATGTTTGAGATGGGCAGGGCATGTAGCACGTATGGGCGAATCCACAAATGCGTATAGAGTGTTAGTTGGGAGGCCGGAGGGAAAAAGACCTTTAGGGAGGCCGAGATATAGATGGGAAGATAATATTAAAATGGATTTGAAGGAGATGGGATATGATGATAGAGAATGGATTAATTTTGCTCAGGATAGGGACCAATGGCAGGCTTATGTGAGGGCGGCAATGAACCTCCGGGTTCCTTAAAAGCCAGTAAGTAAGTAAGTAAATAGTTGGACAGCAAAATTTTGCTGAATATTAAAAAAAAAACACATATAAAAATGATTTGTATTGATTGTGGGGAAAGTTTTCTGGAAGTATTTTTTTTCTGTCATTCTTATTTCATCATTATGTTATCTTCATTAATTCTAAATAATCTTGATATTTCGCAAGTACATAATTAAATAATGTACAGTACAACATACTATGCCAGTGACAGAATATAAAGGAATTGAACAAAGCTTCAAGAGTGGACACCTTTTACATAATGCAAACACACTTTAATGCATATTGTTAAATATGTACTATATTTTCAGTTTCCACATTAGATAACAGCAACAACAGTTTCCACATGTTCAGTAATGTTTCCTGCTGTATTTTTTGACGTGATATGTTTGTTCGAGATATAAGAGGGAGAAATTGTAACATTTTGACACGAAAGGTTTACTCTGACATCACTTGTGGTACCGTAGAAAGAGAAATGTAAAATGAACTTCGTGCCTTGTGGTTTTCCACTTTGTTCATCTCTCTACGTTCTCTATTTAATATGCCTAGAGATTTTCCACACAATAATCATGGAAATAATGGTTATATATGTTATCTATACACATGAATATAAAATAAAATACACTACATTGTTAAAGAAAATACATTTTGATTTTATTACTTGTTGTTATCTAATGCCGGGCTTTGGCAACGAAGCCATTAGCGTTCTTGCTCTCCTATATTTCTCTGTGGTGGATCCATTTTATTACTTTAATCTGAATGTTACCATATTTCATTTCAATAAAGCTTGGATTATACCTAGGACTAATTGATTTATTTTTGCAGATTTTTAATTTGTTGTTGTTGTTTTGACTTTTCTGGCTTTGAGCCAGAGGCCGTTTTAGGGTCTTATACGCACAGGATGCCCTCTCCAGCCATTGTATGTAAATAATAATAAAAATATATTTACATATGTGACACTATTTCTGGCATAAGTGCCAGTAGGTGTGTGAGTGCGGTGATTGCTTCCTTTTATTTTGGTGTAGGCCTAATTTGTTAATTTGTGATACTTAAGGAATTATGAATGTCGGGGTAAAAGATGTCAGTTGATAGACAATGTTAAGGTATTATATGGGGAGATTAAGAGGAAAGCAAAATATTGGGAGGAATGGGAAATGCTGGCTTTGTAGTTAAAGACCTGCTCTTGGGCAGAATACCTTGCATACATACAAGGGGGATCCAGGAAATAACGACCATTCGCGCATACCCGCCGCACAGCTGACTCCCCTTCCTTGTTTGAAGGTCAACTGGCTTCCTTAACATGTGTTCTCATAATGTTGTGAGTACTGGTTGCAACAAGTCGCCATTGTGCATTTTGTGTTACTTCAAAATGAACGATGTGATTGATAATCCCGCCGACTGTAAGGTGAGGAGTGTGATTCGATTTTTGAATGCCCAACATTTGAAACCTGCAGAAATTTACCGGTAATTGAAAGAAGTGTATGGTGATACTGTAATGAATGAAAGAAATGTGAGAAAATGGTGTGAAGTGTTCAACAATGGGCGAACAAATGTCCACAATGAAACTCGACCCGGACGCCCATCACTCATCACAGAAGACCTGAAGACTAAAGTGAACGACAGAATCTTGCAAGACAGGCGCACATCACTCGACGAATTGCATATTGCCTTTCCTGACATTTCTCGTTCTTTGCTTGGTGAAATTGTGTCGCAACATCTTGGCTACCACAAATCTGTGCACGATGGGTTCCACGGCAACTGAGTGACCAACACAAAACTCAGAGAATGGCCTCAGCATTGACATTCTTGATGCGATATCACACAGATGGAGACGCCTTTCTTGATCAAATTGTGACTGGTGATGAGACCTGGGTGTCTCACAACACCCCAGAGACCAAGTGCCAATCACGTCAGTGGCATCATCCCTCATCACCCAAGAAACCGAGGAAATTCAAACAGACTCTCTCAACACAAAAAGTCATGGCTACTGTCTTTTGGGATCGCAAAGGTGTTCTTTTGCTGGATTTCATGCCAAAAGGCACTATGATCAATGCAAATCGTTATTTGAGACTTTACGAAAACTACGGCGAGCCATCCAAAACAAGAGGCGAGGAATGCTTTCGAGAGGAGTTGTGCTTGTTCACGACAACGCCCGCCCGCACACTGCTGCTTCAACTCGAGAATTGCTGGATCAATTCGGTTGGGAAATCTTTGATCATCCGCCCTATAGTCCAGACCTTGCTCCTAGCGATTTTCACCTTTTCACTAAGCTGAAAGACTTTCTGGGTGGTACGCGTTTTGGAAGTGATGAAGAGTGAAGACAGTGAACACCTGGCTTACTGAACTGGCGGCAGAGGAGTATAACACGGGAATTCTAAAGCTAGTGAACAGATACGACAAATGTTTAAATGTAGGTGGTGATTATGTAGAGAAGTAAAGGAAGCTTCAGTTATGTAACAGACTTTGTTTTTTCAAATAAATATATTTTTTTTTAATTATTACAACAAAACGGTCGTTATTTCCTGGATCCCCCTCGTACATACATTTTTTTTTTTTTTTAGATTTTTAAGTTTCCCCTTCCAGTGGCAGAAGCGTCTGAATGGTTATGGAGACTTTCATGGTGTAGAGTTATTTTATTGATCTGCCTCTCTGTTGCTGTTGTGTGTCCTCTCAGACAATATTAAATTTCCAACACGTGTATATGGTTTTGTTTGTGTGTTTTAGTTTGGTGGTGGGGGCTGGTGGTAATTGTAGAGGAGTTTCTCCAGTGTTGTTCTGTTGTTTGTGTTCGGTGGATTTGCGAAGATGTGTTGTGTATATATGCGATTTACTGCCGAATGTGTGTATTTCCTGTTTATGTTGTTTAGGTGTGTGAAGAGTGGCTTCGTTTTTGTCGTAGTATAAACTGTGTTGTTTCTGGTGCGTCTGTGCAGATGGAAGATTTGGCGGAGAATTCTTCTTTCACGGGCTTCGAATTTTGATTGGGTCGTTGGAGGGGCTTGTGTGAGGAAAATGGAGGAATGTATGCATAGGGATCGAACCAATGCTTTGTATAGGTGGAGGAATGTTTCGGTTATACAGCCGGGTCGATTGATGCCACTTAGGTAGCTTATTGCTCTGGTGGCTGCGTTATATTTCCTCCAGGTTTCTTTAGCTACTTCGGTCCAGGAGAGTTTGGAGGTGAGGGGTATTCCTAGATACAGTAGCATGCAAATTAATCCAAACACGACATATTTTTACATTTTCTGTCATTGTTGGCCTCACAGCTGCTCATACCGCTTTAATTGACATCTGTAGTACGTGTAATTCCATTGTTGAAGGTCTGTCATTATTTTTTTTATAATATGTGACATTTTGCCTGTCGTTTTGTACTTATAAACATTTCAGTTGTGTTGAAGACTTCATACTGCAATCCTGTGTACATTCTGTCGTCTTCACAAATGGATACAACTCCACGAAAATGGTCTAAAATTATAACATTAGCAGAGCATTCTTTTATGACACAGAGGCAAATTGCTGCAGAATATCACATCGGTTTGGCTACTGTTAATTCGATCATAAAACGATACAGGAAGACTGGATCCATCACACCCCAGAAAAAAAGGAAACTGTGGCCGGAAAAGGAAGACTTCACCTACAGATGATCGTTTGTCAGGAAAAGTAAATTAAATCCTAGACTAACTGCTGTCGACTTAACCCGAGTTAATGGCTACCACTGGGGCGAATATTCACGTCACAACAGTGTGGCGTAGGCTTTTGGAAGCTGGATGAAGGGCTCATAAGCCTATTAAGAAGCAACTGCTAACCCCTGTTATGTGCAAAAAACGCTTAATGTGGGCAAAATTACATCAACACTGGACAGTGAATGACTGGAAGAATGTACTTTTTTCCGATGAGTCTCATTTCGAGGTCCACGGCCACCGTGTTTCTTACGTACGGAAAGGATCCGAAAAAGTAACAGCAGCTCATCTCCAACAAGCACCCAAATACCCCCTAAAGTAATGTTTTGGGGTTGTTTTACACATGAAGGGGCTGGAGCATTAATATCTATCAAGGGAATGATGAATTCTGACAAATATATTCACTTATCGGAAACCAGAATCGTACCCCCAGCTGCAAAAATCATTTCCGGATGGCAGAGGTGTGTTCCAACAAGACCTGGCACCATGCCATACGTCTCGAAAAACTACAGAATTCTTCAACAAGAAGAATATTCAGGTACTCCTCTGGCCAGGCAACTCACCCGACATCAACCCCATTGAGAACTTGTGGTCAATTTGCAAAAGAAGAATGCAAAAAATGGATTGTTCTACAAAGGAGAAGATGATTTCTGCCCTCATTGGTGTATGGTTTCGCGATGAAGAAATGAAGAATATTTGTGGGAAATTAGTGGAATCCATGCCAAATCGTCTCAGAGCTATTATTAGGAACAAGGGAGGCCACATAGATTACTGAAGTATGTCTTAGATCCTTTTTTTATCCCGTTTGAGTGTTTTTGCATAAGTAATTACGTTGTTTGGATTAATTTGCACGCTACTGTATGTGAGATTTCGCTGGAGTAGAAGTTGATTGTTGGCTATTGTGATTGGGTTGTTCTGGAGGACTCGAGTTCGGAGGTTTGGGTGGAAGACCCATATCTGTGTTTTGTCTGTGTTGACTGTGATCTGCCACATATTGGTCCAATTGAGTGTTGCGTTTAGTAACTTCCTAGCGGAGGGGAGTCGGGGGTGTGTAGCCCAATATGTGACATCGTCTGCATATTGTGCCAGTCCTACTAGCGAGTTATTAGGGAGGGGAATATCTGCCACATAGATGTTATACAGAGTGGGAGATATGACACTGCCTTGGGGGACTCCAGCTTCTATTCGGAAGGTCCGAGAAAGTTCGTTCCTTCCGAGTCTCACCTGTTCATTTGAGTTTCCATTACGGCGATATTGTTGAGGTTAGGGTTCATTTCAAAAATATGTTTCATTACAAAATATAAATAGTAGGCCTAAAGCAGTGATTATTTGTTTTGTATATTAATTAACAACACTGTCTTTTGCGTATGAATTTTACATGCATTGTAGGATTGTAGCATATATAGAAGGCAGTGATTTTCATTACAATAGGGATATCTTATGCGAAGTTTTACCGTTAGATGGCGGAAGCGTTCCATGCGGCACAGGGCTCTATTATGTCATATGTTACAATTGATTGCGTTCTCCCACTTGTTGGTTTTCTGTGCGTGTCAAAATTATATTTATAATTATTTTGTGCAACTTTGTATAATTTAATATAATTCAGTATTTTCTTACCTCATAATCTAATTTAATTTACAATAAACAATAGTGTAAACTTGTATAATACTGAGTTATTCCCCTTAAGAGATGGATGGGGAAATCTGCAATATGCAGAATATAGATACGAGTAAATTGAATGTTCATGAATCTAAACGAGAACTTTGAGAACGAGGTGCACGAATAAAAAAAGAAGAATCTTTGTCGAAGTTGAATATTGTCTCTTTAAACATAAGTATTGTAAGTAGGTACCGTACACGGTGATAAACAGAATATGCAGGCACCAATGTCTTTTTTTTTTTTATATAGGAAAGGGACTATGAGGCTTGAATTCCTCGTACATTTTTTCTCTAATTGCAGAAAGAACAAATGCAATTTTTAATGGGATAATATAATATGATTGCAGTAGTATCATGATTATTCGTGCGTTTTGTATGTTAAGGACATGCAGTTTTGAATACTATGTATGATTTTGAAAATTTGAAGTTAAAACATGGTTTCAATAAGTTACATACTATTATTTAGAGACATATTTTTTTCACTATGGATCGTCCTAGATATTAAACATCCCAGTTCTTCGTGAGTTTACTGTAGGCCAAGTATCGTTCCATTGTAAAATGCAGTTATAAACTTCGGGCACTCCTACAAATACTGCATACAATCTAAGCTAACAAAGCTTGCTGTCGAGGTCGCATATGTTTCTTTTTTTTTTCTTTGTCCTTTTCCAAAATGAAATTGTAGCCAGCAATTCCTTATGTGAAGTAGTTCTTTTTGTTTAATAGGCGTAATTTAATTAGTTATACTATTTAAGGTTGAAAGCATATATTCAGAATTTTTCGGGATCTAATTGAAAGCAAAAAGCTTTCCCTGGTTTTTACATATAGGAACACAACAAAAATCTGGCATTTTGAGTTGTTTTTAAGAGTATTTAATATACTAATACACTACGTAAATCCTCAATGTTTATATATTGGAAAACAAAGGCACACGCAAAGCACATCCCTCAAAGTACACACGTGCTATCTGTTGGTGTTAGTTCAGGATATCCCTATTCTAGAGCAGTTTTTTGTAATATTTCAACATATCTAGGTTGGCAACTCTGAATTCAGCAAAATCAACTTTCAGTTGTAGTGACCGTTTGCTGTAACAACGAGAAAACACACTATCGTGCAAGAAAGCCTGTGATGAGCTGGGCAGAATTATGAACCAACTCCGTTGGTTGGAAGATTGGTATTTCTGCAGGTCTTTATCTCAATTGAGACTACATAAATCTATGCAGAACAATGTTTCATGAGACAGCAGAGACCTTTATGAATAAGTGAAATGAAGTAAAGATAGTGAAATACAAGAGGTATTTATTAGCCAAAGTATTCAAGAAACTTACATTTTACATGAAAATCTACAATTTTTAGTCATTCATTTTACTCAACCCTTTGTGAAGAAAGAACAAACTAACATAATGACATCATTGGCTATATTTAATCTCCAAAATGTTTAAGTATGTGAGAAATGTTGGGAATCTCATACAAGTTAAATAACATAAATTTTATAATTAAAAGAAAAATTACCTCATTGGTGGTGAAAATGTTGTAGCTTTTTTTAATTTCTTCTACATTGTCATTGTTTAGGCTCTTATGGTGTCATCGATCCGGGACATTGATTGTATTTAATTAATTTCGGCTTATTATTATTGTACATATTTAAAACAGTCTTGTACGTTAACTTTTAATGCAGATGACACTCTCCTTTACCCCCCACTACGGTTTGTGCTCAGATGAGGTATAGTTCATAACACATACACACTCCCACGCATCATTGTGTACATGAAACCTCTCGTGGGTACTCACCTTGTCATAGTGAAGGGGCTTAAACTTGTTGTTTAAGCTAACAAGTAACAAAGAGGTACTCACGTAAGCTGCATTACCACCAACGCAGTCCCACTATATTTTCATTGCTTATGATTCATGGGATCCCTCGGTGTAAAATTCTCCGGAGGTAAAATAGTCCCTCAATTGGATCTCCGGGTAGGGACTGCACTGAGAGATGCCAAGAATCGTACTAAAGTACAGGGTTGGGCAGATAAAACCGACCCGTGTTATGACATTGATAGGTACTAATGATTTGAAACAAACTTCAAATGGAATGAAAATAAAATGCATTTACCTTCATAATAAATGTTGGAAGTGCCCTCCATCTGCATCTAGACACTTCTGTGCACTTCTGAGGAGTCCGAACAGAAGGAGTTCTGTTCCTTGTTACATTTTTGATGGATCCAGTCGTACACCATTTTCGCACCAAATCTTGAATGCTGCTTTTCGCTGGTACTGAGCGAAGCGGATATTTGTCTCTGAATAATTGTTGTGTTTCCTTAATAGAGCTGGTCTGTACGTACGCCTCCACAATGAATATTCGCTCTGGTATTGAATAAGTCATGCTTATTTAAAGAACAACTCTTTACATGTGTTTAGAACGTCTGACTTTTAAACAGCAACCAGAAGAGGTTATAAGCAACAATGGCGCAACAACAATGACACAAAACACGCGGAAGATACAGTATAGCCAACATAATTACATTTTCAAGAAAAAAGAAAGAAAAGAAATCAATACCCTACATAATTTATTTTCCGAATCATATGACATGAGATGGGGCCGGTTTTATCTGCCCAACCCTGTACTTATTTGGAACACCAAAAGTCACACCGTCCAGTCAATCAGAGCCAAGTTTAATATTGAAAAGAAACCATATAATGAGACAAAGAGGCAAATATAATACCAAAAGAATTGAAATATGGTGTCAGTCCAATGCAGAAGCAAAATCCATTCTCTCTGATATAAAAAATGAGGCTAAAAAGAATAAATTCCATGTCTCATTGGGTAGTACATTGAACGTAACCTCCATCCTTAAGGTAACCGACGATCACTTCATCATACGAAAGAATAATTTCTCGATATACAACTCATGCCACATGTGAAATGGCATGAAGTCGAAAGTCATTCCTAATCAGGGGCGGATGCAAGGGGGGATTAAGGGGATATATCCCCTCCCGAAATTTTGAGAAAAATACGAAACAAGAAACAAAAATTATATTAATTTTAATTCGTGAATGTACATAGGAATTAGAGAGTTTTCCACCTAAATTCTCTTTGCCAAAATGTTAAATTCCAAGAACTGCAGGAAGACAAACACAGCGTTCTTACTTCAAGACAGAGAGTCATGAAGAGTATTTTAGGCTTTTAATTTTCCTTCTCTTCTTAGACTATTTCATTAGTCAGCTCAAGGACAGGTTTTTAAATCATAAGGGAATCCTAAAGTCCATACAAACTGTGCTGCCTAAAAACATAGTGCGAGCATCAGATGAAGATTTAGAAACTGCTGTTGAGGCTATAGTAAATCAGTGGCCCAATGATGTTGATGCATCACCAGAGTCTTTCTTCAATGAATTGAGGAGGCGGAGAAGAAATTTCCCTGATCAGAAAAATCTTCACCTAATACCTACTGATTTTATATCATCTTTGAACAGGTGCAACGAAATTATTTTTCCCTGCACTCACAAGGCGCTGAAACTTTTCTGCACGTTGCCTGTAACTACAGCAACACCAGAACGGTCGTTCTCAACATTGCGGTATTTGAAGACTTACTTGAGCACGATGGGAGCAGACAGATTAAATGCACTGGCCTTGATTTTAAAAATGTAGAAATAAAAGCTCATGAAGTACTGGATGAAATGTCTAAGAAGCCTCGTCGCCTTCTTCTGTAAATGTCATTCTGTCATTGTTTTTGTATTGCAGTTATTGTAAATGTTAAAATTAAAAAATTATGATTTATTTAACAACGCTCGCAATTGCCGAGGTTATATCAGCGTCGCCGGTGTGCTGGAATTTTTTCCTTCAGGACTTCTTTTACATGTGAGTAAATCGACTGATAGGCCTGTCGCACTTAAACACATTTAAATGCCATCGAGCTGGGTTGGGGTAGAACCCGCAACTTCGAGCACAGAAGGCTATACCGACTACGCTACTCAGGCCAACTTGTAAATGTTTGTGACTCGGAAACAAATTGTGAATATATAAACTTATTTCTCATTACTCCATTTTTACTATCTCCTGAAATCCCTCCCCGAAAAAAAAATCCTGTGTCCGCCCCTGTTCCTAATACTCGTATATGCTGACTGGCAATGTCCCAAACTCGAGAAATTACTAAACTATGTTGAAGGAAAAAGCAAGCACGAATGTACAGAAGAGTCAGCCCATTAGAGTAATGCTCTCAGTTCCATGGTTCTGGGTCAACTACTCGCAGCGGAGACGTGATGAAACAGGAAAACAAATATTTCCGTTACAATTCGAAAGTGCTAATCACAGTAATTTTTGTTAAAATTGAAATTGTATTTTTTAAAGTTAATTTATTCCTATTTTTTTTTCTTTCCTGTACCAACTTTGTGTCAAATAATTATCTTTATTTCTGTTAAGTGTATGTTTAGATAACTCCCTGAGCACGAGCGTTTACTCCTTGAGGGAAGAATTAAGACTGTATTTTTGTACATGTTATTTTACTAACAATAAACAATACACAATCTTCACCCCAAAACAAATAAAGATCATAATTGCTGCCTGTATGCCTATAAAAATGAAAATGACGGAATGTAGCGGGAAAAACCAAAACCACTAAGAGAAGAGACGTCTAACATAAGAATCAAGAAGTAATAGAACTTACTACAGTAGAATCCTGATTTTCTGTCACCCTATTAACTGACTGGTGGATTATTTGACTGTCTTTCTCTCTTGCTCTTTTCCTTTTTTCTCCAGAAAAAATATGAAGTACTGAGAAAAGAGAAACTGTGGTTCATCTCGCATCAACATACAACATTTTAGTCCCAGAACAATTTGGATTTAGAAAAAATAAAGGCACAGAAAATGCAACATTTAGTTTAACTGACAAAATTCTGGAGGCAGTTAATAAAAAATTACAAGTTGGAGGGATTTTCTGTGACTTATCCAAAGCATTTGACTGTTAATAAATCATAAAATACTGCTAGATAAATTAGATTATTATGGAATTAAAGCTGTTGCACACCAATGGTTTCACTCATATCTCATAGATAGGAAACAGAAAGTTGAAATCAGTACAACTATGAAATCTGCATCGACATGGGGAACTATTAATAATGGAATTCCTCAAGGATCAATATTAGGTCCCCTACTTTTTCTAGTGTTTATAAATGATCTTGCCCCCCCTAATAAAAGATGTAGGTCATCCCATATTATTTGCAGATGACACAAGTATAGTAATTACAGCCAATAACTCCAACACATTCCAATCCTCAACAGAGGAAATTCTCTTTAAAATATGTGACTGGTTCCCAGTCAATAAATTAGTATTAAATTGTAACAAAACTAACATAATTCAATTTAAATCCTGTCCAAATTCAACGTCGCAAATTTCTAGCACAATAATTAATAATAGATCCCTATTAGAAACAACAACGGCAGCCGGGTAGCTCAGTTGATAGAGCAGCTGGCTATTGACTGGCAGGTCCGGGGTTCGATCCCAGGTGGTGACAGGATTTTTTCTCGTTGCCAAACTTTCAGAACGGCCCCAACATTCACTCAGCCTTCTATAAAATTGAGTACCGGGTCTTTCCCGGGGGTAAAAGGCAGTCAGAGCGTGGTGCCGACCACACCACCTCATTCTAGTGCCGAGGTCATGGAAAGCATGGGGCTCTACCTCCATGCCCCCCAAGTGCCTTCATGGCATGTTACGGGGATACCTTTACCTTTTTTTTTATTAGAAACAACAACAACCAAATTTCTTGGCCTAAAAATCGATAATGTGTTAAATTACAAAAATCATATTAAAGAAATTACCCCCAAACTAAATTCAGCTTGTTTTGCTATTAGATCTATACAAAAGATAGTAAATATCAATATCTTAAAAACATTTCCACTCGCTAATGAGTTTTGGAATAATATTCTGGGGAAATTCCACAGATAGTAACAATATATTTCTATTACAAAAAAGAGTAATTAGAATAATAGTAGGTGCCAAATCCTGGGAATCGTGTAGGGCTATTTTAAAAAAACTGCAAATAATGCCCATGGCTTGTCAGTATATCTTTTCATTAATAATCTTCCTCGTATGTAATCGTGAAAACTTTGTAACTAATTCAACAGTTCATAGCATAAATACACGTCAAAAAAAATTACTTTCATACTCCATCGGCAAGTCTATCGTGCTATCAAAAAGGAGTGTGTTATATGGCAGTAAAAATTTTTAATAGCCTCCCTATCGATATAAAAAATGAAACTCAAAACATAAGATTATTTAGGGCCAAATTAAAGAAGTACCTAATTTCTCACGCCTTCTATTCTGTAGGTGAATTCATGACATTCAATAACGCTTCATGAAATTGATACTAAAACTTTGTGTTGTACTAGTTGACTATATTGTAAATCTCTTCTGTATATATTTCATCTAGACTGTGACTGTAAATTAAGATTTTATAATAGTATTAAGTTTTTTGACTTGTTCCATATTCTAGCTGTAAGCATGTATGAATACCATGGAATGTTAATAAATACAATACAATCAGAATACAAAATAGGAATTACAACTGTGCACGATTTAATTAAAAACAAATATAAAGTGTAATAAGTATGTAAATCTACAACATGAGACCTGGACTATTCATATCTTTCCACAGACAATCGTCATAAGGAGTTTCCTTGGCTCTTAAAAACCCGTCATTGAAAACCAGACTTAAATTAGTGAACTTCTGATTCACTAACTGGCATGTTAAACAGAAGACCATGGAGGGAATTAGGAAACTGTATTATGCACTTAATTTATGAAAACCTTATATAGTACGGATTATCCGATTCTTTTTATTAACGTTTACTCCACACCCTTCATTACCATAGATAATAAAGGTTCTACTGTACAAGAATACGGATATAAGTAAAAGTAGATAAAAGTAAAAGAAAGAAAATACCAGGTGGCGAAATATCACCACAATACATTGGTTTAGTTATGCTAATAAATGAATAACATTTTGATCTTGTAAACAGCTCTACCTCCCATGAAGTAACATAGTACTACAGTATACTGGAGGCTCTATGGTGGGGGTAGTACAGATAGATCTCATTTCCCTCAATGACACACCTGTTTTAATGCATACTTTTCTTTGTTGAAAATTAACAACCACACAAAATGCTAACTCTGTAAATAGAGAAAATAAGTTTTGGTAGTACTGTTAGGAAAATATGCCTATCAATGATTACAAAATGTAAAATGTTTGCCTCATAATAAAATATTGAACTTTTGGATGCTACCAAGAACAAGGTATCAGAAACTGCTAACACCTAAAATCTATGATTTTCAGAAAAAAATATAATTTCAAAATTATATTAAAACTAGTGGCTTGTGCAGCAAATGCTGCAAACTAAGTTCATTAGACATTCAAATAAACATTTTCTAAATTTATTTTCCATGAAGAATGCCAGACATTCGGAAAGTTATTTGCTTCCGTAACAATGAAAGATACTCTCTCTCGAGCCAATACTGAAGAGAACCGCGCATATAAATATCTACACCACACCGCCATTAAATATATGAAAAATACCCAACCCCACTTGATTAATAATTATAAAAATATTTGATTTTTAATAATATTATTATCTTACGTAAGTTTTATAGCTTTCAGTAACATATACTATATAGCCGCCACTCAGTAAAATATAGAAATCAAAATCTAATTTAAGTTATTCTCTACATCTACTTATATAACCCCAAAACGTTTCACTTTCATATCATAAATATAGCATTAATATGTATAATTAATTAAAAATAGTCACATCATGGCATTAACTACAATATTTCATTTCTAATGGTAATAATGTCATCAAACCACCTCAAGTTTTGTAGTTTTTAATATCCAATACACAGCTGTACCCAGAAAATTACACACCACAGAATCGAACCTGTAAATTATTTTTAGTAAGTTAAGTTTTTAATAACCAATTTAATTTGAGCTCTAAATATGTCAGCATTCTTGCAGATCATGGCCTTCGTGTAATATTGTTTACTGTGGTATGTGTTTTGTTTTATTCTGAAATGCAACACGGCCGACTTGATGCTCGCTTCGCTTCTCCTTTACAAAAAAGCGAAGGGAATATCAAGTCGGCATTTTTTTTTTTTCAGAAATGTATATTTATTTAAGTACCAGGTCGCAAAATGGACCCACGCCTTTTACAAGCAAGTCAGCTGTGAATGCTATTAGCTAGTTCTCAAAACTGACGACAGATGGATTTTGGAAAATAGGAAAATTATGTTTAAAAATTGACATTTCACTGAAAACTACTATTTTTCCGAAAAACTTTGAGTTCTAAGCTTCAAAATGAGGGGTCATTTATTAAAATCCGTCCAGCCGTTTTCCCGTAATTTCCATTACCAGTTCAAATTATATATATAGATTTTTCAAGAAGAGATCACCACTATTCATAATTTTGATTTAAGTTGATGATTATTCTTACATATTGCCTTGTGATTTTAATAAGTTTGGAATGATAACTTAGTTAAATCCTGGCAAGTTGTAGGTATTACTCCAAACAATTTACAAATTGTTCTCCCTGCTTTATCAGGCTCCAGGCATGAAGTATGACAAGGAGTTCAACACAGACATGGGAGATACGAACCTACTGTTCAAGACGAAGAAACAGGACTACAGGTCTAGCCTACCGTGAGTGTGTTGCTGATAGGACTGTGTAGATGGCAGTGTGCTCAAAGGTGTAGACTGTGAATTGCCTTGTAAATATCTTACAATAAAGAATATTTATTGTGGAAACTGTTTTCCTACACATTGAGAAGTAGACTCAGTATTCAGAGTGATATGAGAATGGTAAGTGCTCCCACTAGAATAGCTTGTATTGCACAGGTTTATTCCCTAATGTTATTTCTAACTGTGGAGGTAATAAATGTTATTGAACGAACTTGACTACTTTTTTTTTTAGCCCAACATCCTTTCTGAGAGTTTGTTTCTGTCTTTGGTTTTGAGTTACGAGCATCTCTTAATAAAAGTAAATGAAGGCCCAATATTCAAGAATTCAGATATGTCTGATTTTAACAGGATCAATAAGAATTCAGTGTCATTTCTTATCATTCTGGTCACAATGTAAATAAAGTGGTAGGACAGTCACCTTTCTCATAACATCAAGAGTAGAAACAAGACATATACATACTTGGGTTGGATAAAAAGTAATGGCAACAGTTCGATATTTCTGACATGGCTTTATTCACAGGGGTACAACATTTACGTACCTTCTATATAGTCGCCCCCCTTATTTATTACCTTTTGCCAAATATTTGGAAGGCGTCGTACACCATCAGCGTGTTCATCTTTGTTGATGTTCCGTATTGACCGCCCTAAAGCACGGATAAGTTCATCTCTGGTATTGTACCGGGTCCCTCGCAGTGGTTCTTTCACTTTGGTGAAAAGATCGTAATCGCATGGATCATATCGGGTGATTACGGTGGATGTTCCAGCAGTCAGCGTTTTCCGTCTGCCTTGGAGGTACAGCGTGGTGCAGTATTACCCCATCAATGTCATACGCCACAATGAACATCTCCTTCACAGCACTTTATGTAGGGCACACTTTCTTTTGACGAGGAGAACCAGGATGCTTCCATTCATTTGATTGGTGTTTCAAGTTTGGTTCATACGAGTGAGTCCAGGTTTCGTCCATAGTGACGATTCGTCCAAGAAAGTCGTCACCTTCCCTTTGGTACCGGTGCAACAAGGGCTTCCCGGAACGCTTTAACCCATCGTGCAACTGTGCGATATGGCAACGCTGCATCGCCACATGCTTCACGCAGTCCCTGAAAACATTCTTGTGCACTATGACCTCGTGCCATTTCAATTTTGATCCAGGAACGTTGCTCTAGTTTTGTAAACACGGTCTTAGGGCGCTCGCACTATCCCTATGAAAGTCAACGTTGTACACACTGCAGTAGATTGATGGAGTACTGTCGCCACTGGCTGCACTAACTCATGTAACAGTTCTTGTTCATGTCCACACAGCTGGCAGCTCTCGAATGCACCATCATCACATGACAGCAGTGTTGCTATTACTTTTTATCCAACCTATGTGTGTATATATATATATATATATATATATATATATATATATATATATATATATACAGGGTGGACCATTTAAGTTTATATATATATATATCTTTGTTTGATATATATTTATAAGAAATATTTCCTTTAAATAAGAATTACATTGTTATTTAGTATTGATAAGGCATGAAAATATCACAATCGTGATAAATGCTTTTCCCTCCTTTTTTTTTTTTTTTTTCTTTACATTTTGTCATATTGCAACACTTTGAATTGAAGCCAGTTCCATTGCGAATTAACGTTATAAATAGATATTACCACGATAAATGGTATTTTCATTGAAATACGAGCAATTTCGAAGGATATGTACACTTTTTTATGTCAGTTTGAATAACTTTTTCAGATATTTTGTTCTTCAGGACACAGTCGTGAACTTCAATTTGTGGAGTCTGGCATACTGTGAACCACGTACATGCAATATTGATCTTTGTTTTCATCTGCTACACTGCACATTTGACTGCCTCCATGGTCTGGTGGTCTGCAGGTCCCGGGTTCTTTTCCTGGGTTTATCTGTCAATGAATTTTCTTTGAAGAAAAGTTCTCAGGGTAACTAGGGTCTGGAAATTTGTATGAATGTGAGTGTGCCGGATTGTTAATTAATGAATTATCAAATAAATTACGATATATAAGGACTGTCGCTGGACAAAAACCTCAACACATATTTCACTGTTACATTGTTGACAAAGTAGCAACATCTGTGAGCTCAAGTAGAAAGCATCAAGAAATGCTAGAAAGTTAACATTGAATTAATTAAAATTACAGAGCTCGTGGACCAGAAAGTACAACTCTAATACTTTCTGATGTGGATATCATTCCGGGTCAGGAGTGAAGGGAAGCACGAGCTGTTTGTAATATATTTTGATTGTTGATTTTTAAATTACAATCATTGTTGGTTGCTGTTGCATTTAAACACCAATGTTCATTCAGTATTATACCACAGTCTACTATATACAGTCACGAAGCTTGAGTTTTGAGGGTGCTAGAAACAATAGACTGTGACGGTACTATTTTGCATTGCCTGTAATGAGGCGATATTAGCGATCCTAGTGGTGAACAACTATCTAATGTTTGCATATTTACTACGTATTGAGCTTCACGACTGTATATAGTAGACTGATTATACTGTTATTGTAAGGTTACCAGATGTCCCCGTTTCCTGGGGACAGTCTCCGAATTCATACTTTTGTCCCTGGCTAAAATCTGTCCTCTGTTTTTAAAAAACTTTCCAAATTGTACCTGTTTTCAAACGCGATTTGATATTATTTTATTATTGTTAAGTCTAACTACATCAGAAAGCCACCAGCGTGGCTCAGTCGGTTAAGGTGCTTGCCTGCCAGTCTGAAGTTGCGCTCGGGCGTGGGTTCGATCCCCGCTTGGGCTGATTACCTGGTTGGGTTTTTTCCGAGGTTTCCCCAACTGTAAGGTGAATGCTAGGTAATCTATGGTGAATCCTCGGCCTCATCTCGCTATCTCCAACCTCATTGATGCTAAATAACTTAGTAGTTGATGCAACGTCATTAAATAACTAACTAAAACAAAAAAAAAACATTAGAGACATTAATACAGACGTGGACAAATTATTAGCAAAATTTAAGATTTTTATTATATATTTTTACAAAATTCGATTCTTCAATTTCGAATACAGTTGACATTTTTGCGTATTTCCAAATTATTAGCAAAATTGAAGATTTGTATTGTATATTTTTAGAAAATTTAACTCTTCAATTTGGACTACATTTGATATTTTTGCATATTTACAAATTATTAGCAAAACTGAAGGTTTTTATTATATATTTTTACAAAATTCGATTCTTCAATTTCGAATACAGTTGACATTTTGGATATTTCCGAATTATTAGCAAAACTGAAGGTTTTTATTATATATTTTTACAAAATTCGATTCTTCAATTTCGAATACAGTTGGCATTTTGGATATTTCCGAATTTTAGCAAAACTGAAGGTTTTTATTATATATTTTTTTACAAAATTCGATTCTTCAATTTCGAATACAGTTGATATTTTGGATATTTCCGAATTATTAGCAAAACTGAAGATTTTTATTATATATTTTTACAAAATCCGATTCTCCAATTTCGAATACAATTGACATTTTGAATATTTCCAAATTATTATAAAAATTAAGATTTTTTTTTTTATAGTTTTACAAAATTTGACTCTTCAATTTAGACTGTAGTTGACATTTTTGCTAATTTACAAATTATTAACAAAATTGAAGATTTTTATTATATATTTTTAGAAAATTTAACTTTTCGATTTAAACTACAATTGAATTTTTTTGCATATTTCTGTCTATTGTAATGATAGAAATATGCAAAATTGTCAACTGTAGTCTAAATTGAAAAATCAAATTTTGTAAACAGAATTATCATAAAAATCGTCAATTTTGTTAATAATTTGTCCACGTCTGTAATTATTTGCATCATAGGTTATATCATTATTTCGTGAGGACATTGTAATAAAGGATTGGTGACAGAGAAAACTGTTAATATTTGATCAATTTTCTTTTTCAGTAAATGGAGAGAAGATGGTGATCGTGGTTTTTTTTGCAATGAGGGGGACAGAGGAACATTCTTGATTGACCTTGCATGCCCTATCAGACCTGGTGTTGTAGTTGAATCAATATATGGCACCAAACAAAGAATCACGATACTTACAGGAATGTGGTTACATAGGTGGAGTTATGGGCAAATTTGTCTGAACTTTTTTTTCTTTTCTATTAACGTTAGAAAATATTGAATTCAATAGTAATATGCGTTACAAGAACGGTATATTGAAGTTTTCATGTTCGAGGAAAAGTTTGAAAAAGCGAAATGTAGTTGAGCTTTTTTAATTTCCGAGAATTGAAAGAAAACATACCGCTCGTGTATCGTACATTATTTTATGTGGTTGAGCTTTTTTAATTTCCGAGGATTGAAAGAAAACATACCGCTCATGTATCGTATATTATTTTGTGCGAAGATCGTTTATTACATACCTGAAAGAGGAATTTCTAATTAGTTGCAATGAAATCTCCATCTTGGTTTCTATTCAATGACGTCAAATTTGCAAAAAAAGAATATCTATCTTCAACATTGTTGCTTTAAAATGTTTTCTGTGTTTACTATACTCCAGCAGGCCATGATATACGTCTGTCTTTTTTTCCCCCCAGTCTATAAATGCGAACTTAAAACAAACGGTAAGGTTATGTAATGATTTAGAGTTTACTTAATTTTTGCAAATATTTAAAAACAATAATTAACAGTGCAATTTAGGTGAAATTGCAGTGGTAAGTTTCCAATTTATAATTATTACTATATTGAACGTCTCTAAAAATAATATGTTAAAAGCCTAAAGCAGTAAAATCAATATGTCACTTAAGTGGTAAGAAGGGGGAAATTGTTATGTGTGTTAGGTTGGGAATACTGAATGTGGAATTTTATACTTTCCGCGGATTGGTTTTGTGCGGAAACCAAGCAAATGCGCATGATGTCGCACAAAAGATTTTTCTTGCTTTTTTATGATTAAGTTTCTGTGCTTAAATTGATGAATTAATGTTTTCAGATCATGTGTCTGGACTATAATATTTATTTTAAATTTCTGAATGTATAATAATTTCTATGCTTTATTTGAGGAATGGAAGCACTGTAATGTTTCTTTTGTAACAGCCTGTACTCGTGTGTTAGAAGTCTGCAGGTGTTCAGGCCGCTACTTGGAGAAATATGAATAACATACTGCACAACAATGCACAAAAAAGAAAAGTGATCCTGGTATAATGTGTAAACTTAAAGACGAGATTAAATAAAATACAGTGAAACTTCCCAATAGCGGACACCGCCGGGGAAAAATTAAATGTCCGTTATTGAGAAGTGTCCGTTATTTAGAAAATCGTTACTATGTACTGTATACAGTACATTAAAATTTCTCATACATATTCAACACTATATTTTACAGTACAGTACAGTAGACAGTGAGATTGTTTACAGTATTCATCCAGAGAGAAATCCCTAATGAAGGCATCTTATTTGCTCTAGCACGACAGAACCATTCGTATATTAAATTGTCAATGGCAAGTCCCTGAGTTTTAGGAAAAGCTCTTTTTGTGTTCTCATTTGCATTCTCAGTGTATGATTTTAAAAAAATATCACTGTTTTTAAAATTTCACTAACCTGAGTTTTTCCCGCATTAAACTTTGTGGCCAGCTCACAAACACTTAATTTCTCCTTCTCACTATGCTTTACAATATCCACTTTCTCGTTTAGTGACAAACATTTACGTTTTTGTGACATTTTTAATGTGACTGTACTTCCGAACACTCAACTTGACAAACTAAGAAAGTACGGACTGCTCACGTACAGTATCACAACTAACAACTGTGCTGCTTACCTTCAATAAAGTACAAAAACATTCAAATGCACGATAATGATTGTTGCAAAGAATTCCGTTTAATTTACAATCGTCTTTTTCTTTTTTTTCTTTCACGCTGTGCATCATTTGGAAGTTTTAATTGTTGTTGGGAGATACATTTCAGTGTCCGCGTCCGTTATTGAGAATGTCCGCTATTTGGAAGAATTTTATCATAAGGGCCAATGTTATTTTGCAGGGGAATTTTAAAATGTCCGCTATTGGGAGGAGTCCGCTATTGGGAAGTGTCTGTTAAGGTAAGTTTCACTGTAATTAGAATTTACATTTCATATGATATCTTCAGGAAGGCAAGCTTCAGATAAAAAAGTTTCTGTTTGCACTGTTACATAGTGTTATTGATGTATACATGTGTTTCTGTATGACAGAGAAAAATAGGGAGATTGTTTTAAGTTATGCCCTATTATAATTTGTAGTAGACCTACAGTTCTAGTATGAAAATTATGTTTCATAAACATCCATACTCGCTTCTTAATTACTATCATTATAGGCTCGTTGCATAATGTGCTATTATGCGTCTGTATTATTGCAATCCATCAACAATTAAATACAAGGAGTGTCGAAATAGTCTACATTCTATGAAAAAAGGGCCAATAGAAAAAGTTTCCAGTCTCAGTTATGTCTACACAAGCTAATATTTTGTTGACAAGTTTTTAAATGATATTTCATTTTACGGGTATATAACGTAATATATTTTACCTAATTATAACACTGAAGATCTTCAGCAGTGAAGAATAAGTAATACAACATAACACAATTCATCAATTTGACATAGATATAATTGGACGGAGTTACGTGATAATAGACCAACCGACAATTTGGAAAAAATTAGATATTTGCACAAATCTGTTGATGGCAGGCTAATTTAACTCGGAAAAAATCAAGAATGCGATATCTGAATTTTGCTTCTATTTATAAGCAAAAATTCGTTTATTGCGTAAAATTCATTTATTTATTTATTTTGCTTTGAAATATTAATTCAACTGCTGGTCTCTTATCAAAAATTGGTTAGTCTTTTTTGGTATTATTTGTGCTATTTTTTTGTAATAATATGAATGTTATAATACTTCTTGCATAAAATGTTTTATAAAAAAAAAAACATTTATTTCAATGGCCAATATCTTGAAACAGGTTTTTGGCACTTTGGTCTCTTATTGCATAACTCCGTCCATTTAGCATACCAATTAAGGAATTGACCTTATTCTGTGAAAAATTGCTAAAAGAATGAAGTTAACATACTAATAGCCTTCAACAATCTAAATAATGAAATAACTTTCAGCTGTAAATGTCTTTAATAAACAAGTTATTAGAATATAAAATAAAATGTTACATTATCTAAAAATATATAGGCCTATATTACTAATTTAAATGTAAAATTTCATATTATCTTATGTGTCCGTGTATTCTTTAAGGTGGTACTGTGGTGAAATATGGCCCTATTTGTTAAAAATGGATTGTTTTTTTTTTAATTTAAATATTCTCCATGCCTTTTTTTAACAAGTGAATCCTATAGATTCAAAATCCCCTATATCCACTTTCACAAATTAAAGGATTTTGACGATAACTGGTGGCAAATAGAGGAAATTTTCAACCTAACAGTGACTTTAAATAAACTTTTTGCTTTAATTTCAGTGGCTTTTTATATCATTAGAATTCATTCTTAGCAAGCAATACGTAGTCATAACTTAATTATGAACAAAATGGTCTTTAGGGGGTTTTGAATCTAGACCTGTTATTACAGCCATTTTTAAATGTGTGCATTGCTCAAGGACCACACCCCTATCTTTTTAAATCTCCTGCTAAATTTCTCATTTTTCAATACTGGGATTCATTTTATTCTTTATTGTTTTGAACTAGGTGCATAATATTTGTCACTGAAGTTCAATATATCACTATACAACAACTCTAGTATTCATTTTGTTCTGTCTAACACCAGATCGGAGATATGATTATTGTAGTATTGTATGTAATTTTTAATTCGAATATTTATACTATAATGAAAGAAAACAACTTTTTCTGGCTAAGAAAGTTATGTTAACCAACAATAATCAAGGCGTACATAGACCCATGTTGTCTTTATATTTTGAGCACATAAACATGTCATCACAATTTCAGATTCACTTCCAGAATGATTCCCAAGATTTTATACAATTTATTTGAAAATATTTTTCTAATGACAATTCTTATCACTCTAAGAATTTCAACAAATAAATAAGTCTATGAGAGTGTGTGTCTAATGCCTACCCACTTCACTTTGCGTGATTCGGGTTCTGCATATTGCGGATAGATGGCAGGACTGTGACCCATTTCCAAGTTACACACCACTTTGGCGGGCCACGTTATGTATGATGTGTTGTTTGTAGTAAAAAAATTAAACGAAAAGATGCATAGGTTTCTGAGATATAAATTTAATATAATTTATATGAAAACATTTTTTTAACGACACACTTCATAATCAATCACTCAAACATTTTCAACACACAAATAAGTCTATGAGAGTTGTTCGTAGTAAAAAAATTAAACGAAAAGATACATAGGTTTCTGAGATATATATTTCACCACATCATCTCCTTAAATAAATAAATACACAAAATTACCAATATAATTTACAAAATTTGTAATTTTACCTACTAAACACAGTATATAAATTATTCATTCAGCACGAGTGCACATTTAAGGAAATAATGATGGAAATTGTCTATATCAGTAACAGGCTTCTTATGTTCTACCCGTTTTCTTTGATGATGAAAAAGATCATTGTTTTCTGCTTTTCTTCTTCCTTTTGCACAGATTCTCGGGACCAAACGTAGAGAAACGCCACAGGCACTGACAGTTACGTTGCTTATTACCTCACAGTTCTTAAGTTCTTCCAAGAAACAAGAAAGTTGATAAATAATGCCTTTAATATGGCTTTTGTTATCAGGACTCAACTGAGACATGATAGTGATTACTGGGATAATTAGTATTTAAAAATACTGTTTATTATGAGATATACTGTATTTGCGAACAAACTGTAGCACAGTAGTGTCACAGATGAGCATATGTCAGTAACTAACATTCGAACACAGCGACAGGAAGGTCTCTTTGTCCAGGTCATAAACCGCTAGAGAAAGTGTGGGGTGAGTCGTTTCCATCCAAAACCAAAAACCCGCCTATTTCTTCTGCCTCTAGTATAGCATAATTTGGTAATTATGTCGATTGAATGTGAAATTAGCATGAATTTAAACGTAGACAAAAACCTAAAAAAGACTTTGCAGAGAAAAAAAGCAAGGGAGATAACTTTTCACATGAAAGGCAATGATAGTAATATGCCTTTTTGTTATCTATTCATATTAAGTGATGTTTAGAATTAATATAAATTATTTCCTAATACTACTGTTCTTAATTTTTCTATATTTTCACGTCATTCTCTACGCACTTTCTGCTTCCTTTTTTGACAAAGTATCATCATATACTGTGCTATTTCATTTTATAAAGCAAACTGAGTCACCTACAGAGGTAACTCAGGAAAACATGAGAGCTCTCTGAGTGAAAAGTGATTGCTTTCGTTTTATCACACCACTTATTACATTCGCTTTGGGGCCCATTGCATTCTCGATTCATCCCTATGCTCTGCTTCTCGAGGACAGTCACATCACCTGCGTAGATATATGAAAAAAAAAATTGACTTTCGACTGTCAAAATTTACAGTAGACAGTGTTTATAGTGGCGGCTCCCCCAGAAGTGTAAAATTTATTCAAATACCAGATCACAAAATAGACCCCTGCCTTTTACAAAATGTATATGTAATATTGTACATGGTCAAGTATAACAAAGAATATACCTTACATTCAAACATTTTCACTAAAAGTAAAGTGTTTTACAAGAAATCATTCATTTTTTTAACATAGAAATGGCTAAGTTATTGATCAGTAGATTTTTTAATATGTTCTTATAGATTTTATACACTTGTCTCTATCACTTTGAATACTGGGTGAACCAAAATAAACAGAATTCTATATGGGAGAAGATATTCGATATACTGTAGCAGCACGCTATAATAATAACGTACATTGACCTTGATCTTGAACGGAAAAAATAAGGCGCCGGGAGGGGGTAAAGCTTGCTTGTGAAGAAAACTGCAACAATCGAGTTGCAGCTCTTATGTGTAATACTTGGTTTGAGTTCGGTTTATCTTGGCCCACCCGTTATAGCCTAATCACTAAATAACATTATATTTAATGACTCTGCCGAGGTCATGGAAAGCATGGGGCTCTACCTCCGTACCCCCAAGTGCCTTCATGGCATGTTGGGGGATACCTTTTTACCTTTACTGATCTCTGTAATTTGTCAGTCTTGTAAGTGGCGGCTTTTCAATTTTGCTTTTTGCCGTTTGACATCTAGCGATGAAAATGTGAACTACGTTCTCAAGCTATTTCGAGGCTCGATGTGCAAGATATTGGTATATGTACCAAATGTCTTAAATTTATATATCATTGCCAAATTACCTTTACAATATTGGCTACCAATACCAGGCAATATTAATTCCGGATACAGTTTGATTCAAGCTTTGCCGATTCCGAAGCAACCTTAATTAGTAATTTGGTCTGGTTTCGCCAAGGCTGTAAATTATGGCTGCTGCCTGCTGCGAAATTGGTTTAGGCTAAATATAACAATATAGAGATAAATCGCAATATAGCATATTACGTATATAACCTATGTATTTGCATTTCTACTTTGCCGAAACTCAATTGACTGTTTAATTCGCATTTATCAGTATGCACGGAAATACTAAAAGTCTTGTAGCATCGGTGGTTCAGTGGTAGAATGCTCGCCTGCCACGCGGGCGGCCCGGGTTCGATTCCCGGCCGATGCAATTATTTCTTTTTCTTCTCCTCATTGAATATTATGCTAATTCTGAGTTGAAATTTGACTGAAGCTCTAAGCTTACCGAAACCTCAGTTACGTATTATAATGTAACCCAACCCGAGAATGTTAATTGTTTACACAGCAAGAATAACGTTAATATCATCAATCTATAAATTATGCCGAGAAACGAATGACCTTCCAATAACGTCGCACTTATTCTTTCCTTACATTATATTGGTTACATGGACAGAAAATCTAACTAACCGTGAGTCTTCAAAATTTTCATAGGCTGAGAACAAAATCAACCAAAGTGTTCAACCTCAAAGGCGGAGAGAGAACCGTTTCCTTGGGGGGAGCAAAGCAAAACCATAGAATCCCCATATAACGGAGTTATGGGGGACATCATTTATCTCCTCTCCCTGTTATAGCTTGACCGTGGTACAGTGTGTCAGAATATGATCATTTAATAAAGGTATTTTCGGGAGGCATGTTTTTTACAGTGTTACATCCATATCCGCAATGTTTCGGACCGAGTTGTATAGGGCCAGTGACGTCGCCAGGATCAGAGCAAGGGGGGTGCGAGATTTAAAAATGGGGTGCGACCTGTAAAAATGTGGTACATAAAAAATCCAAAATGTTCTTTCATGTACTTGCGCGCAGACCATACATGTGTTTATTATTATTATTATTATTATTATTATTATTATTATTATTATTATTGCTCATCACATCCATTACGATACACTATGGGACGTAGTTGTTTTTTCACACCTAAGAAATTGTTTGTTTGTTTTTGTTCTTCAAAATAATTTATGCCTAGTATTTTGTTAATAAATTGCCCTTTGGGGTGCGGAAAGGGGTGCTCCGATTTTTTTATGTGTTGCTTACGCACCCTTTCGCACCCCCCTAGCGACGTCCCTGTATAGGACTTGAACTGTAGGTCAACTACAAATTATAATAGAACATAACTTCAAACAATCTCCCTCCTTTTTTTCTCTCTCATACAAAAACACATGCATGCATCAATAAAACACTTTAACAGTGCTAACAGAAACTTTTTTATATGAAGCTTACCTTCCTGAAGATATCATATGAAATGTAAACTCTATTTATTTTATTTACTCTCGTCTTTAAGTTTACACATTATACCAGGGTCACTTTTCTTTTTTCTGCATTGTTGTGCATATGTTATTTCTACATCTCTAAGTGGTGGCCTGAACATCTGCAGACTTCTAACACACGAGTACAGGCTGTTACAAAAGAAACATTACAGTGCTTCCATTCCTCAAATGAGGTATAAATATTATAGTCCAGACACATGATCTGAAGACATTAATTCATAAATTTAAGCGCAGAAACTTAATCATAAACAAAGGAAAATAGATATTTTGAATTCAATATTTTCTAACGTTAATAGAAAAAAAAAAAAAAGTTCAGACAAGTTTGGGGGCAGTGTCCCCTCACGCCCCCTCATAGCTCCGTCTATGTTCAACCCTAAATACAATGTTATTGACGGTGGTGTGGCGGTGGTGGTGGTGGTGGTGTTGGTGGCAGCGGTAGTGGTAGTAATGAAGAGGGATTTATCTTAATGCTATGGTTTTACTTAAGATAAATTCCAGTGAGACAATGGAAGTGCATAATGCATTCACTGATGTTGGTTCATTATAATGTCAAGTTACAGTAGGCCTACCTATTACAAGTGAGGAGCTTATTTTCAAAACGACCCTTGTCCATTCCCATAACTTTATGGGAAATCGCGAAAAACCTTTTTAGATCTAAAATTTCATACCATCTAGGAAAGAGACATTATGAAACCAAAGAGGTTGGGTGCATTTAGAATCAATTGAGAGCATGAGACTCTTTGATCCCAAAGCTGAAACTAATATTCTGTCGCAAATTCTGCAGTTAAAAAGAGTTAGTTTGATTCCAATAGTCACTTTTAATGCAAGATTTTAGTGGTTTAGAGGGCGTCCTGAAGCCAAATCATGACAGTTATATGTAAAGTTATAATTAAAGAATGCATTTTCGTTATGAAGTGGACAAGAGACATTTTTAAAATGAGCTCCTCAAGTATTTATATATATAGGGGAGAGTCGGGTAGTATCGGACATCGGGTAATATCGGACAGTGAGTTTCTTTCATCTACCACACGATGATAGTACCTGATTGACATGGTTACGTTTATGTGATGTCGCATAGAGAAAAGTAACCATGTTATTCATGTACTACCATATGGTGGTAGATGAAAGAAACGCACTGTCCAATATTACCCGATGTCCGATACTACCCAACTCTCCCCTATATATTGTTTTATCAAGCTGATTAGGTATCGGTCCTTTTTAACATATACGTATGTTACATTATAGGGCCTCCAAAAAATAATATTCAGACTTTAGCATGGAAGCACCATTTAAGAGTTAAGGCTCTTTTATTTAACATACGTAAGAAATACTGAATAAATACTCGTATTTTGATGTCAGAGAATTATTTAATTGTTGTAAACGCTTTCAAACAGCACTATACAAAAATAATTTAACACCAAGATTGATATATCACCCATGCACAACTTTGCTCCTGGCTTGATAAAAAGCAATTATCTCATCATCAATTTCAGGATCGCCAGTGAGCGGCAAATTTTTCATGACAGATGAATCCCGTTCATCCGATAGTGGCTGTGTATCGTCAGACTCCTTAATGTAAGTAGGCCTGTTATCCCATTTGTTACTGCTTTTATACAGTGAAGGTTCAGATTTTTCGTTGTTCATTGTATTATTTTCTTTGCTGGAAAATGCATGATTTACTGAATTTATTGATCTTGAGTAATTACTTTTTAAAATATAGCTGTCAACACTTGAAGTGTCATTTGTGTGATCTGGACCTGATTCTGAGTGGCATTTAAATTCCTGAGATGTAGTACTGGTAACCAATTCATTTGGAACTGAAGTCTTGCTGATACATCCATTGTAGGTCATAGGTTCTGTAACGGAATTCTTTAGTAAGACATTGCAACCTATTTTCTTCTGCAGGCAGGTGCTGGAATTTGTAGCACATTTATTACTATCATCGATCATGTACTTGTTCTGAGTTTCTTGATATCTGTCTGTATCCGATGTAATATATTTATTTAATTTAATTGGCTTCTCCTCTTCCCATTTTGCACTATGACAAAGGTACTGCGAAGATTTGTTGCCCGATAGTTCATCAACATCGTCGAGATGTAAAGATGGAATTATATCAGCACCACTATTTGTAGGACCATTGTGTGTTTGAATTTTCCACCATTCTTGAAATTTGGTTAGCAATCTTGATTTAGCTTTCTGTAGTTCATCTTTCACGTGATATGTTTCTGATTTCAATTCCCTTAAACGATGAAGATTCTTCTCATAGCAAGTATGTTCCTGATCGATGTTTTGTTGGGAAATTTTCAGTATTCTGTTCTCTTCATCATTTCTGGTCTGTTGAAGTGTCTCTTGAGAGGTTTCTGGAAACACAAAAAAAATTACATGTCATTTGTCTTATGTTTTTTTTTTTATTTTAATGGATTATTTTACGACGCTTTTTCAACATCTAGGTTATTTAGCGTCTGAATGAAATGAAGGTGATTATGCCGGTGAAATGAGTCCGGTGTCCACCACCGAAAGTTACCCAGCATTTGCTCGTATTGGGTTGAGGGAAAACCCCGGAAAAAACCTCAACCAGGTAACTTGCCCCGACTGGGATTCGAACCCGGGCCACCTAGTTTCGCGGCCAGACGCGCTGACTGTTACTCCACAGGTGTGGACTTGTCTTATGTTTAATACCTGTTAGATCATTATATGTTCCCATAAGTAACAGACTTCTTTAAGTAAAATCTGTTGACAGTGTTTTTTTTTTAATCTATTTATAATGTCACTAGCGTCGACTTCCATTTCTGAAGTAGTAGCATATAGAAAGCGGAATTTTTTGCCCAGTAATGGAATGCTAGGAAAGTTTGACAACTAGTGGAACTAAATTTTGACATGGAAAGAAACGACTGAAGTTCTCTCATTTTTTTAGTTGGTTATTTAACGACACTGTAAGTGGTGTTCCTCAGGGTTTTATTAGGGCCTGTATTACTTATTATATATGTAAATGATTTACCTTCTTCTATTAACAGTGTCAATGCCACTACTTATTTATTTGATGATTTCATCGTTAATATAACTGGAACTAATGCTGATTCGGTCAAGGAACAATTTTATTATTAAACTTTTGTCTCGTATTCCTAATTATGTTAAGTGAAGAATGCAATGCGTGCAGTTCTGTGATGTGTAACTTTCTCCATTCTTCTGTAACTTTATCCCTCTTAGGCAAAATATTTTCCTAAGCACCTTATTCTCTAAAACCCTTAACCTCTGTTCCTTTCTCTAAGTGACAGTCCAAGTTTCACAACCATACAGAACAACCGGTAATATAACTGTTTTATAAATTCTAACTTTCATGTCTCATAATTAAAATAAAGTTTTCAAAGGTATTTCTTCCTATTCATATTTTATGGCAGACTGTTTGAGATTTACCCCATTTTCTTCCAACCAATGGAGTAGACTGCATTAAAATTATTTTCCTTCTAATGAATTTAAATACTATTATAATCACAATCATGCCATGATATGAAAGAAAAATTTCACAACCTCGAGCGGGAATCGAACCTGCGACTTCCTGTTCTCCGGTCAGGCGCTCTACCACTGAGCTATCGAGTTCTTTCATACCATGGCATGATTGTGACTATAATAGTATTTAAATTCATTAATATGTCACATCAACGGACGTGTATACGTCACCAAACATCGTAAGATGAAGATTATATTTTCCTTCTGTTGATAGTGATATTATTTACCATATGTACAAATTTGTTTTCTGTGGCAGACAACACAAAACACACACACTCACGTACAATGACAGCAATTAAATTACAACAAGGAGAAAAGGAACGGTGATTTTATCATTATCTCATAATCATAATACTTCAAAGTAAGTTTCGCACTAATTCATAATTAAATAGTTTTCTGCAAAACATGTCTCAAGAGCTCTCAAATATAGAAGTACAGGAACTTACGAGCTAAATTTATGTATTTTCAGGAAGTGTTATTGTTTCTTCCTTCTACGGAATCCTGGTAATCAAATTTGCACGTCACATATGTTATTATTTGACATTTCTACATTCTGAAATGTTATATGCAATTGTTATTGCGTAGATTCTGTTAATGAATACTTACTGAACACGTCCTGACTTTTTTTAATACTTTCTGCAATATCCTTTGCTTCTTTATATTTTTCCTTCAGAGCTAACTTGCACTTGTCATATTCAAATGTGTTCACAGGATTTGTCATGAAGGATGTGAATGCATCCATTTTGCTGATGTTCAGCTTTTTATCTTGAAGAAGAAATAAATAATTGTAAGTTAGTATTACACACATTTTTAATACAAAATGGAAAATTATCCATTTTGAATCTTGCGTACACTACTTTTAACACTTGAATATAATTAATTGATTAACTAGTGAACTTACTAGTGTTAATTATGTATGATTTGTCCGGCTTACAGCTGTTTCAGTGCTTCACGCACCATCCTCAGAGCCTACTAGATCACGGCGTCATCTCGAACTTCTCTGCCTGTTATGTGGGTGTGTTTGATTGTTGAAAGGTGTTGAAGAGTGGAGTCAAATAGTGTGTGTGTACTGAAATTGATCTGTGTGTTGAGAAACACACCCCGATCAAATTCTGAAGCACTGAAACAGCTGTAAGTGGGAC
The DNA here is from genome assembly GCA_025594305.2 of Periplaneta americana. NCBI lineage: Eukaryota > Metazoa > Arthropoda > Insecta > Blattodea > Blattidae > Periplaneta > Periplaneta americana. The sequence continues at coordinate 38,618,203 of JAJSOF020000040.1, read as the reverse complement.
AAATCTTACATAATTAACACGAGTAAGTCCACTAGTTAATCAATTAATGGAAAATTACTTACATTTATATATTACTGATGGATCTAGATACGCTAGAAAATGTAAAAGCCAGATTCCTGAAAAGGATATTGGGGGTATCAAAAATGACACCATCTGGACTGGCTTATACATTAACGCAGGAAGATTTCCTTATAGAGAAACTGAGGTACAGATTACTACTGTCATCTACACCTCAGGCTGCGGAATTGTTGAGGAGGAGAATGGAGAAAAAAGAAGAAATATGGCCGGAGTTCTACATGCCTGTTTCCTTCTTTCTACCACCGTGGAACAATCTTCATCAAACCACAGTTTCTTTTTTTTTAGTTAGTTTCATGATAACCTATGCTCTGCTCAGCTGCATTTTGATATTATCTCGGATATGGAGAAAAAAGAAGAAATATGGCCGGAGTTCTACATGCCTGTTTCTTTCTTTCTACCACCGTGGAACAATCTTCATCAAACCACGGTTTCTTTTTTTTTAGTTAGTTTCATGATAACCTATGCTCTGCCCAGCTGCATTTTGATATTATCTCGGATATTTTTTCCCACACACTATTAATATCTAACTCTTCCTCAACTCCCTCGAAACTTGCTAAAGCGGTAAACCTATTTGAAATTTCGACCTGATAATGTTGCTTAGTTTCCTTGTCCTTTAATTTAGGAATATTGAATCTTCTAATATTAACTTGTTGCTCTACTCTCTTGGCTACTGATAGTCTTCCTCTTAGTTCTCCAATTACCAAATAATGGTTAGAATTACAGTCTGCTCCCCTGAAGGTTTGAATGTCTACTATACTAATGTGTCTTCGTTTATCTATCAAGATGTGATCTATCTGGTTGTGTGTCAAACCAACCGGAGAAGTTCAAGTATATTTATGTATATCATTATGGAGGAATGTTGTACTTTTGACAATTAAATTTTTAGATGTGGCAAAATTGACTAACCTAACTCCATTATCATTACTAGTTACGTGTAGGCTCTCTTTTTCAATAGTCGGTTTAAAAATATCCTCCTGTCCTACTTTAGCATTGAAATCCCCCAATAAAATAATCATGTGATATCTAGATAATTGATCAAAAGTATGTTCCAATTCCTCATAGAAGCTATCCTTTGTAGAAGAGCATGGTTATCGGAAGGAAACTAAAGAAGATAACTTACGAATTCGAAATGAGGCAGTGAAATAAGTGGACACTTCAAATACTTGGGGTGTACTATCTGCTACCAGGAAGTCAAAAGGAGGATAGAATGGCAAAGAAAGCTTTTAACATAAAAAGGAGAATCTTCTGCGGATCTCTAAAAAAATAACTAAGAAGGAGACTAGTGAAGTGCTTTGTATGGAGTATGGAATTGTCTGAGGCAGAAACATAGACATTACGACAAAGTGAAGAGAAACGACTAGAAGCATTTGAAATGTGGATACAGAGAAGAATGAATGGAGTGTGTGAAATGGACAGACAGAACAATAAATGAAGCTGTGCTGGAAAGAGTGAGTGAAGAAAGAATAATGCTGAAACTGATCAGGAAGAGAAAAAGGAATTGGCTGGATCACCTCCTACTGAAGGATGAACTGAAAGGAATGGTTTTTTTTTTTTTTAGTAGGTTATTTTACGACGCTTTATCAACAGCTTAGGTTATTTAGCGTCTGAATGAGATGAAGGTGATAATGCCGGTGAAATGAGTCCGGGGTCCAGCACCGAAAGTTACCCAGCATTTGCTCATATTGGGTTAAGGGAAAACCCCGGAAAAAACCTCAACCAGGTAACTTGCCCCGACCGGGAATCGAACCCGGGCCACCTGGTTTCGCGGCCAGACGCGCTAACCGTTACTCCACAGGTGTGGACGAAAGGAATGGTGAACGGAAGAAAAATTCGAGACAGAAAAAGATATGAGATGATAGACAACATTAAGATATATGGACTAAGAGGAAAGCGGAAAATAGGAAAGATTGGAGAATGCTGGGTTTGCAGTGAAAGATGTGCTCTTGGGCAAAATGCTGTGAATGAAATGAATATGCATGAAAATGAGAAACAAGAGTATCGAAGGGATTTTGTGCAGGAGGAAAGAATAATTTTGACAAAAAAAAGCCTCCCTAAATAAGGGTTTGAATAGATCGCCCTACTAATCAATTCATAAAGAATAAACATTAAAACCAATTGTGTGACAATTTGAAAGGAAAAAGAAACATTAAGATAGATGATACGAAAACATAGGAAATCATTTACAATAGAAGTTTGTTGGGTACAAATGATTACTAATTATAGCTAAGGATGATTTTAACACATGAGATCCTATGGCATTAATCCAGAGGCGTATACTGGTTAAAGGGTTTGGGCTACCGCTGACCCTATTATTACACAAAATATATCTAACAATTACTTTAATTTTAATTACTATGGTAAAACTAATAATACAAAATTATTACATTATGTTATATTATAAACTTTTTCTTTTGTAATTTCCATGGGCTACCACCGGTAGCCCGCAAAATACGCCCCTGCATTAATCGTTGCATCAGAAATTTTAAATTGTTTAAGTTGATTTAAAGTTTCTCATGGGATCGTACCACGGGCACCGAACATGAGCCCAAAAACTGTCCAATGTGTGATGTGGTATTGTGCTCCAAGATGCTGACAACAAGGTTCATTTTTTAATAGAGACAAAATTTACCTTAAGGGCTAAAAAGTGAGATGGATAGCCTACACAGAAAAAACATTTTAACAAAATGAATACAGTAAGCAGTAACTCCCAGTTGGAGTTATTTTTTGTACCACAAGGCGAGGATGTATCAACTTGTTGCATAGCATTCAGCAATGGCGTCTTGCTTTCCTCACCAGGTATTGCTTGGGAAGTTTCCATTGTTCTTTGAGATCTCTTTTTCTCCTTTTTAAGAAGCCTTATTAAAATAGCTGAAATAATGTGTTAAAGAGTTGCTTGTGTTAAATATAAATTAGTGAATGAGTAAAATGATACATTGACTCTATAGGTACATAACATTTTATATCTGACATGGATGTTATAACATTACACAGTCAAAGGGGCGGACGCAGGATTTTTTTTCAGGGAGGGATTTGTGGAGATAGTAAAAATGGAGTAATGAGAAATAAGTTTATATACTCACAATTTGTTTCCGAGTCACAAACATTTACAAGTTGGCCTGAGTAGTGTAGTCAGTATAGCCTTCTGTGCTCGAAGTTGCAGGTTCTACCCCAACCCAGCTCGATGGCATTTAAGTGTGTTTAAATGCGACAGGCCTCATATTGGTCGATTTACTGGCATGTAAAAGAAGTCCTGAGGGAAAAAATTCCGGCACACCGGCGGCGCTGATATAACCTCGGCAATTGCGAGCATTGTTAAATAAACCATAATTTTTTAATTTTAACATTTACAATGACTGCAATACAAAAACAATGACAGAATGACATTTACAGAAGAAGGCGATGAGGCTTCTTAGACATTTCGTCCAGTACTTCATGAGCTTTTACTTCTACATTTTTATGTATATACATCAAGGCCAGTCCATTTAATCTGCCTGCTCCCATCGTGCCCCTCAAGTAAGTCTTCAAATACCGCAAAGTTGAGAACGACCGTTCTGGTGTTGCTGTAGTTACAGGCAACGTGCAGAAAAGTTTCAGCGCCTTGCGAGAGCAGGGAAAAATAATTTCATTGCACCTGTTCAAAGATGATATAAAATCAGTAGGTATTAGGTGAAGATTTTTCTGACCAAGGAAATTTCTTCTCCGCCTCCTCAATTCATTGAAGAAAGACTCTGGTGATGCATCAACATCATTGGGCCACTGATTTACTATAGCCTCAACAGCAGTTTCTAAATCTTCATCTGATGCTCGCACTATGTTTTTAGGCAGCAAAATTTGTATGGACTTTAGGATTCCCTTATGATTTAAAAACCTGTCCTTGAGCTGACTAATGAAATAGTCTAAGAAGAGAAGGAAAATTAAAAGCCTAAAATAGTCTTCATGGCTCTCTGTCTTGAAGTAAGAACGCTGTGTTTGTCTTCCTGCAGTTCTTGGAATTTAACACTTTAGCAAAGAGAATTTACGTGGAAAACTCTCTAATTCCTATGTACATTCACGAATTAAAATTAATATTATTTTTGTTTCTTGTTTCGTATTTTTCTCAAAATTTCGGGAGGGGATATATCCCCTTAATCCCCCCCTTGCATCCGCCCCTGACAGTCATAGTAATTGGAGTACGATCTACTTACTAGAGTCTGTTACCATAGTTTTTAATGTTACCTCTTTTCGGTACCTGTTGTTACAAATATAAATAAATAATTATGAGACTGTATGTGAAAATCCACCTTAAATCGACGGACATAATTTTTTCAGTAGAGCAAAAGAAAGTGAATCAGGTCAAAAATCTCGATTTTGATATTTCAATGTGCTGATACTGTAATTATTGAACAGTTCATGAAATGACCAAGACAATATTCTTTTTCCCATTTTGTGATAATTTCTGTTAAAAAAATGGAATATCTTCTTGTAAGTTTAACTCTATATACTGTACAATTTACTCTAAATATATTTTTAAAAGAAAGATTTCGTATGTAAAAATTATGTCGTAAAAATTTGAGTAGAATATGGATTTTTTTATCTTCAGCATCTGACTGTGGCAATGAATTTCTGAGTGAATTTTGGTCTTAATTGGTATGCCACATGATCCCCTTTCCATTAAAAAAATGTGAACTTAATCCAAAATGGCTTATTTTAAGATGGCGGACATGTTCCGGAAGTACCAGCAAAGGTACGGTACCCATTTTTGCATGGAGTAGTCAGATTTTTAATTATCCCTTCCGTGTCCTGGGACTTTAGACGCACCAAGTAGGCTATATGAGGTCCTATCTTCCTCAGAATGGACCAATGCTTTAAAAATGTCGAGCAATATTTCGGCGGTTCGCGCAATACCGGGCAGAACTCTAAGCACAACCCGCTGCCGTCATCCAGACTGTAGTGAGCTTGAAACACTTGGACAAGCTGCTGATCAATGCTAGACATCATCGTGTACGACATGCTTTGGCGACATCGTTAAAAACTTTAAACTGGGAAATTCATGAGAAAGTACATTGTGTATCATCAGATGGTTCTTTCAGATGGGCAGACATTATTGCTATTAACGGACACTTAAAACGGGCTCTTGTTCTTGACCCTACTATCCATTTTGAAAGAAACCTAAATCAGGCCACCGAAGTTGATATTGAGAAGAAGTCCATATATGAACCTTGTCTGCCTTATCTTTCTCAAAAGTACAACGTCCCTCTTAAACAATGGTCTGTCATTGGTTTGCTGTTTGGCAGTAGAGGTTCAATTACAAAATTCACATGGAATTATTTTAAGGAACTTCACATTTATTTTGATTATGTAATGTCTGTCCTTATAAATATTATCAAGGATTCTCTTCAAATATTACATCATCATCTGTATTTCAATTAATCCACTTATATTTGCCTTAAACAATTAACTTTCTTTTTTCTCTAATGTATCACATCACATTATATTGTACATGTTTATTGTATTCAGGACCCTTGTGGTCACTCAAATTCTTTAAGCTGATGTCTATAATTTAGAATTTATATATATCCATTCTGTAACGCTATAAGTAAACTCTGTGAAGGGATATGGATGTGTTAAAATCAGTAAATTTTTATTAAAGTTGTGAACAATTCTAAGTCACCTGAAACTCTATAGTTGACACATTTTATGGTTAGGCCAAGTGAAAGCTATTGTTTCCATACCTACCGGTAATTGAAATCATAATTCTACATTATGTTGCGATATGTTAAGCATGATACTAAAAAGGAAACATGAAATAGTGTATACGACTTGCACTTTAAACTGATTATACAGTAACATGAATTTGTTCACAAAGGATACATATCTCGGCATCTCTTTGTTGTATTATTCGCAAATATTTATCCTCCAAGTTTGTTTCATCCCCTGCTTGCTCTTGTCTGGCTTGTAATGTTGCCATCTTAAGCAAGTTGAAGCAGAATTGCATTTTCTTTTTATTTGGTAGCAGAACGAAGTCAGTGCCAGGTTCAGTCTCCAGATATTTCGAAACGAGATCGTGACATTCCTCAATATCAGAGGATGTGAGTTCTGGTGCTTCCTGCAGAAAAACATTTCACATTAAAGCTTAGAATTCAGGATCCAATCTCTATAGAAAATATGAAATTCCATAATACCTTTATCCATTTCCTGGAAGGCTGGAAGTAAGTAAGAGTTCTTGTCACACCACAGTCTAGTATATACAGTCACGAAGTTCAAACGTAGTAAATATGCATCCATAGATAGTTGCTAGCAGCTGGCTACGAACTGGAAGGTCCGCGGTTCGATTCCAGGTGGTGACAGGATTTTTTCTCGTTGCCAAACTTTCAGAACGGCCCCGAGATTCACTCAGCCTCCTATAAAAATGAGTACCGGGTCTTTCCCAGGGGTAAAAGGCAGTCAGAGCGTGGTGCCGACCACACCACCTCATTCTAGTGCCGAGGTCATGGAAAGCATGCTCCCCAAGTGCCTTCATGGCATGTTACAGGGACACCTTTACCTTTTTTTATAGATAGTTGCTAACCACTAGGATCACTACTATCGCCTCATTACAGACAATGCGAAATAGTACCTGCACAATCTATTGTTCCTAGTACCTCAAAACTCAAGCTTCGTGACTTTATATACTAAAAACAGTGGTCACACTCTGTATGCGTGTATTTTTTAAACACTGGTATAATATTACTTGATTTATTTCCTACAACTTTATATACCAGTACAGTATAGGCCTAACCTTTTATACATATTAAAGATATTTTTATTAATTTGTCCTACAGAATAATATCTGTAATATTGACAATTAATATTTCCGGAGAAAAATTCGCTCCGGCGCCGGGGATCGAACCCGGGTCCTTGGTTCTACGTACCAAGCGCTCTGACTACTGAGCTACGCCGAATTCAATCCACAGCACCGGACCGAACCTTCCTCCTTCAATGTTTCCCTTTTGGCCTGACTCCAAGTTAGGCATATATGTCGACGTATATGTCCAATGTCAACTGCCATTATATTAGGAGCGCACTCAGTTGAGTGCCTTGTTTGGCCGGGATTCCGCAGTTAAGTGCACAGTAATCTGTACAGAAATATGCACTGCTAGCTATGAGAATATTATAGATATTTTTATTAATTTGTCCTACAGAATATTATCTGTAATATTGACGATTAATATTAGCTTTATACATATGTTTAGTGAGCAGTTCGTTGGAACCTCACAAATGAGACATTGCTCATGAGGCAACTAAGTCAGGAGATAATGGAGTTCCTTTCTTTTACCATTCCATAAATTTCACTGATTACTGTACATTTCAAATAGGAAGCGAATTACCTAACAGCCAATGAATATCAATATTAGCTTCATTCACAGAGAATGCATAGGCCTACTGTTTTTCACTCCCTCACTCCCTCTGATTGAACATTGGTCGCGAGGCTCTCAAGAACAAGCTGCTTGTCATTTGAAAAGCGCAGTAATAACATATTTCGCTAATCAGACTTAAAATGTATACAACAATTGTTCTCTCTCTGACTCATACCGCCAATGTAGATGTAGGTATCAGCTAGAACATTCCTGCACAAACAGCGCTCAACGAGCGCGCACGCTCCTTCGGAGCGGGAGAGCGGTGTTTACTGCTCGCCGAAACGGAGAGGAAGATACGTCAGAATGATATAGACTTGTTATAGGTAGAGGAGAGGGAAACGACCACTCAGTTATCTAGTGGAGTGCAGTGTGTAGGCCTATTCTCAGTAACTGTTTCACGTTGCTTACCTACTGCTACAGTACAGTATCGAGGAATCTAAAAGACGGAACATAACATTTAACGATTTACAGCTCGAACTTATTGATCTTCAATGTGACCTAAGGGCTAAAGATCTTTGAATAATACTACTAGCCTGGTTGAATTTTACAAGACTAAACATTAGCAATAATATCCACGACTACACAGGCTGGCTGTGAAAATGATTGCTATGTTTGGCTCAACATTTATATTTGTAAGCAACTATTTTCTATAATCAACTTTAATAAAGGCAGACATCGAACATCTGTAACTGATGTTTCATTACGATCAGTAGGCTACTGTTCCTTTTAACTGCAACAGCATAAAACCTCGTTTTGATGTACTGATAAATAAAAATTACCGGTAACAAAATGATATTGTATATTTAAGTAGCTATAGAATTTCCATTATTTCTGTAAAATAAATATTTCTTTATTAATTAATAATAGTCCAAGATAGTTTTGCAAACACTAAACGGGAATTCATTTCATAAACACTCGTAATAGTACTTCCTTTTGTGTATATTTTGTACGAGATCATCCCTTCTTCCAGTCCACCCTACACAGAGCGCAGCTAATATCTGCATTCTGCTCATGATCTGTGAGCCGGCTAGGAGAGCGTAAACCTTGTGCAGACCTGAGCTAGAACCTCAGTCAGAGGTAAATTTTATGGTAAAAACTAAAATTTATAAAGTTATTAGTAGTGTACGAAAGATTCAACATGGATTATTAGTTCCATATTTCTTTACACTTTGCATATTATACAGTATACATCCTGTTCAAATAGCAAAATTAGCTGAAGTTCCAAATAAATGGTAAAATTGTTAACATCACTGATGAGTGGAATGTTTTCGTTAGTAATAGTAAAAGGCTTTAAGTTAATTTTAGACTAATATCCTTCAAAGCTATAAATAAAGATTAAACTTATTTAAACCTTAGTAATTGTGTGTCAGAAGCTTCCTTTTACATCCATAACAATACTGTGTGGGTGAGTTCACAGTACCACCATCCCAAATTCTTTGCAGGGTCACTATACACCTGAATTAACTTGAACATTTATTTATTTATACTGGCAAAGTTAAGGTCATAGGGTTTTCTCTTACACTCTACCAGGCCACACAGTACAAAAGCAATAAAATTTAACAAAAAGTGAAAGAACAAAATACTAATATATTACAGAAAATAATAACGTAAGAGTTTACGATCTACAAAATGAAGATAATACCATCCATATGCTAATAGAAAAAAGTAAAATACAAATATACCATAAGCAACTCAATTAGTACAAATAGTTAACAGGTAAAACGTAAGGAAAAATACAACAAATGGAATGTAATAATATGATAATAAAAAAAATCTAATTTTAAATAAAGCCACAATAATAATAATAAATTCATCATTCAAAATTCATATTCAAAATCAGGTAGACAGAACAAGCAGAAATCTGTACTGTACATAAAAAAATCGGTAGAAGGTGATGTATATTTTTTTCATTTTACAAGCGCCATGTTGGTTGAATACTAGTGTGCTAGGTAGTAAGCCAGAGGGCTCAGGTTCAAATCTCGGTCAATCTGCCCTGAATTTATAACTTGTGCTGGGCAAGCTGGTGGTCCAGGCAAGATGGAGGTTTTCTCTGAGTAACGGTACTCTGGTTTCTCTGTGACATCCCAACACGATTCTCCATCACCATCATTATCATCATCAACATTATCATGATCACCACCACCACCAACATAATCACATTAAAATCATCATCATTCATTGCGAGTGTAATGTAGATCCAATGGCTGTGGTGCACTCTGAATTGTCTCTTACGAACTAAATAACTAAGTGGTTTACGCAAATCTAGCTTTCATGTAAAGCTCCCTGTGAGGCAGACTTTAATAATTTCAAGGGAAAAATTGTTTCGGGACCAGGTATCGATCCCGGGACCTTTGGCTCAATGCACCAATGCTCTACCGACTGAGCTACCTAGGAACTTCACCCGACACTGTCTCAATTCCACTGCTGCCGCTACTACTACTACTACTACTACTACTACTACTGCTACTGCTACTGCTACTTACTGGCTTTTAAGGACCCCGGAGGTTCATTGCCGCCCCCACATAAGCCCGCCATTGGTCCCTATCCTGAGCAAGATTAATCCAGCCTCTATCATCATATCCCACCTCCCTCAAATCCATTTTAATATTATCTTCCCATCTACGTCTCGGCCTCCCCAAAGGTCTTTTTCCCTCCGGCCTCCCAACTAACACTATATGCATTTCTGGATTCGCCCATATGTGCTACATGCACGTCTGGATTTAATGTTCCTAATTATGTCAGGTGAAGAATACAATGCGCGCATTTCTGTGTTGTGTAACTTTCTGCATTCTCCTGTAACTTCATCCCTCTTAGCCCCAAATATTTTCCTAAGCACCTTATTCTCAAACACCCTTAACCTATGTTCCTCTCTCAAAGTGAGAGTCCAAGTTTCACAACCATAAAGAACAACCGGTAATATAACTGTTTTATAAATTCTAACTTTCAGATTTTTTGACAGCAGACTGGATGATAAAAGCTTTTCAACCGAATAATAACAGGCATTTCCCATATTTATTCTGTGTTTAATTTCCTCCCGAGTATCATTTATATTTATTACTGTTGCTCCCAGGTATTTGAATTTTTCCACCTCTTCAAAAGATAAATTTCCAATTTTTATATTTCCATTTCGTACAATATTCTCGTCACGAGACATAATCATATACTTTGTCTTTTCGGGATTTACTTCCAAACCTATCTCTTTACTTGCTTCAAGTAAAATTCCCGTGTTTTCCCTAATCGTTTGTGGATTTTCTCCTAATATATTCACGTCATCCGCATAGACAAGCAGTTGATGTAACCTGTTCAATTCCAAACCCTCTATGTTATCCTGGACTTTCCTAATGGCATACTGTAGAGCAAAGTTAAAAAGTAAAAGTGATAGTGCATCTCCTTGCTTTAGCCCACAGTGAATTGGAAACGCATCTGACAGAAATTGACTATACAGACTCTGCTGTACGTTTCACTGAGACACAGTTTAATTAATCGAACTAGTTTCTTGAGAATACCAAATTCAATAAGAATATCATATAATACTTCTCTCTTAACCGAGTCATACTCCTTTTTGAAATCTATGAATAACTAATGTACTGTACCCTTATACTCCCATTTTTTTCTCCATTATCTTTCGAATACAAAATATCTGATCAATAGTTGATCTATTACGTCTAAAACCACACTGATGATCCCCAATAATTTCATCTACATATGGAGTTAATCCTCTCAAAAGAATATTGGACAAAATTTTGTACGACGCCAACAAAGGTGATATTCCTCGAAAGTTACTACAGATAGTCTTGTCCCCCTTCTTAAAGTTAGGTACGATTATGGACTCCTTCCATTGTTCTGGTACAATTTCCTTTTCCCAAATAGCAAATACAGGCTTATAAATTTCGTTAGATAATGCGCTTCCACCCTCTTGTATTAATTCTGCTGGAATTTGATCGATACCTGGAGACTTATAATTTTTCAGTAGCTCCCCATATGTGTAAGAAATGAACTCGCACAAAAAAACGATTTTTGTTAGAAGTGTGGCTTTGGACATCTCATTCTCACCCCTTCAATTAATATTTTAAAAAGCAGAAATAAAGAAGCAGAGCGCTCCCAGGTTGCAGAAGAAAGCTCGCTGGCACGACTACACCCTGGATGGTAGTGGTCAGAGTGACTATTATAAAGAGGAGACATTGATATCGATAATTATGATCACAGAGATGAAAATGGAATGAGATTTGAGTGCAGAAATGTACTTACTTTGAGTTTACTTCACGCTTCGTTTAGTTGTTGAAATCTCACCTGCTCTCTGGTTAGTGCTGCTACTTGACTTCTTAGATCTTGCACCTCCATGCGCAGCATGGCTATCTCCTCCTGGGGATCCATTTCTTCACTGAGATTCACTTCGTTCTGGACAAGGGCAACGCGCTCAGCAAATCTACATGTGGATACAGTTTCCTGGAATATGATAGCTTTATTGCAATAGCATAATATTGTTAGTATTAGAAGTCAACATACAAGATAAAAATTTACTTATTATTTTATCTTATTATGAAACGAATATCTCTGAATCATATGCAACTTTGCATATGCTTTCCAGAATGTTTCTCTCAGAACTATGGCAAAATGATATTTAATCTCAGCTCGGTAGTTTTTAATGTTACTGTAGGTGCATTAATTTCATCTATTAAATATAGTGGTTGGTTTTATTGGTATTTTGCAGCATTTTAGAGATGCAATTAAACTTTTACTAGGGAGCAGACATTTCCTTTCTTGTCTAATTATTTATGTTATTATTTTGCTCCTGTTTTTAGATTGTTTTTGTCCTTGTTGGTATGATTTGTAATTCCTTACTTTACTGGTTTTATTTCTTTTCAGTTGGGAATCAAACTCATGTTCTTTTGTCCAGTCACTCCACTGAGTTAGAATTATTTATGTAGGATTATCTGTGGGTTATCAAGTTGAATCTACTCTATTGGAAAATAATATAGTGAACTCGAAGAACAGTACTTTCATCAACGTTTCTTAAGTGTATATACAAGGTTTGATTTTCAGACCAGAAATTAATTTTTAGTGAGAAGCGTGTTCTATGATCTAGATCAGGCGTCTTAAGGCCAACGCATATAAGTTGTTACAGAGAGCAAATGTAGATAGCGTAGTCAGCTGAAGAGATAAGTGCAATACTCGAAGATAGCCGATCGTTGATTAATGTTACAAGCATGAGCAGGCTAAGTTGTAACTGTCACGGGAAAAATTCCACAAAGCTGCACTTTTGAGTTGTACTGTCACAATAGACGGTTGTTTTTGGAAGAAATAAAATTTCTTAAGTAGTTTGCAGTAATAAGAATAATATTTATTATTATATAATACATTTATTTTCTAATTATATATTAATGAGTAAAAAGAAGACATCTGAAGCATTAAGAACCATACAACATATATATTTCACGTGCATCATTCCCAGTTGAATAGACTCGTAGATACTAAAAATGAACAAAATCTATCCAACAGTTTAGGAGACATCGCTGTATACACTGACAGTCAAACAGCTTTCCAAAAGTCACTTTTCTGATATCAGGGATGCATAAAACGTATATTTATGTTAAAATCTCGAAATCATTTTTTCAGCATTATAATTTGTCCTTTTATATTCGTATCCCCCAGGGACTACACCTTGCCGCGGTGGGGGGAGGGCTTAGTATCCAATGAACCAGACGACCAAATCAGGAAAGTTGAACATTTCTAACTTGCTGGTTGGTAAGCGGTGAGGAGAAGCTAAGAATAGTCCCAACGTGGGAAGAGGACGACCAACACCTCCATACAGTAGAACCACGACAATTATTGACATGCTAACCTGTCATAGCATGTGAGGTGTCCCCTCGCTGGTAAACAGGGGAAAAGGTCGGTGGACTTACATTGATAATCCTCCCGGCTAGGTTGAATGAACCCGCCAACCAACAACGGGTGTGGCCCTCCAAACATTTTGGGGGTAGTATGAGCGAAGTAACCGCCAAAGGAGAAAAAGATGGAGCTCAATCTAAGACGGTTACATTTGTGCTAAACTAGCACTCCACAAATCGGAGCAGGTGCTGGAGCTACATGCTGTCTATTCTTCTTTTACAAACCCCTTGGATTTGGTACTACAAATTTTGATGGAGAAGTCGAGGCCATATGTACGACACTTCATAATTTCTACACAGAACAGCTCAATTCCAGCAAGCAGTAATTCTGTCTGACTCAAAAGCAGCCATTTTAGCTATAACATCCACTTTAACACCAAAAAGTCAACAAATTCTTGAGTGCTGGAAATGTCTATTTCGCCTCAACAACCTAAAGAAAAAAACAGTTTTTCAATGGATACCAGCACACTGCTGATTGACTGGCAACGATGCTGCTGATTATCTTGCCAAAAGGACTGTGGTACTATTCAGAAACCTGCTACACAATTATCCTATTATACAACAAAAAGAATAATTACTTCACAATACCACAAAATTATAACAAATCATCATCTCCAAATTTCCAAAAATAAAAGGTAGGAATCTGTCTCAACCCAAAGCATCCCTAGATACCCAAGGAAGAATGCAGTTGCAATTTTTAGACTGTTTACGGGCCATGACTGCTTGGCAAAGCATTTCCACAGGATTGGAATATCTCCACCACTCTGCCGCTTATGTGATCTTCAAGAGGAAATGGATCAAAATCATCTTCAACACTGCCCAGCCACTATCAACTTGGTGTCCTTGAGTGAAAAATACTGGAGAGCGAGAGAATTAATGATTTCATTGTCAGAAATTCAGCATTAGCAAAAAACAACAACAATATATTCGTATAATGAGAAAGTAAAAGAATCAGCTACGGTACAGAGGAAGAATATTACAGAAACTCACGTCGATGTTACTTCTGTTCAAGTTGAGAGTTGCTATCATGACGGTGAGGGAGTTCCTCCCAGAGAATCTCTCAGGATTGAAGTCATCATGGAGTTGCGATATGGAATGTGGTGGCGACTTGGTTCTCCCAATGCTAGGATCACTTGCTCCAGGAAGTGTAGTGACAGATTGATATGACGAGCCTCCACCAAACTCTGACCGTTGATCTGACTTTTGTACACTCGCTCCGACCTAAGGCATGGAACTTCGGGTTAAAAGCTACAATTAAACAATCCTTCATATAAACATCAGCATATCATACTAAGGTTGGATAAAAAGTAATGGCAACAGTTCGATATTTCTGACATGGCTTTATTCACAGGGATACAACATTTACATACCTTCTATATAGGGGCCTCCCTATTTATTACCTTTTGCCAAATGTTTGGAAGGCGTTGTACACCATCAGCACGTCCATCTTTGTTGATGTTCCGTATTGACCGCCCTAAAGCATGGATAAGTTCATCTCTGGTATTGTACCGGATCCCTCGCAGTGGTTCTTTCACTTTAGTGAAAAGATCGTAATCGCATGGATCATATCGGTTGAGTATGGTGGATGTTCCAGTAGTCCGCGTTTTCCGTCTGCCTTGGAGGTACAGCATGGTGCAGTATTACCCCATCAATGTCATATGCCACAATGAACATCCCTGCCTTCCCGGAACGCTTTAACCCATCGTGCCACTGTGCGATATGGCAGTGCTGCATCAGCATATGCTTCATGCAGTCCCTGAAAACATTCTTGTGCACTACGACCTCGTGTCACTTCAATTTTGATCCAGGAACGTTGCTCTAGTTTTGTAAACTTGGTCTTAGGACACTCGCACTATCCCTAAGAAAGTCAACGTTCTACACACTGCAGTAGATTGACAGAGTACTGTCACCGCTGGCTGCACTAACTCATCTAACAGTCCTTGTTCATGTCCATACAGCTGGCAACTCTCGAACGCACCATCGTCACGTGACAGCAGTGTTGCCATTACTTTTTATCCAACCTATGTAATAATAATAATAATAATAATAATAATAATAATAATAATAATAATAATAATAATAGAATCAAGGGTAACGATCGACTTAGGGCTATGCAGCTGGATACTCCGGTGTCATGACCCCTTATCAGTCATTAATATTATAACAATGGTAAATCTTAAATTTGAGGTATTTGGAATAATCCCGGGCTACACTGTCTTATCGAGGGCTACTATTAAACATTATAGCACAGTTTGATATAAGCTAGCATGCCTTAGAGAAAGACAATTTTACTTGCTTTTTTGGCAGCAAACTTTTCCATCAACTCCTCCTTTTGCAGTTTCTTGGTCGTTTCACTTTCAATGGAAATAATTGCCAATCCATTTAACTGTTCCTGTTTCATCGTGGTCCTTAGATAGTTTTTAATGATTTGCAGCTTTGAAAAACGGTAACAGGAATAGTTAGGAGAATTCGATAGAAGTTTGTTGGATTGGGATAGGAATCACAGATGGGCTGCGGAAAACGGAGGACTTCCAGAACAGTTCGTACTTCAGCTGGGATTGAGTGCCTGAATAATCGTAGTTCAGAAAAGAGATCTTGAACATCTACATCAAAAGCCTCCAAGGTTTATGCACGTTCTTTCTAGATCATCTTCTGTCATAGTTCGCAACTTGTTTACATTATACAGAAAACCAAAGCACTTTACATATTCTTTCAATTCCTCATACTTCACACTAATTCCACTCAAAGCTTTGTCAATAACAGGAAGAACGTAACTTATCCTAAATTCATCTTCAGCTTCCATTTGCATGTTTGTGTCAGTTTTCTCAACACATTCTGGATTTTCATCATCGTCATCATCACTGCTAAGTTCGTCAAAAAAAGTGTTTATTTCGGAATATGTATGATGAGACTTTCTTGTGTTAAATTCTAACGTACCTTGTTAACATGTTTCGACCTATTTTCGGTCATCTTCGGAACTGGTCGTCGTTGGTCTTGGGGCCTCTTATTTCCTGTGTGGGTGTGTTCGTAGTGTAGAGTCAAAGAGTGTATGTGTTTTGAAATTGAGTTGTGTGTTGAGAATATCGTTGGGGTGTGTTTTCGTGTGTCTGTATATTTCATATTGTTCTAGTGTGTTGAGTTTCTGGCTTTTTGGTTGGATGTGCAGTATTTCCATGTCTGTGTTGATGTCTCTGTAGGTGTGGTTGGCATTTGTGATGTGTTCTGCATATGTGGAGGTGTTTTGTAATTTTGTTATGGCTGTGATATGTTCTTTGTAACGTGTTTGAAATGATCTGCCTGTCTGTCCTATGTAGAAGTTGTTGCAGGTGTTACATTTGAGTTTGTATACGCCTGTGTGGTTGTATTTGCTTGTTTGTATGTTGAGATGTTTTTGTAGTGTTGTTTGTTCTGTATGTGATGTTGTAATTTAATTTCTTGAATGAGGTTGCAATTTTATGTGTGTTTTTGTTTTCATATGTTAGTGAAACAAAAGGCCCCAAGACCAACAACGACCAGTTCCGAAGATGACCGAAAATAGGTCGAAACATGTTAACAAGGTACGTTAAAATTTAACACAAAGTTCTTATACATATTCCGAAGTGATACAGTGTTAAAAGTTGTGTAATCAAGATGTATATACATTTAAAATTACACATATTAGGCACTATATCCAGATGCATTTGTTAGAGTATTACAAATGTTTTTGTAATATAACAAGTGTTCATTGTAACAGACTTCTGTAATACTGGTAAGATATTGTCCGTTTGAGCTCCTTCATGTTGCACTGTAGTCGTCTCTGTTAACTGGGAGGATGTTTACTTGCTTTATATCTTACTAGCCGTACCCGTGCGCTCCGCTGCACCCGTTAGAAATAAATATCAAGTAATTACATAATTAAAATAGGACATTTGATCCAGGGAACATCCGTGTTTGATAGAAGGATAAATCGTTTAATATGTTACTTAATTTAAATTGCATCCAAATAATTAAAATGCGATCATTTTGGTCCAGAGACCACTCATTGGTGCAATGACAATTCCTTTAACATGTTTCTAATTTTTATTACATGCAACCATAGTTTAATGAACATTGACATCATTTAGATTTAATGTGTATACTTTATTTTACTTATTATAGGTTTCCATTGAATTATGGTAATAACTTAATTTTAACCCTTGTTTTCTACGTATTCAGTAAATGGCGTTTGGCCCACTATGGTTCTGAACCCTTCAAATAACTTAAATTATATGATATAATATTACATTACATATGTTATATTATATTATATTATATTATATTATATTATATCAGAAGTTACTGTAATAACATTATAGCATTATGTCCATCTAGAGAAACTACACTTTCCAATGGTGAAATAATAATTAATTATACAAATCGGTTAATTTAGCTTCCGATATTACTTCATACAAACACAAAAACATTCTCTGTAGGCTATCTTTCATAGCTTTCGATTGTTGCTGTCCAAGGCCCCTTATAGACGAAGTCATTTGTTTTTTATTTCATTATACGGCCTTAGATGGCAGTTATTTCAATTTTAAAACTCATTTATCTCATTAAATATCAGTCCTATCAAAATTTTTCAAGGAATAAAACTTATCGCAAATTATTTTTAAAGAAACTTTTGTTATGTAACATTTTTCACAAAAATCAATAATAAGCGAGATATTTCGATTTATTTAATTCAGGACCCCTTATAACCCCCCTTTTAAATAATGTATTTTGAATGACATATAGCCTAAAACTTAAGTTACAACGAACATAATTTATATTCCAATTTTCATCGAAATCCGTTCATCCATTATCGCGTGAAAAGGTAACAAACATACAGACAGACAGACAGACAGACATACAAACAAAAATTTCAAAAAAGCGATTTTCGGTTTCAGGGTGGTTAATTATATATGTTAGGTCCAATTATGTTCGGAAAATCGAAAATTACCAGAAAAATTTCGGCTACAGATTTATTATTAGTATAGATATGATTCGTATTTCTTCGGCCAAATCTGCGTAATTAATACTAATTGTTTTCTACGTAAGACTATGTAATACTGAGATTAAGTGATATTACCATGTCAGTTAATTGCATGTATTATTATTATTATTATTATTATTATTATTATTATTATTATTACTTTGAATGTATAAAGATAAAAAGGCTGTAGAAGATAAGTGGAAATGTGTATACTTCAGTTCTGAATTGGATAATACCTACCCTGCCAAGTCGACGATGTTCAGCTTAGAGCGACGTGTAACGGAAGTGTTGCTACTACGTGTTGCAAGATGAATTGTAAACACACAGTGAGAACGTGAAGAATGAGGATTCATCGGGGTCTCTGAAACCATTCTGTAACAGCATATTTCACTGTCATTAACCTCCTGATGAAAGTGACAGAGTGTGTTATAGGACAACAATTTCAACATATAAGGCCATCACTAAGCAGTTCTTGTCCTGGAAAAGGCTGTTTTAAGAACTGTGAAGTACCAGTACTTACTGATTTATAAAACACAACTGGTACCAATTAGCTACCGGCAGGGGCGGATGCAGGATTTTTTTTTTTCCAGGAGGGATTTGAGGAGATAATAAAAATGGAGTAATGAGAAATAAGTTTATATAGGCTACTCACAATTTGTTTCCAAGTCACAAACATTTACAAGTTGGCCTGAGTAGCGTAGTCCGTATAGCCTTCTGTGCTCGAAGTTGCGGGTTCTACCCCAACCCAGCTCGATGGCATTTAAGTGTGTTTAAATGCGACAGGCCTCATATCAGTCGATTTACTGGCATGTAAAACAAGTCCTGAGGGAAAAATTCCGACACACCGGCGACGCTCATATAACCTCGGCAATTGCGAGCGTCGTTAAATAAACCATAATTTTTAATTTTAACATTTACAATGACTGCAATACAAAAACTATGACAGAATGACATTTACAGAAGAAGGCGATGAGGCTTCTTAGATATTTCATCCTGTATTTCATGAGCTTTTATTTCTACATTTTTATGTATATACATCAAGGCCAGTCCATTTAATCTGTCTGCTCCCATCGTGCTCCTCAAGGAAGTCTTCAAATACCGCAATGTTGAGAACAACCGTTCTGGTGTTGCTGTAGTTACAGGCAATGTTCAGAAAAGTTTCAGTGCCTTGCGAGAGCAGGAAAAATAATTTCATTGCACCTGTTCAAAGATGATATAAAATCAGTAGGTATTAGGTGAAGATTTTTCTGATCAAGGAAATTTCTTCTCCGCATTCTCAATTCATTGAAGAAAGACTCTGGTGATGCATCAACATCATTGGGCCACTGATTTACTATAGCCTCAACAGCAGTTTCTAAATCTTCATCTGATGCTCGCACTATGTTTTTAGACAACAAAGTTTGTATGGACTTTAGGATTCCCTTATGATTTAAAAACCTGTCCTTGAGCTGACTAATGAAATAGTCTAAGAAGAGAAGGAAAATTAAAAGCCTAAAATACTCTTCATGACTCTCTGTCTTGAAGTAAGAACTCTATGTTTGTCTTCCTGCAGTTCTTGGAATTTAACATTTTAGCAAAGAGAATTTACGTGGAAAAGCTCTCTAATTCCTATGCACATTCAGGAATTAAAATTAATATTAGTTTTGTTTCTTGTTTCGTATTTTTCTCAAAATTTCGGGAGCGGATATATCCCCTTAATCCCCCTTGCATCTGCCCCTGGCTACCGGTATAAAATACTAGAAATCCAAAAAGCTATCAAAATTGCCACTATCCTACAAAAACATTAAAATACCAGGGTCTGCATGTGATCTGCAAGGGAACGAGCAGGCAGATGTTTTGGTTAAAAGGGTACCAGTACCAAAATTTGACAAAAGCAAAATACAATACAGTCATATCGTAAAAAGAAATCCATTTTGAATCTTGCGTACACTACTTTTAACACTTGAATATAATTAATTGATTAACTAGTGGACTTACTAGTGTTAATTATGTAAGATTTGTCCGGCTTACAGCTGTTTCAGATACGTAGACGACATACTCATACTATACAAAGGAAACAAAAGACAAATACACAAACTACACCAATACATAAACAAATTACACCCAAAACTTCAATACACACTAGAACTTGAAAACAACAACTCCATACATTTTCCTAGACATCACCATAACAAAAATCGACAACAAACATACCTACAAAATATACAGAAAACCAACCACCACCACCACACACATCCACAACACATCTAACCACCCCATACAACACAAACATGCTGCATTCAGGACAATGGTACACAGATTACTCAACATACCCATGAGCCAACAACACTACAATGAAGAAGTGAACACAATCAAATACATAGCACAAGAAAACGGATACAATCCAAACATAATAGACAACATTATAAGAAAGACAAAACAAAAACTTAAGAAACACAAAAATACGCAAAACACAACACAAACACAAGAACACAAGAAATACATCACACTAACATATGAAAACAAAAGCACACACAAGATCGTATCTTCATTCGGAAAGCAGAAATACAACATAACATACAGAACAGAAAATACACTACAAAGACATCTCAACACACAAAAAAACACAAACAAATAAATACGACCACACAGGTGTATACAAACTCACATGTAATAGTTGCGATAAGTTTTACATAGGACAGACAGGCAGGTCATTCCAAACACGCTACAAAGAACACATTAAAGCTATAACCAGAGGACACAATACATCTACATACGCCGATCACATAACCAATGCCAACCATACATACAATAACATAAATACGGACATGGAAATCCTACACATACAACCCAAGAACCAAAAACTCAACACACTAGAACAATACGAAATATACAAACACACTAAAACACACCCCGATCAAATCCTCAACATACAGATCAATTTCAGTACACACACACTATTTGACTCCACTCTTCAACACCTTTCAACAATCAAACACACCCACATAACAGGCAGAGAAGTTCGAGATGATACAGAGATCTAGTAGGCTCTGAGGATGGTGCGTGAAGCACTGAAACAGCTGTAAGCTGGACAAATTTTACATAATTAACACTAGTAAGTCCACTAGTTAATCAATTAATTAAAAAGAAATATACACAAATAATTGAAAAATTCAAAATTCAAATCTGAAAGTACAAATAAATCATGCACATTTGAAGACCTCCCTCAAAGAAGGTTGTATATCATATACCGGTACTTTGTCATATGATATACAACCTTCTTTGAGGGAGGTCTTCATTTCTATTAAATAAATTGCTGATACCAGAATCATGTAGATATGAATCAATGGTAATGTTCCTGCTCATAACTGGTCATGACTGTTCGACAGCATATTTTTACAGGACTTCCATATAGGTACACATAACCAAAATGCGTTTTGCACAGTGAGGAAAATTCACTAATGGAGATGAATCATCTACACATATGCCCAACTCTGATGTCATCCGATCTGGACTCAATAAGCAAAGTTATAGTAGGAAACAAGAGGGTGAAGAGAGGTCATCCAAGAGCCTGTGCAATAGATAATACAGGTACTTCTACTACTACTACTGCTGCTGCTGCACCTGTTTTTTTGAAAGATGGGACAAGACAGGAGCATTGGGATCGGAAAAACAACTGAATGTCACATAGCATGGTAGACCTGTTGCTATGGTAACAATGATTGAGTTGCCAAACTTATCATTCCCACGTGGCGAGTGCTTAACAGCTCTCTTGGCGACATTTATTGTGCACACAATGTTAGCATTGGTATGTTTCGTCTTTGATTCTCTGTCGATTTTTGTATTGTTTTCTTACCTACTCGTCAATTGTCAATGAATGTTTCAACGTCTGCCATCTTAACGTCAATTGCTAGCTTCCATCAGCTGGCAGCGTGGTAGTCCATATTGGCAACATAGCACTGTAGTTCCAAGTTCGGTCGCTTAACTGTCATGTCCCATCTTTCAAAAAAACAAGCATACTACTATTACTACTGCTTATTTATGTATACCTGTTTCATTTCAAAATATAAATGTAATATTTGTCTATTCCAATTGAATGAGTTATTTTTTTACTGCACCCAAGTTTGTAACTACAACTTTTTTTCTGTATGACTTATTTTATAATCGATTTGTGCTCTACATAAAGTAACTACACCACTTCACCTGTTGGAGTCTCCCAAAAACAAGAGGTTAAGGGCATCTTCCTCATTATCCACTTGGTGCAAGGATAAATTTCGCAAGTGTAGTCGTCCCTTCTTGTCCTCCAACAATGTGACTGGACTGCAGGACAGAATAAAATGTTATAATATGTCAGTAACATTCATACTGATTTATTAATTTCTAAGACTTTCTTTTCTGTAAGAAAGTTTGTTTCCAAATAAGAATGTAGTACCATCTAAACATCAACTCAGCTTCAGAAAAGTTTATTTCCATTAATATAATACTTATTTTATAATGGAGTTATATTGGAGTGGCATATGGCTTTAGGCCAGTGATTCTCAATTACTTTTCACTGTGAGTCACTGTGACTTCCATCTTTTACATTGTGGGCAAGTGAGGAGAATTAATGAGATTTTTGTAACACAGACATAAAGATATTTTAGAATTAATGTTTTATAATATTTTAGTTCTACTGACATGAATTAATAAAATCACAAATTATGTGAACGTAAATTAAGGTAACAAGAACTTTATTTAGTGAGAAAAATGAGAGTGATGCCTCTCAGCAACCAGTTTGAAATCAAGAGTATTGGCCAATCTTAAGCCATTTTCAAAATGAGCATTGGTTAGCTTATTTCGAGAACTACTTTTAATATGATTCATGTCGGAAAAGCCTGACTAATTATAAGTGGACCCGAGCATTGTTAAAAATAAAATTATCAGTTTCTTACAGTATGGAAAATTTGTCATGAATTTTGTCCAAATGTTTAATAATGACACACCTTTCTTTCCCAACAGGAGACTAGTTTCTTGATACTATGAAAATCCGATGGCACCAAATCGGGACTGTATGGAGGATGTTAAAAGGCAGTGAAGTCAAGTCCAATTGTACACAAGGTTTTCGGAATTCCAATTCAGCGGTTACCTCCTGCACATGCTCCCATGATATGCCACACTTGTCTGACGGGTGCTCCTGGGTTATGCGACGATTTCGTCTAATAAGTTCATTGACACGATTCCTATGAGCATCATCAGTTGCAGTACGCGGCCTTCCACTCCATCCATCGTCACACAAGTTGAGAATCGCACCACTATTTTGTTCATTACAAGCATGAACAGACGTCATACAGTACTGATGTCTATATATGCATCTTCATAAACAGCTTTCATTCTCCCGAAGGTCATTCAGAGCCACATTTTCTGCCATTAGAAACTCTATCACAGCACATTGCTTCAGATGCACCAACATAGTGCTGTTACATGCCGCCATGTTTTGCACTACAATTTGAAGCTCTCTAGCGACAGAGGTAGGAAACTTGCGTTAGTGTACAGTTAACTGAGTTGAATGTATGATAGGTAGCACTCTGAACTTTGTTAATAATAACTAGTGACCTGAAAATTTCGTATTTGCGAAATCCGTGAATTTTTAAATTGTGGGTTAGAAAGTATTTTTCTCCATGTAAGATAATTTAGCATGATTTTCTAGCAGAATTGAAAGTGCGAAAAAAATGCGAATTTCCTATTAAATTGCGAAATCACGAGAAAGTGTTATTTAATAGCGATTTATCAGTAAAATTTTATTTTTCAAGTGAAACTTTTTTTTGTTTTTTTTTTTTTCTTTTAGTCAACTGTCCGAAGACAGATCTGAACCACATAAGTGATACCAACATGGCACAACTTTTGAGGCAACTAGGCCAGAAGATAATGGGGTAGGGTGGCCAGTTCCTTTCCCCCTCCATTGCATACTTGCCAGTTATTTACATATTACACTAATCAGACAACCGCATTGTATATGTACATACAAAAATTAAAGGCTCTTTTTAAATACGTACTCAAAACATGTAAATCGATTATCTCCTTATCAATTATTGTCCGCTTGACTCGATAAATTAAAAAATTGAAGGTCCAATAATTGATATATGTATTGTAATATCGATCATCAAGTTTTATATTCGATATGGGCTTGGCTAAAATGTGTCACATCGGTTTACTCGGCCAATTGCTTTTGAGATTGCAGAAGAGTTGAATAGTTATTCTAGTTATATTGGTAGAGTTGGTTGAATTTGTGAGACACATTAAAATGTGTCTTAGTGAAACTTACAGCAGAGTCCGTATAGGCCAGTTTCTATCTCATGCTTTTCCAATTCACTGCGGGCTAAAGCAGGGAGATGCACTATCACCTTTACTTTTTAACTTTACTCTAGAGTATGCCATTAGGAAAGTCCAGGATAACACAGAGGGTTTGGAATTGTCTATGCAGATGACGTGAATATGTTAGGAGAAAATCCACAAACGATTAGGGAAAACATGGAAATTCTACTTGAAGCAAGTAAAGCAATAGGGTTGGAAGTAAATCCCGAAAATACTAAGTATATGATTATGTCTCGTGACCAGAATATTGTACGAAATGGAACTATAAAAATTGAAGATTTATCCTTCAAAGAGGTGGAAAAATTCAAATATCTTGGAGCAAAACAACAAATATAACAAATATAAATGATACTCGGGAGGAAATTAAACACAGAATAAATATGGGAAATGCCTGTTATTATTCGGTTGAGAAGCTTTTGTCACCTAGTCTGCTGTCAAACAATCTGAGAGTTAGAATTTATAAAACAGTTATATTACCGGTTGTTCTGTATGGTTGTGAAACTGAAGTATTCCATTCATGGACTCTATGCTTCAGACTCCAAAACAGATTTTTGTAAATTCTGCAATTGCCGCATTGCATGGGAAAACAAAGATAGCATTGATAAACATGTTATGTCAGAGAAGCACTTGGCAAGACGATGAGACAGCACTAAATCCTCAACACCAGCTTCATCACCAAAACAAACTTCAATTACTGAAATATTCGATGGTGCCAAATGAAGAAAGTTTGAAAAGGATTATTATTCCAAGTATACAGTATAAGATTTTTTAGGCGAATATTCTGCTCGAAAAGCTGAAAAATGAAATACTGAGGGGATGGATAAATAGATGCTAATTTGGAAAAAGTAGATGCTAATTTCAGAAAAATAGATACTAATTTTTATGAAAATAGATGCTAAAAATTCAGGTCTCTAATAAAAACCCAAAAAATTAGGAGGCATTACTTTTCAATACACAACCCTGAGACAAGAATGGACTTACATATTATTTATTTGTTTAATTTCTTTTGAAACAAAGAAAGTCAAAAGAGCAACTACTGAGTCAATGGTGTCATCCAATTCAGGAGTTGCAGCAGAATATGTGAGGATTCTCCTTTCCATATCGCCTGCATGTGCAATAATGTCCACACCTGTGGAGTAACGATCAGCGCATCTGGCCGCGAAACCAGGTGGCTTGGGTTCGAATTCCGGTCGGGGCAAGTTACCTGGTTGAGGTTTTTCCGGGGTTTTCCCTCAACCCAATACAAGCAAATGCTGGGTAACTTTCGGTGCTGGACCCCGGACTCATTTCACCGGCATTATCACCTTCATTTCATTGAGATGCTAAATAACCTAGATGTTGATAAAGTGTCGTAAAATAACCCAATAAAATAAAAATACAAATACAAAATGTGCAATAATCAATGATACTGTACATATGACTTGTAGATGACAGTGACCTGTCCCATATTTAAAGTCTTTCTGATATACACTATCTACCAAAAAGTAATTGGGCACTGTTTTCGCCCCTTTAGAACCTCGTGGTACCGCCTATTGTTGCTATAACAGCAGCCACCCTGTCAGGCATGCTCTCCACTAGTTTGTGTAGGATATCCACTGGAATGCCTCGCCATTCCTCTTGCAACATGGCACTCAGTTGGACAATGGAAGTTGGCCGCATCTCCCGAGACCTCAATCGCCAGTCCAATTTTCCCCCAAAGGTGCTCAATGGGATTGAGATCAGGACTCCGTGCAGGACAGTCCAACCGGTGAACATTATTGTCTGCATACCACTGCATAGTAGCCGCCGAAACATGGCACCTAGCACGTAAAATCCTGGGTGCCCAATTACTTTTTGGTAGATAGTGTAGTAGTAGAAGATATGTAGGAGGCCATGATCTCAAAATGGGAAATTTAACTTGCTCTGTGGCTGGGTCTTCACTCCAAGTCCCATATACAGATGTTGCATTATATATCTACCGGTAAGTGCACATTAAATTTTAAGTGGCTTATCTTGGTTGTGGAGATCACATTACTAATAGGCATAAAAGCTTTTGCTCTCTCTCTCTCTCTCTTCCTTCTCACTGCAAACTGTGATGTTGCACAGAGGCAGAGATATAATGAAAGATTTGTACATTCATCAATTAGAGTCCAGAACTACAGAAAGGCCGATGTAGGACTCTGAACCAATAGAAGAAGACACAGATCCTGTCTTGTTAAAGCATCAGTCTCTTCATTTTCTGTGACAGTAGTATGTGCAGAAACCTAACTACTAAACTAGCAAAATAGTAACTTACTGTAAACAAAACTTATTCCCCACAAAATGAAATCTTACTATTGCATCCTTTAGGAGAGTAACAGTTTTAGCCTGACAATTTAGGAAACTCAGTTTACAAGAACAGATTATTGCTATACAAAAGGGAAGGTCAACCCCAACACTACCTGGCCTTACAGGTATGCATGTAGGCTAATTTATAGCATGTTTCATTCAAGAAAGTGTCATTTTGTACTGTTAACTTCTTTCCTCCTCTTAAGAAATATGCAGGAGCCGCCACTGGTAAATACTTACTAATTTCTTTCATGTATAAAACCATAACTTTTTTTAAAATTGGATTCAACCATTCTAGGTACCGGTACCGGTAATTACTCTTTTTTAAGTTTTAAATCCATAATTTTTATAATGTTCAAAAGAGTCTAATTACTTACGGTAAATCCTCCAACGTTATAAGGTCGTTTTTGTTATACAACAGGTCAAAGCCATGCTCATTGTATATCTCCAGGTAAGAGACGTACAATGTGTACGAAATATCGCTGTCCTGAAACATTCGAGAAATACAAATAAAAATTATACAATGAAAATATTCTTAATTTTTTATGACTTACTTCTTTTAATATTCACATTTAAAGCCTATGTTCTTCAGAAGAATATAATAAAGAGAGAATGAAATTATCTCCATAAAACAGGTAGGTAATTAGATATGGTAGTTTTGAGTATCACTGTAAGAATAACATTTTATCCGTACCTGTTGTATGTTTTGGTATATGTAATGGATTGTGCGGGGAATTATTCCTCTGTCCTCATATCTACCCCCATATCCCGTGATTGTGAAAGTTTTTCCACTCCCAGTCTGAAAACACGAAACACTCTTTATGTTCATATTTTAAATAATTTTATATCATCTAAGTCATCATACCAAGAGAATGGAGGACAAAATTCTAGAACATTTCTTCAAAATAGATGCCAAAGAATGTTAAGAAAATACAGAAGGACACATGGATCATAACATGGACTAAAGTCACATTATTATTATTATTATTATTATTATTATTATTATTGTTATTAATACTACTACTACTACTACTGCTACTACTACTAATAAATAATATTAAACTGCCCCCCCTTGAGAGTAGCTTTTACAGACTCAGTATATACTAAAAAAAAATTATTATACATATGTAAACATAGATATTACATTTTAAAGAAAGGAAACAAAGAAAAGGGCGTGAAAAATTACAGTTGCTATTAATGTGGCACCATGTGATTAATTAGGATTTGGCAGGATTTTTTTAACACAATTATCACAATGTCATCCCTCAGAGATGTTGGCAGAGCAAACTACCATCGAAATTCTTCCAAAAAAACTGGTATAGTCCCTCGAGCACCTATGAGCAAGCTGAATACCTCAACGTGAATTAAGGCATATTTCAGCTTGAAATAGTTGACTGTAGGCTCATAGATCGACTTCTTCTCAAGGTGGACCTCGGCTGACTGATGTCATCCTACTTCAAAACATATCGTGGGGTCCACAATGATGCCCTGTTTAGTGTCAGTATTGTACGCTAAAATATCTACTCGTCTTGTTGACCCATTTTCAGCTAGACAGGAGATTTCTTCTTCTACTATCCAGCCCTTATTTCTTAATGCGGCAGCAATTTTGGATCTTACAAGATGATGTCTAGAGTTCCTCAAGAGCAATCCCTGTTCACAGAATCCCAAGACGTGTGCTAAAGTTTCAATTTCTGGGCAGCCACGTCTGCACCGGGTACCATCGAGAGATCTGCCGGGAACGGAACAAACAGCTGCTAAATTTGCTGTCATTTTCAGGCTAGATATCCATTCACTAGTCGAAAGTCCTTTCTTGTTTGCAATCCAACTGTTGGCGGCTGTTACTTCGCTATACATCTCAACACCTTTTCCCCGTCCTGAAAGGGTCTTCCATGATTCATATTCACGACCTCGCAATTCTTCTCGAAAATTTCGAATTGTAGCTTTAGTAAAGTCTTCGGGAAAAGAAAGGCAGAGGGAATCACACGACGATTTGAGTTCGACATCTGTCTCATCATGTTAACATGCGGATTATCTGCTCTGATTAATGATAGACAGATGTTACAATGTTGAAGAAAAGCTTCCCACGAAGCACGTATTAACTGAAGTCCTTTTAACTTTTCATTAGCGTACAGCATGCTATTTGGAATATCAGCCGGGAGGAAAAGCATTTCTTTAACAGAGCTTCGAAGGATCTTGTCAACGTCTTCCAAAAAACTTCGAGATAATTTATGTAAGGGAGCCATTTGCAGGGGATATATGAGCTTGGGCCAGATATATTGATTAACAATATTAAGTGTGTCTTCTGGTCCAATGGCCTTTATATACGAGTCATGGTGAAGAAACAAGAAACTACTACTACTATTATTATTAATTTATTATTAGTATTATTATTATTATTATTATTATTATTATATACAATATTACTGTCCATTTATTTTGTATCAGTGTACTATAAACCCAGAGTTCTGGGTGTTCTCTGTATGTGCATTGTAACAGTAGAGTATTTTTAGATACCAGTAGTGTATGTTACAGTTCAGGGAATAATATCGCGGATTGTATACCAGTACATTACGCATTTCCACTTATTATTCCCACAAAAGAACTATGAATATAGCCATAAACAACTATATGTGACAAGGTGAGTTCTTGCTGCATCCATAAGTCAGTCATTTACAGAAGTTTCTTACTGTTAGATTGATTCTTGTTATTTTGAGTACATTTACGCAGTGACATACCGTAGGCAGGATTTCTTTTTGAGGAAGGATAGGATTTCATTAAGATTTTTGTGCCTACTCATAAAATTACATACATATGAATGGTATAGCTTCTCGATAGACTTACACCTCAACCAAGACCTTAAACTTCTTACTATGGCACAGTTTCTCTACCAATATTAGGTTTCACTCATGTTGTTTTTATTAACGGGATGGTTACTAGACATAAAGTCCAGGATTATAATGTCCATACGTCAAAATGTTCATGGAATAATGTTCACGTTGAAAATGTCCATGTTAAATCGTCCAGAGTCAAAATGTCCATAGTTCTATAATGTCCACTTCACTCTGATGTCCAGAGTCATAATGTCCATAGTTCTATAATGTACACTATATCCATTGTTCATGGTAGTTACAGTAATCTGTGTAAAAAATTTTCAAATGCAGAACTAATCAGAACTGAATTTTTTAAAGACGGAACGAAATCCTCAGTTAGTGCCATCACAGAAGGGTAAGCCACTTCTTTCTTTTCGTGGATACCTGTACCAACATCATGACTTTAATATATTGGCGATATAGGAACATGAACCTCCCAAGCCTGAAAGGCATGCAGCACACAAACAACGCGGTAGAAGACTGGCACAATCTTCTTCAATGCGTGATGGCTGTACATCCATCCACTTGGCGATTTATACAGTGCCTAAAGCGCGAAGAAAATGATTCAAGAGGTTTTAAAGGTATTTAACTATACAAGTATTTAAAAGTTTTCATCTTTATAGTCCTTCCCAGTAATTTCCTACCTACTTGTGATAGTGATAAAAATCTTAGCCTGAAGGACTGGGGTATAGCCTACTGGTTGGCTAGCTGGCTTTACAAGGGTTGGACCCTAGATGGGTCTGTACACTAGGCACACTTTGGTTCATTGTGCCCTCTATACGAGTATGCGGTGATTGTCTAAGTCCGACAGGTGGCCTGGGCGGCATTTGTGAATTCGATGCTAACAGACTGGTCATTTTGCCTTAGCCTCTAATAGAACCAGGTCCCATTTGCATATGAGTAGCCTGATAAGACTCAGGTGCCTGAAACCCCAAAATCTTCCTATATCAGCATCAGAAACCTGTACTTCCCCCAAGACTTCATCCCAGTCTATTTTTACATGTATAACAGAAAATTTATTGGCTTTTACAAGTATATTGAAACTAAAATTGACAAAGAAACACATTACCTGGCCATATGCAAACACTGTTCCGTTGTAGCCATCGACGAAACTAAAAGAAAATAAAAACTATTAGAAAATTAAGTTAGATAAATTTATTTTGGTACTCTCATTTTAAAACGTTTATTTTTTATTGTCTTTATATAGGCTATGGTTCCTGTAATTCTGCTAGTCTGACAGTGTTGAATTAAAATTCTCAGGTTGGGCCACTTGGAAGGCAGGGTTAATGTAGTTGCTTAATAACGTCATTATGAGAAGTTTGTAAGATAATTAGATGATTAGTTGCGATTACGGTATGTATCTTCACAAACTTAAAATCTCTCAATTGTATTCTTATCTACAAGGTAATCCATGTACATGGTTGGATTATACTGTATACAGATGTAAGTGAAATAGCCTTGCAGATTTGCAGAGTGAATAGTTCATGTTGTATGTAACAAAAACTATATCATCATATTGGTGGAAAGTTCATAGTTTTTTCCCAAATATTTAACAACCTAAACAGCTACAGGTTTGTCAAAGGAGAATGCAAAGGAAGATCCTAAATGTTTCACTAAGAGACATACTCAGAAACGAGGAAATAAGAAGAAGGACAAAAATGCGCGATGTGGTAGAAAGGGCAGAAAACCTAAAATGGAAATGGGGCGGCCACGTAGCATGTATGGATCACCAGAAATGGACGAATCGCACCACAATGCGGGACCCCAGAGAAGGACGACGGCACGTGGGACGACAAAAAACCAGATGGGCGGACTACTTCAGAACCAGAGCGGGAAGTCAATGGTCGAGAGTGGCACGAGACAGAGAAGTATGGAGGCAGCTGGCACCAAACATGAATCAGCAAGCACCAGATAGGACAGAAAGTCAACGACAGTGAGTGTAATTCGTGTGAAGTGATATGAGGAAGTGTGGGAGATGAGTATGGTAGAAGTGATCGAAGAGGGAAGTCAGGAACAGTGAAACGATGAAATATCAGTAATATGACCAAGCTCCCAAGGACTCACTCACCTTAGGAGTCTACTTATGAGCAATTCCTGGGACAAGAGGAGGCCCTTGCCCTTACAGGATGTGTACAGGCTAAATTTATTATTGTTATTATTATTATTATTATTATTATTATTATTATTATTATTATTACTAGCCGCACCCGTGCGCTCTGCTGCACCTGTTAGAAATAAATATAAAGTAATTACATAATTAAAATAGGACGTTTGATCCAGGGAACAACTTTGACAACAGCGCAAGATAATCTGCTTCGCTCATTACCCAATTTTTTTGCATTGCATTTATTGCATATATATTTTATGTATTTTAACACAATTCAATTGAGCATAGTTAAAATTTGAATTATAAAATAATGGATTGTTAAGCTAACGTACTATTACTGCATACTAAATCAATACACTCTAGTTGTTCGTTAATTCTCTGAGATTAAAATGAGTGTACATAAATATTATTTTAAGAAATACAGAAAACGAATGTACAAAATAGCCTATGAAATTTTCTGTGCATAAGAAGCTATTTTAATCTTACCTGTCCTCGATTTACTCAAACGTTACTGTAATAACATTATAGCATTATGTCCATCTAGAGAAACTACACTTTCCAATGGTGAAATAATAATTAATTATACAAATCGGTTAATTTAGCTTCTGATATTACTTCATACATACACAGAAACATTCTCTGTAGGCTATGTTTAATAGCTTTCGAATGTTGATGTCCAAGGCCCCTGTTTCGATTGTTGTTGTCCAAGGCCCCTTATAGCCGAAGTCATTTGTTCTTAATTCATTGCACCGTCTTAGATGGCGTTATTTTAATTTTAAAACTCATTTATCTCATTAAATATCAGTCCTATCAAAATTTTGTAAAGAATAAGACTTACCGGTATCGGAAATCATTTTTAAATAAACTTTTGTTATGTAACATTTTTAACAAAAATCAATAATAAGCGAGATATTTCGATTTATTTAATTCAGGCCCCCTTATAACCCCCCTTTTAAATAAAGTATTTTGAATGCCATATAGCCTCAAATCTAAGTTACAACGAACTTAATTTATATTCCAATTTTCATATAAATCGGTTCAGCCATTATCGCGTGAAAAGGTAACAAACATACAGACAGACATACAAACAAAAATTTCAAAATGCGATTTTCGGTTTCAGGGTGGTTAATTATATATGTTAGGACCAATTATTTTTGGAAAATCGAAAATTACCAGAAAAATTTCGGCTACAGATTTATTATTAGTATAGATTATTATTATTATTATTATTATTATTATTATTATTATTATTATTATTATTATTATTCAATAACTATTGCAAGTAGGATCGTGATTTTTTTCCATATCGATAGGAAAACTAATAAAGAATAATTTATCCATCTGGCGTATTTCAATAATGTGGACGGTTTTCGTGTACCGGTAAATTTAATTATTTTAAAAACCTCTAAATTCAAGCCACTGCACAGTGCTAGGTGGTTGCAACACAGTGCCAGAGAACAGCTCATCTAGCGAGACACACCGAGTTCGTATCACGAGAAGAGTGTATTAGTGGTGATGTTGCCGGACTGCTAAAACATCAAACTTAATTTTCTAATTAACCATGCATTTAATCACAAAACGTAATATAGGTTTTCTATTCATTTATATGTATTCTATCGTCCCTTTCAATCTGCAAGGTTATTTCACTTCACCCCATATATTTTTATATAAAAATATCCTTAAGATTAATCTTTTAACACGGTAGAGGTCGCTGTATACAGTGTCATTCGCATAGTTGCATACCTGACATTTTGCTGAGGCTAGTTGGTATCATAATTTCTTCTGCGTATACTCACATCATTTGTTGAGTAACTTTTATGATATTTTAATAGTAGCTTTCTCATATACAGTATATAAGAAATATGAACTCGCACCAAGAAACATTTTTGTTAAAAGGGTGGCTTTGGACTGTCTCATTCTCACCCCTGCCTATGACAGAAATTTTATTATTCTGTTATAACTGAACTACTGGGCTGACAAATATTTTCTCTACAAAGTATCGTGAATTGTTCGAAGAAAATTCTTCTAGCAGATAATAGGCAACACTTATAAAGTCAGCTAGAGAGAGGACAAACTTACAGCCTCTTCCATTTTGGTTTGATTGTCATTTCAATTTGATACTTAAAAAAATGCTCATATGACGACTAACACGGGTTAAATGTTCTTACCTTTGAACAACAGGCTTAGCAGTAGTTTCAAAGATATCTTCCTGTGTTGTTGCTTCGTCAAAAATTTTGTGAAACCTACAATATATAAATAAGTTCTTAGTTGATCATTGCTTACAGAATTTTAAAAGTATGTACAACTCTAATAATTGTCAATTATTTCACTCGTTGAAACTTCAACTTTGATTACATTTTAAAATAGATTCCTTACAATACTGAATTGAGCAGTATTCAGTAATCATTACCTGAATTTTAGTTTTTCTTGCTTCTTTGATTTCAGATCTCGTATTAATCTGTTTAAAGTCAGGATGTCAGTGCATGACTCTGGTTGACGGTAAATATGGTAGTCCTTAAATAAAGCAAATATATACCTAATTAAACATGATGACTTAATTTAAATCTGTTAATAATTAATTTATGTCCATCTTGTGTTTGCATGTATGTTTTGATTTTATTTAAGCGATATCTGAATTCTGCAAGAAGTTATCATGATGCTAGGAAACTGAATAGCAGATTTTTAAGCAATGTAATGTACAGCTTTAAATTATAGGTCAATAATTATGAAGCAGGATTTGAGAAGGAAGAGAATGAGAAGATGGAGAACTAAGGCTGCTGAGAGAGAGGAAGTCTCTGTAATTGCTGGAGAGTCCTGGTTGGGGTTTTTTCCGGGGTTTTCCCTCAACCAATTGAAGCAGAATTGCTGGATGACTTTCGGCATTGAATCTCCGACTCATTTCACCATCATTAATTCACATATCATCATAATCCATACAATAGTCCGGGTTAAATTCATGGTGCGGTGTGCTGTACTTGTACAAGAGCGCAGCAGTTTGGCTACCCAATCATTCACAGAATAGGAGTGGTAAGCACAATAAGCCTCAAGCTGCAGTGTAAGCCTTTGGGTCGTACAAAAAAAAAGTGCAGGAGGGTCAAGCAGTTAATAGTTATGTACCGTACAGTTAATACATAGGTTGGATAAAAAGTAATGGCAACACTGCTGTCACGTGACGATGGTGCGTTCGAGAGCTGCCAGCTGTGTGGACATAAACAAGGACTGTTAGATGAGTTTGTGCAGCCAGCGGCGACAGTACTCTGTCAATCTACTGCAGTGTGTAGAACGTTCACTTTCATAGGGATAGTGCGAGCGCCCTAAGACCATGTTTACAAAACTAGAGCAACGTTCCTGGATCAAAATTGAAATGGCACGAGGTCATAGTGCACAAGAATGTTTTCAGGGACTGCGTGAAGCATGTGGCGATGCAGCGTTGCCATATCGCACAGTTGCACGATTGGTTAAAGCGTTCCGGGAAGGCCTTGTTGCACTGGTACCAAAGGGAAGGTGACGTCTTTCTTGGACGAATCGTCGCTATGGACGAAACCTGGACTCGCTCGTATGAACCTAACTTGAAACGCCAATCAAATGAATGGAAGCATCCCGGTTCTCCTCGTCCAAAGAAAGTGCTCCCTACACAAAGTGCTGTGAAGGAGATGTTCATTGTGGCGTATGACATTGATGGGGTAATACTGCACCACGCTGTACCTCCAAGGCAGACGGAAAACGCGGACTACTGGAACATCCACCGTACTCACCCGATATGATCCATGCGATTACGATCTTTTCACCAAAGTGAAAGAACCACTGCGAGGGACCCGGTACAATACCAGAGATGAACTTATACATGCTTTAGGGCGGTCAATATGGAACATCAACAAAGATGGACGCGCTGATGGTGTACGACGCCTTCCAAACATTTGCCAAAAGGTAATAAATAAGGGTGGCGACTATATAGAAGGTACGTAAATGTTGTACCCCTGTGAATAAAGCCATGTCAGAAATATCGAACTGTAGCCATTACTTTTTATCCAGCCTATGTAGGTATAAAGTAAGCATATTATTTATTTAAAGAAATGTTATAAGTATAATAAACAATTATGCTTGCATAAAACACAACAATATCGCAGAAAGACAGCGACACAGATCGTTCTCTTCTTAGACTATACATTTAGTAAAATACAGTGGCGGCTCCTGAGAGTTTTGTTTGGTAGGGCCGAAATAGAATTTTCAGCCTATAAATTTATTATCAAATATCACAGTGAAATAATTTTTTTTCATTGTTCGATACACTCTTTTAACACTTGATTAATCACTGATTAACATTATGACTTCTTTACTGTGTTAATATTATAAGAATTACTTGGCTAACTAGTTTCGACGTGGTGTTCGTCATTGTCCGAAGATTGGGCTTCAGACAATGACGGACACCACGTCGAAACTAGTCAGCCAGGTGTAAAATTAACACAGTAAAGAAGTTATAACGTTGGTCAGTGAATAATTTTTTGTCTATATTGAAGCTGAAACAATAACTTATCTTTCATTTATTTCTTGTTGGTGCTGTGTTGTTGAAGATTATATTTATTTTTAAATTAGAATAAAATTACGAAACGCTGTAAATATTAAAAGTTTAAGTAGAAAATACTAATTAAAATATTCAGTGGTTGGATGTGTCCTTAGTTACTGCTTAATTCCGAATTCCCATTCTTTGCGATTAGTAAATTTATAGATCAAATTAACATTAAAATCAGTCCACCACTGTGGAGTAATGGTCAGCATGTCTGGCTATGAAACGAGCGGGCAAGAGTTCAAATCCTGGTTAGGGTTTTCCCTAAACCAATTGAAGCAGAATTGCTGGGTAATTTTTGGCATTGGACCTCGGACTCATTTTGCCATCATTAATTCACATATCATTCATACAATAGCCCGGGTTAAGTTCATGGTACAGCGTGCTGTACTTGTACAAGAGCACGGTCGTTTGGCTACCCATCATTCACAAGAATAAGAATGGTAAGCACAATAAGCCTCAGGCTGCAGTGTAAGTCTTCGGGTCCCTCCTCCGTACAAGAGAAAAAAAAATTAATTATGTTTTCAGTCATGACTTTTTCTATGCTTAACATTGTCAAGGCAGCAAGACGGTTTGTGTCAATTTATTTCTTAAAAAATTATCACTCTTTTTAACATAGAGAAACACTTCTCAGCTTGGCAGTAGTCATGGGAGTAATATTTGTTATTTTAAGAACAGTTAAAACTTCTGTCCAGGTGTTGCCTTTTCCAAATTCGAAATGACTTCATACATTTTCATATTTCCTGAGATTCTGTGGAATTCTTATCTCTCATACAAAACAGAGTTCAGTATTCAGTCGTTCTTAACAAGAAACTGCACCAGTACACATAAAAACATTTTCATGATATTCGACTGAAGGAAATTTTATGTAATTTAATATTTGTTTGAAAAGAGAGAAATTATACGATTTTGCTGCTGACAGATGTGTATTGAAAGCAAATCTGTCACACTTATTTTGTAGAGACAAGACATTGCAAGTCTACTTTCATTTTCTTTATTGGGAAGTTTCTTCATATTGATAGGTGATAAAAGAAAGTTGTTTCATTCTTTCGTGATTTCCTTAAGAAATGCACTTGCATAGAAGGAGCACAGCCTGTGTGTGACTCTCTAGTCTCCACGTGTAGAAGTGTATCATATACCAGTATGATCGGAGCTTACATTTTCAGTGGACAACTTCAGCTCAACGCAAATTACGAGTACATACATAGGTCATTCAATAATTAGTGGCAACAATATTTGTATGTGGTGCTATCAGCGGTGTTACGTGCTGTCTCTTCTCACTTTATAGATCTCTTCGCAGTAGCGGTGCATCAATAAGAGCACAAGAGCATGTGAACACCTTGTTTCCATTAATGGACGACTAGTTTTATTATTTAATACCGTATTGACATAGTGGGGATGTATAATATCAGAATCGAGTATTTTAAACTTCCCGCATCTTGCATAAACTTCTCATGTAAACTTGGCAACATGCGTTCACGTACAAGCCGTGCTCTTTTCAAGGAGGTTACAGAAATTACACCCATGTGCGGGAGAAAATTGTTTTTCGCAGGCCGCTTCTGACTCGTCAAAAGAGCACAAAGCGTTAAGTGAATAGTGAACCTATCCTACAGATGTCAGGTGCATCGATGCCTATTGTTCACGTGCTATATATCTCGAGGAGGAAATTTAATAGTTTGTATTTTAGCCTGTAGGTGTCAGCTTTTTTACTCTCGGAACGTTTACTTTATGTGGGTGTGCGTACAGTGCTGCTACGAGACTGTAGTTTGTGAATTACTATACTTTAGTGTTAGCATAATAGCATAGTTTAGCTTTCAAACACGTGCTGGCTGAATGTGATAGTGGTATGAATTTAAGTATCTGTATGGTGGTGTATATTATGTAAGAATAATATTTACTGGCATGTATTCATAGTAATCTATGTTACTGTGCACACGCTTTTGTAAATAACGGCACTGTGGTATGTATTAATTTTTAACAAACGTAAACAATGAACTCTATTCAAGCAATTTTGAACAGTAAATAACAGGGTAAACTGATTTACCAGGAAAAATTGGAAATAAAAGACTGGGTTTCATTATTATTATTATTATTATTATTATTATTATTATTATTATTATTATTATTATTATTATTATTATTATTATATGTTTTGAATTTATATACGATTTTTTCGATAATGAAACATTGGAATCATGACATTTCATATTAGGCTAAACGTACGATTTCAAATTCTCTTCGGTTTTGGAACACAAAATTGTGAACACACATAATATTTTATCACGAGCCGCCACTGTCTCTTGGATATGGAACAACAAGTTTTGATGGAGAAATCATTGCAATAAGTGAAAGTCTCAGGAATCTTCTATGCCACATCAATAAATTTAAGAATGCAGTTATATTGTCAGACTCCAAAGCAGCTATTCTATCAATAGTCTCTAAACACACACCTTCATCTCAAACAGCAGAAATAAGTAAAATGCTCTCTCAATTAATATCACTCAATAAAAGAATTGTATTCCAATGGATTCCATCCCATTGTGGAATCCTGGGAAATGAGAATGCGGATGCTTTAGCAAAGAAGGGCAGCACTGCTACTTACAGACCTGTTACTAAATCTACGTATTACTCTGTGAAAAGATTTATTAAATCTACATACTTAGACTTCAACAAACAAAATTTGATAACTCAATCCCAAGGGAAAAAATGGAACTCTCTGCATCATAATCCACAGTTAATTCCCGATTTACCACGAAAATCGTCTGTAGCTGCATTTAGATTGGCAACAGGCCATGAATGTTTGGCCAAACATCTGCATAGAATTGGAATATATCAGTCCCCTAACTGCCCATTGTGCAACTCAAACCAAGAAATGGATTCGGAACACCTCAAAATCTGTGCTTCAGTGGCTGGTCATGATAATATCTTTGAAAAATATTGGAGTGCAAGAGGTCAAATGACTTTATTGTCAAACGCCTGGCATTAGAAAACGACAACATATTTGTTACAGACACTACTTCAACTTCATTTTTACCTAAGTCTGCGAGCTGCTACTAGACCAGCACGACATCAAGAGCGCCCACAGGGGGTAGCCAGTGGTATCAATTGCTACCACTGAGATTTGTTTATTTTTACGCGTTTTTTTCTATGCGTGCACGATACATGTTTTCTCAAATCCTCGGTAAACAATTCAACAAAAACGAATGCTTTAAACTATGCATGCGTGTGCAAGGTAATGTAGATTTCAGAACTGGCTATTTTTCATGTTCAATTTTCTCTCTCTTCATCCATCCATTTCCTATAATTTTCTAACCACCTTGCTATCACTGAGATTGGATCCTGTGAGCGCCCTTGCACAACATAGATGTTCTGTGCAGCTAAATGAAATGGAACATCTGCTAATATCAAATCTCCCATTAGTTCCGTTATGACAAAGGAGGTTTTTGCAGCAGATGTCGTACGACGCTTATAGATTGACATAGGAAATAGAACGATAGGAGGTTTTTGCAGCAGATAGGAGGTAAAATTAAAAGTGTAGTTTTAGGTAGAGAGCGAGTCATTATGACATAGGAAATTACTGCATCCGATCTGTGAATGTTTTGTCAATAGTTTGGCGTATCATAACCCAGAAATTCCAAAATTTTTTATAGGTTTCCATTCTTCACCATCAATAAGTAGGCCGACATTAAATTATCTTACAGTTTGTAGGTTTCAATAGTCTGAAGTAAGAAAAGAGCAAACTTTCGTAAAGATACCTCAGTTTACGTAATTTGTATTATGAGTTGGTATTTACAACTTACTTCTGTCTTTGCATTTGATGAATTAGGCTTCAGACGACAGTAGATTTTTATAGTATTTATTACCATTTTTTTGCCACAGGTTAATGTCATTGTATCAGAGAAAGAACTATAAAAAAATATCGTACATGATGTACTGTACTATAGGCATACACTATTATTAATTAATTACAATGTCAAAGACACCTATTTTGAAATCTTATGTGATCTATTGGAATTCTTCATCTTGCATAACAAAGAAACTGATCGTCAAGTTTACCACGCAAACAAAATGCAACAAGACATTGAATGAAATTGCATTCTGCATAAAAGGTTAATACTGTAACGAAACGTACGCAGCAAGAACACAATTGCACTGTTTTGAATTTCCCTCTCACAGCACATCTTCCATTAGTTACACTAAGTCGAGCAAGTCGGCTGAATTCGGTAGCTACTGTCATCTAGCGAGAGAATGTGTGAACTACTACCAATGAGTATAGAGCCTTCAATGTTTGTGTCGAATATCTTCGTAATGTCTTTTACAACTGGGAGCAGACGAATTTTCGTCACAGTTGGACTGGTGGTATTCGATGGCAGTAGAACTGTATGTGTAACCGTGTTATTTTGAT
This sequence comes from Periplaneta americana, assembly GCA_025594305.2. Taxonomy (NCBI): domain Eukaryota; kingdom Metazoa; phylum Arthropoda; class Insecta; order Blattodea; family Blattidae; genus Periplaneta; species Periplaneta americana. The sequence goes on along the minus strand of JAJSOF020000040.1, from coordinate 38,577,285 downwards.
ACTGTGAGTGTAGTGTTGTGTTAGATTACATTTACTTTATTACGAACAATAGTACTCTCTGTGTTTTTATAGTTCTTATTCTTGCTGAGATGTGTTTGTGTCAGAAAATACGTTAACAATTGCAGCGAAAACTCAGTCTGTCAAATTGGGTTGTAAGAGGGATTTGGCCGGTAAGTAATCAATAATTTCTTTCATTCATGTGTGTAGTATCGTAGTATAATTCTTATTTGTTGAATTATTTGTGCTATTTTTCTTGGGACGTGGAAGAGAAAGCAATATTGTATGATGTATCATACTTCGGAATCTCAGTTAATTTTGAGCGGGAAGTTATTCGTCAAGAAAGCATGCTTTTGACAGAACACTACTGTATCTGTGTTGCAAAAAAATATAAGTTATTTAGCCTAACAAAGATATTTTTAACGTTATGATATATGTAATGTGTTTCACTTTAGAATTTTTAGCTCAAAGCTTCTTCTAGTGTAGTTAAATTGTCGTTTATAAAGCCACATAAAGAATACCGATCGGTGTGTTTTAAACCTTATTTTTTTATTTATTATATAATTGTCATTAAATTTTCTTACCGTATTCATCCACCGCTAGTATTGTGCCATTTGCTTGCTAAAACTTCAGTGGGACAGACATTTATTACTTCTCTATGTATTAATGTAATCATACTATTCAAGTCTCGATGTAGATGTAAGTTGCAAAAGATAAGAAATGTGGAATTTTTCGCGGTACTATACATATAACTCTTGTTTAATATAAAATATACGATTATATATATTTTAAAAGCAATCTATAACAAATACAAGTCAGCTGAATCTTGCTTGATCGCTAGTGCATTGAAGATTTTAAATTACATAAATATTGCATTATGAAAAGTAATGGTGATTCTGACTGCATAATATGTTGCAGAAATTCTTATTAAGCTTAGTCTATTTTCGAAAGCTTGTTACAATAAATCAAATGGGTGCAATTGCGTTGAATGCAATATGTAATTATTAGTTTATAATTATTTTCTGTGATTATGATTATACTTCAATTTAAACCTGCCATGCAATAATAAGAGTTGTATTTGTTATAGATTGCTTTTAAAAATCGTTCGTTACATGCAATGAAATACAAAGTAGCTATTACTGTATATAATGTATAAGGTATTTATTGTGATATTTTTAAACATATAATAGGCTTACTCGTTTTCGGAAGATACTTTTCCTGAAAATTTAAGGTTTACTATCCATTTAGTTCGGTGTAACGCATTCGTAATTAGTAGGTCATTGCTCCTGCTGATCGTACACATTGTACTCATAATAGGCCTACTGGCATGTATTTCAAGAAGAACAAAACACGATCTCGAACCAGGCCCGACATAAGTTCTAATTTTGCAAATATGCTATAATCATTATATTCTGAGATGTGAATTTACAGGAAAACTACAAGTTTCACGAACTGCACTCTTTTCTAAACGCTGGAGCGACCATTAGGTCCAGATGGTTGCAATGGGCGGGGCTTTCAACCCCATCGGGGAAGAGCAAAGAGAATTTCGGTTGTGAAAACTGAGGGTAAAGGCCACTTGGGAGAACAATATGTGAAGGGGAGCTTGTTGTTAGATGGATTTTAGGTTTGTGGGCTGTGAGAAGAATAAATATGGTTCGAAACAAGGTCTCATGGCGAACTTGAAAACTCTCATTCTCATAGAATTGCGAAGTCCGTAAAGAAGAAAATATTTTTAATAGTGCAAGAAAATTTATCTACCATAGTAGCTCGATCATGTTCTACTACTACTGGCGCCACACAGTTATTCTGTTAGTGTTCCAATAGGGCCTACAACTGTTATAGGTACTATATGAATAATAGAGTTGTTACATTTATTATTAATACTACAGTTATTACTGTTACCGGTACCTTGCAAATCGTAAGCTACTACTACTACTACTACTACTACTAGGCTACTACCACCACCATTTCTGCTGCTGCTGCTGCTACTACTACTACTACTACTACTACTACTACTACTAGGCCTATACTCTAACGGTCTTACTAATAAAAACTCTATATGCAGACGTTTAACTGTCTTATACTTATACAATGAGTAGCTCGTTTATAAGTCGTGTGTAAATTCCTTACTAATAATCACTACATACTTCGTGTATAACAGTATAACTGTTACACAACTACGTCATAGTTTCGTCATTACTTCGTTATGAAAGGTAATAGAATATCTGAGGTTCTCTACTGCATCCGGTAGAGTGCTCTAGTGTGGCGTGTTAAATATCGATAGTACAACTGGCTCTAATAGATTACCACACTACATTTTGGTCAAAGAGTACAAGCTACAGCAATATTATTCTAATAATTCTATGATCTTTGGTTTCTTCTTCTGTGGTTACAAGGTAACCATCATCACAAAATGACAATCGATATGAACAGCTGTTAAAGGGGCGGCCATTTTTTCGCTATATACAACGCTTAAACAAGGGGTTTCGTGTATATAACTACTGCAAAGCAATTCCCATTGTATAGTTACAGCCTGTTTATACGTCCATAGCTTATTCACGGTTTATTAGTAACGTTTTCTGTCTCGTATAAAAACTATACACGGTTTATTAGTAAGATTGTTACATTATTACAACTACTACCACCACCATTGCTGCTGCTACTAGTACTACACCTACTACTACTGATACTACTACTACTACACTATTACCATTACTGCCACAATTGCTGCTGCTGCTGCTACTACTACTACTACTACTACTACTACTACTAGTCGGCCTGAGTAGCATAGTGGTATAGCACTGGCCTTCTGTGCTCGAGGTTACGGGTTCGATCCCGGCCCAGATCGATGGCATTTAAGTGCGCTTAAATGCGACAGACTCATGTCAGTAGATTTACTGGCATGTAAAAGAATTCCTGCGGGAAAAAATTCCGGCACACCGGCGACGCTGATATAACCTCGGGAGTTGCGAGCGTCGTTAAATAAACCATAATTTAAAACTATTACTACTACACTACTACTGCTAAGTACTACTACCATTGCTACTACTACTACTACTACTACTACTACTAATAATAATAATAATAATAATAATAATAATACCACTACATTAATTATATAAACTATCTCGGTTTATATCGAGTAAAAGGTATGAAAAATAGCTTATATGGAGCTGGCTACGGACTGGAAGGTCCGGGGTTCGATCCCATGTGGTGGCAGAGGTTTTTTTCTCGTAGCCAAACTTTCAGAACGGCACCGAGGTTCACTCAGCCTCCTATAAAATTGAGTACCGGGTCTTTCCCGGGGGTAAAAGGCGGTCAGAGCGTGGTGCCGACCACATCACCTCATTCTAGTGCCGAGGTCATGGAAAGCATGGGGCTCTACCTCCCTGCCCCCCAAGTGCCTTCATGGCATGTTACGGGGATACCTTTACCTTTTTTTATGTACTAATTTCTGTACGGAACAGATTTGTTTTGTCTCTGAATTTTGAATTTATATTAATATATGTATATTTGAATGTATGTTATAAGGAAAAGTAATTTATTTAAATTAATGTATTTTTTCTAAGATGTGTTCGTGCAGTTTTTCCACTTTCGCGATCTGGGTGTGTAGTTAGTTGTTTGGGCGTTATTTTGTACGCTACGAGGTAGGTAAAATTAGAAGGATGGTTTGAGGGGGCCGTTAAGTTAGTTTAGGTTAGGTCAAGTTAGGTTAGGTTAGTGTAGGTGAGCTAGGTTAACATAGATTTGTTTATTTAAAATTTTTAAAATAATTTTATGTAGAGTGACATATTTGAAATTCGTATAGAGAAATTATAATTATTTCAACAAATAATTTGTATACCTACTTGAAATTGGGTTGAGAGTGAAAATACGGATTTGCGGGCAAATAAGTGTTTTAAAATTCGGGCGTAAATTCGACGGTTTTTTTTTTTTCGAATTTTCCGGCCAGAAATAAGTGAGGTAGTTAATGAAAATAATTATCCCACAATTTCTGCTAATTTTTTAAATTTTTATTTTGCAACGCTTTATCAACTGCCGTGGTTATCTTGCGTTGGAATGAGATGAAAATGATAATGCCAGGAAATGAATCCGGGGTCCAGCGCCGAAAGTTACCTAGCATTTGTAACTCAACCATATGATCATAATACGAGACGAAATGAAATTCTTATTTTAGTTGAACCTAAATGCTTCACATCTGCTGCTTTACTACATAGTACAAATTATGGTCCATGTCTGTATAATTCGATAATAAAATTTCATGCAGAATTGGCTACTTTAAGCATTTGAATTTTCAAATCCAGAATTAAACAACTCATATACCAAACAGATGGACGAAATATGTAGAAGAGTTATATGAGACAAGGAATCGTCCAGATGACTTAGCTATAGAAGACGAAGAAGCTGTATCAAAAGACGAAAAATAATTTTATATTTTAAGGGAAGGAGTTGAAATGCTGATGGAATAAAAAATGAACACGCCATACTAAAGCTAAATATTTAGTCTTGTTGTAAAAGAAATACAAATATATCAACAGAAATGAATGGAGAATGTGAGACGAATGGACAATGACAGAATTACAAAACGACTGTATACAGAACTGTAGGTAAGAGAGACAGAGGGTGCCTTCAGATAAGATGGAGATACCAGTTTTTAAAGCCTTGAATACGGAACAGTTTAAGAAGACTATCCCTGAAGATGTTGTTATGCTGGCATTATCACAGTCTAATATATACAGTCGCGCAACTTCAACACTTTTTTTGCCAACATTCACGACACTAGCGCTCAAGTGGCAGGCAAGGCACTGGTCATAGGGTTGATACAGCCAGCACGTGCTTTGAAGGTATGCGAGATGTTATAATAACGTTTTAATCATGCGTCGGAATAAAGGCAATGTGTGCAATGACGAAAATTGCAGTAACAACAAGTTTAAATCTCCGAATTTGTCGTTCTTCAGGTTCCCTAAAGACCAAGAGAAAATCATAACTCAGTCATAACCTATAAACCACGCTGTAGGTAGCCTACGTATTGTGCTCTATAAAACATTTATTAGTTATCAGTTACCTATTACCTATTTGTACGTCAGGAAGGAGAGTTTAAATAAAAACAAAGTAAATACCTGTTACAGTATATTATTTTTTTTGCAGAGATCATATGTGTAGGTAAATGTGTAACCATTCCGATTTTGGATAATGTATCTATAGTTTTTAATGCAAGTAATTCCATAATTTTTGTATTCGTGTTTTTTTCTTTATATTTTTCAAAAGTTGAATGATGTTATATTGCATTCAAGTAGGGATTATGGTGTTAATTTTTTCAAGACTTCCTGGCGTATTATAATCCTTTTGCAAAATATTCACTTCTTGAATAAATCCAGACTATGTCGATAAATTTCTGATGTGTTGGTGTAGATTCATGTGGCAGACGTATTAAGTTCTCAAGAAATAAAAGAGCCTTTTTAAATTTAATATAAAAAGCAATCTTTTCTGTAATAATTTGCATGACTGTTATTGGTGTTGATTTTACATTACCAGTGATTATTTGAGCCGTTCAGAGCAGAAGTGGTATAAGTCAAAATTAGGTAATGAGGTTTAAAGTAAAAATTCTGTAAAATACAGCGCAAAGTAGCAATTAATATATCCTTCGTGCTATTCACTGACTACTAATAGTTTAAATAAATTCAATATTAACTGCTACTTTGCGTTGTATTTTACAGAATGTTTACTTTAACCCTCATTACCCATTTTTGACTTACACCACTTCTGCTCTGAAAATAAAATTAGGCCTACATTTTCTGAGTTAATTGAAGTCACAATTTTTCAACAAAGTTGTGTATTCATTTGTTCTCACCTACGTCATAATAACAGTAAGTGCATGTAAATTACATATTATACAGGTAGGGTAAGTTAAAATTAATCTTATGTGTGAAAACTGGAAATGTAATGTAAAATGCGGTAAACTTTGCATAAAAATTTAAACCATAATATCAGCACTATTAACGACTCAAAATAATAGTAATAAAAATTGAAAAATAATGAACTTCATAAATCAATGTCTGTCAAATTAAGGTTTAAATCTTCCCCTTTTTTATTTTTAAGTTTACCTCAGCGGCCGAGTTTACCCCAATTTGCGGTATGGAAAATAGTTAATTTCTCAGGAAATAGGGAGAGGAGTTCACCACGCGATGTACCCTACGAGATATGCCCTACAATTTTGATTCTTCTCGCAGGAAATATAGAGTTCCAGTGGTTTATAAATATATTTAGGAATGAATTGAATTAACTGTCCACGTACAAACAATTATATTATTTCAAACCATGATACGTGATCAGGGCCATGATTCAGTTGTAAGGAGCAGAAAGAATTACGTTTATTCCCAGCTTCTGAAACTTGTAGATTAGCTGCGTGTGAAATTCTTCCAGGATTCTAAAGTAGAATTAGTAAGAACCATATACACTAATTTTATAGCATAAAAATATAAAATATATTACGCAAAACCCGTTTTCTGATGTGTTATCACTTATCATATGTAGTGTGCACACTTTTAACTTGCCTGCCGCTAGAGGGCTACTATCGCGCCAGCTGTCAAATGTTGGCATATTTTATACTATGAGTTGCGTGACTGTATCTATTAGACTGTGGCATTATTCTCCCTTTCTCTTCTACCGAATTAATAGTCAATGCGGACTAGAGGATGATACAGGCTATCTTTAGGCCAAATATTACACTCTCTCACATTGCGGGCTATCCTGACTCTATGGCCATCACAATGCAGCGCAACCACGGAGTTGTTATAGAAAAAGTACAAGACAAGTATGTATATTTATGTAACGGAACTGTCCCCGAACACGAGGTTTGCTCTTTCGGGGTACTTGAATGTAATGTTTTTATGTATATGTTATTATTAAATAAATCCAAAATCTAAAAAATCTGTTTTGGCCACCACAAATTCACAAATTCTATCACGACCTGGCCGGGATCGAACCCTGGCTGTCGGGATGAAAGACCAGTGCACTAGCGCTGAGCCATAGACAAGACTCTTCTTGAAGATTTAGATAGTTATTTGGATTTCCTGCCGCTTTCTCTCTCTTATTACTCCTTTAGGATATTGCCATTCAAGAATTGATTAATTCTGGACATAATTGAAGTACTGCGACTTCTTTCACAGGTTCATAAATTATGTTCGGCCCTCCTTGCGACATGTCCAATTGTACAGATTTTTCAATCAATTGACCTCGGATCGTGTTATTGTTAAGGCCGCCAAGCATGACACTGACAATGGAAGTGTCGACATTTGAAGTGACAATATTGGCATTCCGCTTTGATTGCTGTATTGGCATTTACATATCTCTATGGATATGAGAATTTATAAATAGTGACAACTTCAGGGAATGGAATTTATCTCCCAGGGAATATTAATATTTTCTCTCGGGAAGCAATTATAATTACTGCGATTAAATATTCATTTTAACTCATGCCGTACCTAGAAAATGTATTCTTTGTAGGAACCAATATTTACTTCGAGGATACGGTTCATGCACTGAAATAGCTAATTGAATAAAAATTATAATTTAAATTCTAGAGCACACTACTTACTTACTTACAAATGGCTTTTAAGGAACCCGAAGGTTCATTGCCGCCCTCACATAAGCCCGCCATCGGTCCCTATCCTGTGCAAGATTAATCCAGTCTCTATCATCATATCCCACCTCCCTCAAATCCATTTTAATATTATCCTCCCATCTACGTCTCGGCCTCCCTAAAGGTCTTTTTCCCTCCGGCCTCCCAACTAACACTCTATATGCATTTCTGGATTCGCCCATACGTGCTACATGCCCTGCCCATCTCAAACGTCTGGATTTAATGTTCCTAATTAGGTAAGGTGAAGAATACACTGTGTGCAGTTCTGCGTTGTGTAACTTTCTCCATTCTCCTGTAACTTCATCCCGCTTAGCCCCAAATATTTTCCTAAGCACTTTATTCTCAAACACCCTTAACCCATGTTCCTCTCTCAGAGTGAGAGTCCAAGTTTCACAACCATACAGAAGAACCGGTAATAAAACTGTTTTATAAATTCTAACTTTCAGATTTTTTGACAGCAGACTGGATGATAAGAGCTTCTCAACTGAATAATAACACGCATTTCCCATATTTATTCTGCGTTTAATTTCCTCCCGAGTGTCATTTATATTTGTTACTGTTGCTCCAAGATATTTGTATTTTTCCAACTCTTCGAAGGATAAATCTCCAATTTTTATATTTCCATTTCGTACAATATTCTGGTCACGAGACATAATCATATACTTTGTCTTTTCGGGATTTACTTCCAAACCGATCGCTTTACTTGCTTCAAGTAAAATTTCCGTGTTTTCCCTAATCGTTTGTGTATTTTCTCCTAACATATTCACGTCATCCGCATAGACAAGAAGCTGATGTAACCCGTGCAATTCCAAACCCTGCCTGTTATCCTGAACTTTCCTAATGGCATATTCTAAAGCGAAGTTAAAAAGTAAACAGAGCACACTCCTTAGTAAAATTATTTCTGGAGTTAAAATTGTATCTTGAAAAAGTGCCGGTAAATTTACGAGGGCGTTCAATAAGTAAGTTTCTCGTACTTACTACTTACTGGCTTTTAAGGAACCCGGAGGTTCATTGCCGCTCTCACATAAGCCCGCCATTGGTCCCTATCCTGAGCCACCTCCCTCAAATCCATTTTAATATTATCTTCCCATCTACGTCTCGGTCTCCCCAAAGGTCTTTTTCCCTCCGGCCACCCAACTAACACTCTATATTCATTTCTGGATTCGCCCATACGTGCTACATGCCCTGCCCATAAGCAGTCGCGGAAGCCGATGAGTGGTGGTCCTCCAGCTTGGGGGTTGGGCGAAGGGCTAACAACCCATCACCGTAAAAAAACAGTTTGTTACGAAATCTTCAAACAAGCCTCGGAATGGGACTGATTCTCTGGCACGACCACAGCAAAGGAATAAGGTTTTGAGATTTGGTACTTGGAAGTTTCTCGTAGCTCTGAAATTTATTGTTATTAATTTACACCCATCTACTTTACACATCCTTTAACTCCATCCATGCCTACTTCTCCACATAAGCACCTTCGATGTTGAGGCATCTGTGTACTAACTTCAAAAGCCATATGACACTGGCTATATAAAAAACGCCTCACCGCTGTTTGACCTGCCCATTATTCTGGAAATGGCGATCTTCCAACCCCTTCTTCAGTGCTGGGAACAGATGAAGTCGTAGACGCCAAGTCAGGGCTGTAAGGTGGATGTTCCAGGCGCGCCCATCGAAACCGTGCATTTTGGCGTTGGATTTGCTGTCGAGCGTTGTCATCAAGGAGAAGGATATCTCGGGTGAGGAGTCCAGGGCGCTTGTGACGGATTGCAGATTTGAGATGTTGTAACGTAGCACAGTAGCAATCAGCGTTAGTGTTTCTCGTGGCTCGAGGAAGTCAACAAGAAGGTCTCCTTTGAAATCCCAGAATACCGTCAGCATGACTTTCCCTGCACAGGTAGTGAACTTGGAATTTGTTCTTACTTGCGAAGTGCAATTTTTCCATTCCAGAGCTTCAGAAGTGTAATGATGCACCCACTTTCACCACCCCTTACGATTCGGGCGCGAAAAGCTGTATTCTGGGATTCCAAAGGAGTTATTTTTCTCGACTTTGTAGAACCGAGAGAAACCGTAAACGCTGATCGTTACTTAAACATCCACCTTACAGCTCTAACTTGGCGTCTAGTGACTTCCATCTGTTTCTAGCACTGAAGGAGGAGTTGGAAGATCGCCGTTTCCAGAACGGTTGCAGGTTAAAACAGCGGTGCGACATTTTTTATATAGCCAAAACCGTAGGCCTATGTCCTTTGAAGATGGCATTCAGAAGTTGGTACACACATGGGACAAATACAAATACCTTAACATCGAAGGCGCTTACGTGAAGAAGTAGGCCATGGGTGGAGTTAAAGGATGCGTGAAGTAGGTGAGTGTAAATTAATAACACTAAATTGCATAAATAATTTCAAGGGAACAATTTTTCCCTTGAAATTATTCAAGCATGCTTCATACGGAGCTTCTACCTAAAAGCCAGATTTGCATAATATATTCGTTACTGTAAATATGTTAACAGAAAGCCACAATTTAAGTCACACATAATTGTGTGCACTCAAAGTTGGGTTCTGGCGTCTTGTCAGCCCATTTGAGTTGTGTGGGTATAAAAAGGGAAGAATTGTGACGGTGTCGTGTATAGTTCCTGGGGTAGTTCAATCGGTAGAGCATTCGTGCGCTAAGCGAAGGGTTCCGGGATCGATACTCGGCTCCGGGACAATTTTTCCCTTGAAATTATTCAAGCCTGCTTCACAGGGAGCTTCTACCTGAAAGCCAGATTTGAATTAGCTACGGGAAACTTACTTTTTGAACATCCCTTGCATTATTCTGTAGATATTATTCTTACAGATAAATAATTTAATTTCATTAAAATGTTTATTCTTCTATCCATGTCTAACTTTCAAATGGTTTCTGCTTCATATTAGAGATGTTGGAGGTTTGATAACTGAGGTGAACTGTACTTCAGCCGTCTTTATATATCTTACGGTAAAAGTAATTAATCCGGAAATTATACATAATCGGCTGTAATTACCTCTGTATTCGGTAAATTTCATAATTGTTTTAGAATTTAACATTTATCGGATATCAAATATTTCATTATGGTAATAGTAATAAATTGTCGTTACGTTTTACTTCTATTAATTTTTCTTTCGGTATCTCCTCACACTACACATGGGAGAGAAACCGCACTTATATAATTGAAACCTTTTCACATTTCTCGGCCTCACGTCACTTAAATATCCTGTAATTGTTAGAAAACGTTGGTCAGTATGACTGACATCATCAAGGATCAATGACAAGTAAGGTTTGGTTTATTCAGGCTTTTGATTTGTTCATAACGTACATGCAAGGGATACCAAAAACTTGAACCTACTGAACCTAACCTGTCATTGTTTCTCGATGTCACTGATGCTGTCAGTATGGTTTGTGATATTTTAAATGTTGTACATTCAATTTGAGAGTTAGTATCTGTAAAAAGTATTCTAAAAGTTGTGCATTTATTTTGAGAGTAAGTTTTGTAATTAAAAAAGAAGATTGGAGGAGATTCGAACCTTGAGCTACTACTACCAACTTGTTCAATAGACCAATGTCTAACGACTTACGCTACTGTGACTGTTAATATCAGTTCGGCATAATACATGGTTTTCCTGTTCATATTCGTTCCGGTTGATTTTGTATTTATGAATTTTATTATTATTTCACTCTTCAAGGGTCCTGATGTATCTAGAATCAACCCGCCATTCGATTTTATAACATATTTTAGACCCTTAAACAAAATACAACAAATTTAAATAGTTTAATTATGTGTTACCTGGTGAACTACGGCTTTGACGAGACGAGCATGCGCAATGTCATGTCTCTGGAACTTAGAAATTGTCAGCGGCTCATTCTTTTTGCCTCTAAGTGTACAATACTTCACAGTTGTAAATAACGAATTCCTAGCAGTGTGCAATTCAGACGCAAACCTGTGTTCGGGGTGGGTATGTCCTATAAATATGCTAGACACATGTCTGGAATGCCTGTTCTGTACTCTCTGTTGACTTTAAACCAATAAGCCGAAGCATTAGTAGTGACCGTGTAAATATTCTGGATGAAATGCGAGCTCCTCCTGAAACACGAACCACAGAGTACTGAGCAGGGCGCTCGCCCGTCCCCGGGCTGATCCTGCGTATAAATATCACCCACCCCTAAGCAACTCAGGAACAGCACGTGTTTGCGGGCTACTCTATGCTCACGGTAACTTTTCCCCTTCTTTTTTGTTTCTTCTACCTCCAATTTTTCTTTCTTTTTGTCCCTTTCTTTAGTCTCTTTACGTAGTGAATTCTTTATAAGTCATTTAGTCCTATTTCTCTCTCTCTTTAATTCACTTATATTTTCAGTTTTTCTTGTCTATGTATTTTTTTCTCCTCATCTTTCTCTCCTCAGTTGATTTATTTGTTGTATTTCTATCGCTATTTTCTTTAATATTTTATTTCTTCCGTTCCAGTTTCTTTCTTTCCTTTCTTCCTTCCGCTCCAGTTTCTTTCTTTCCTTTCTTCCTTACACTCCAGTTTCTTTCCTTTCTTCCTTACACTCCAGTTTTTTTCCTTTCTTCCTTCCGCTCCAGTTTCTTTCTTTCCTGTCTTCCTTCCGCTCCAATTTCTTTCTTTCCTGTCTTCCTTCCGCTCCAGTTTCTTTCCTTTCTTCCTTCCGCTCCAGTTTCTTTCCTTTCGCTCCAGTTTCTTTCTTTCCTTCCTTCCGCTCCAGTTTCTTTCTTTCCTTCCTTCCGCTCCAATTTCTTTCCTTCCTTCCGCTCCAGTTTCTTTCCTTTCTTTCCTTTCTTCCTTCCGCTTCAGTTTCTTTCTTTCCTTCCTTCCGCTCCAGTTTCTTTCCTTTCTTCCGCTCCAGTTTCTTTCTTTCCTTTCTTCCTTCCGCTCCAGTTTCTTTCCTTCCTTTCTTCCTTCCGCTCCAGTTTCTTTCTTTCCTTTCTTCCGCTCCAGTTTCTTTCCTTCCTTTCTTCCTTCCGCTCCAGTTTCTTTCCTTTCTTTCCTTTCGCTCCAGTTTCTTTCTTTCCTTTCTTCCGCTCCAGTTTCTTTCTTTCCTTTCTTCCTTACACTCCAGTTTCTTTCCTTTCTTCCTTACACTCCAGTTTCTTTCCTTTCTTCCTTACACTCCAGTTTCTTTCCTTTCTTCCTTCCGCTCCAGTTTCTTTCCTTTCTTCCCTTTCTTCCTTCCGCTCCAGTTTCTTTCTTTCCTTTCTTTCTTCCTTCCGCTCCAGTTTCTTTCCTTTCTTCCTTCCGCTCCAGTTTCTTTCCTTTCTTCCTTCCGCTCCAGTTTCTTTCCTTTCTTCCTTCCGCTCCAGTTTCTTTCCTTTCTTTCCTTCCATCCGCTCCAGTTTCTTTCCTTTCTTCCTTCCGCTCCAGTTTTTTTCCTCCCTTTCTCCCATTCCAGTTTTTCTTTCTTCCTTACTTTCCAGTTTCTTTCCTTTCTTCCGTCCCAGTTTCTATCTTTTATTCCTTTCGCTCCAATTTCTTTCATTTCTTCCTTCCATTCCAGTTTTTCCTCTTTCTTCATTCTGTTCCAGTTTCTTTCCTTTCTTCATTTCGCCCCAATTTCTTTCCTTTATTCCTTACATTCCAGTTTCTTTCCTTTCTTTCTCTCCAGTTTCTTTCTTTCTTTCTTTCTTTCTTTCTTTCTTTCCAGTTTCTTTCCTTTCTTCCTTTCCAGTTTCTTTTCTCCCTTTCTCCTATTCCAGTTTATTTATTTTCTTCCGCTCCAGTTTATTTCCTTTATTCCTTACACTCCAGTTTCTTTCTTTTCTTCCTTACACTCCAGTTTCTTTCCTTTCTTTCTTTCCATTTTTTCTTTCTTTCTTTCCAGTTTTTTTCCTTTCTTTCTTTCCAGTTTCTTTTCTCCCTTTCTCCTATTCCAGTTTATTTATTTTCTTACGTTTCAGTTTACTTTCTCTCTTCTTTCCGTTTCAGTTTCTTTCCTTTCTTTCTCCTGTTCCAGTTTCTTTACTTTCTTCCTTTGATTCCAGTTTTTCCTCTTTCTTCCGTTCCAGGTTTTCCTTTTCCCTTTCGGTTCCAATTCTTCTTTCTTTCTTTCTTTCCAGGTTCTTTCCTCCCTTTCTCCCATTCCAGTTTCTTTCCTCCCTTTCTCCCATTCCAGTTTCTTTTCTGTCTTCCTTCCATTGCAGTTTATCCAATTTTTTTCTTCCATTCTAGTTTATTTATTTCTTGCTTTCTATATTCTTTCTTCTTTCCGCTCCAGTTTCTTTCATTTCTTCCTTCCGTTCTCTTGTCGTTTCTGTTTGTATTTTCTTTGCTCCAGTCTGTTTTCTGCTATAACTCACGTGAGAGTCACACAGACCGGATCTAGGTCTGTGCGCGGTTGGTGGGAAGGGAATTGGTGGCGACTTTATTTGCTGCATTGAGGTGAAGTCAAGAGTCAACAACCAGAACATAAAGTACATTGAGTGTGACAATGTCACATAGCTGGTGTTAACTGTCCATTGATCTCTATTACATACGGCTGCGAATGGAATGCGTCTGTTTCATTCCCACCTGGATGATAATATTTCGGTCGTGCTTTCGAGCTTGTAAATTAATAGACCTAAGACATAGGTTGTTTATAACATTTTGACAATTGTAAACTAATGTAAAGAAAGGTTTCCACCAAAAGAAGAAAAAAACTCTTTTTACTTATACATATCGATATCCTAGAATATAAAAGTAGTAACATCTGTGTATAGCATCTCTCTATAGTGCTCTTAGGAAAGTGTCATATCTAAAACTTTTACGGAGATTAAGATAGTTTTCAGAATTCCAGATAAGTGAAGCATTAATCTTGTCTCCGTGTCAAAACCAACAATATTTATAAACAAACGAAACCTGTTTGATTAGTATCCTTTAAATATAACCCCTTCCGCGTCCCAAAATTCGCAGCCATTACCTTTCAAAGCAATACGAGTTCGATGTGTTCCCAACTTCCCAACGCTACTAATGTCGAGAGTTGCTGGATGGAATTGTCACAACCGATGAGAACTGAGTGTATTAATGCACTGCTAAAACCAAGATTCCTAGCGAGGAACGGAAACATTTAGATTCTTCATCATTCAAAAAGGCTAAAGTGAAAATTATCTGTAGTAATGTCACAAGAGGTCTGAGATGTGCCGATAAATCCACGAGCTTTATTTTATTACGCCATACGGAAGGCAGTTTGATCAAAGATCTTATTATTACTATGCAAGGTCTTTGGGTTTGATATGCGATGATGTTACATAAATTTGAACATCTGACTTTTTATTAATTATTTAATTTCATTCACAAAATACAAATTTTATAGGCTACAATTATAGGTTAAGTTACCTGTGGAAGCAGGACCAATGTCAGCTATGCCTTATTTCGACCGTTACTTGCAATCAGTGCTACACGAAAGCATTTTTATAGCTCGACAAACGCATTCTCGCTGTAGTGTGTAACGGAACTAAAGCTGCATCTACACAGTTCAATATTCCAATCTCGTATGCGTGCAATCTGGGAAGAATATTGAAAGAATCAAGTTTAAAAGTATGTTCAATTAAGATGCATAAAGATTTTGTGTCTACATGGTGCGCCGTTTTGAACGTCGTCTTCACTGTGTAAATATATATTAAATATCAATCTTGCATTCTTTGCTTTAAAGTTGAAAGAAAAGTTTAACCATGTAGTTGCATCTTAATGTATTCATGATCATCAATTTACGGGGAAATAGTTGGCGACAACGACTAAACAAAAGAACGACCATGCGATAAATTGATAGCGATAAATCTAGCTGCAAAAATTATCGCAAAGTGTGAACTGTGATTGGTTGGAATTCAAAATTTCGTTATACTTCATTGGTTGAAAATGGAATGACGTCATATAAACGAAATAGTCTGTGGAAAATATACTGGTTACGGGTTTTAGGGACGTGGAAATGCCGCGCCGGTATTAATAAATTTCCTGTCAACGAACGGTGAGTGCAGCAATAGCATATTAATACTAGTCTTTTGACAAGCAAATTAATAGAAACCAAAGACTTGGAAGATTGTCCTCTTTCTTGATAACGATCGCTGTCATTGCGTGAAAACAGCTCAAAATATTCTTACTGAACCTGGTTGGGAAGTGCTGCCACATCCTCGCTGCTGAGGGAAAGCTTATGACACAAAACATTTGCAATAGGGATATCTTATGCGAAGTTCTACCGTTAGATGGCAGGAGCGTTCCATGCGGCACAACATGTTGTAGGGCTGTATTATGTCATATGCTACAGTTGATTACGTTCTCCCGCTTGTTGGTTTTCTGTACGTGTCAAAATTATATTTTTAATTATTTTGTATAACCTAATATAATTTAATATAATGCAGTATTTTCTTACCTCACAATTTAATTTACAATAAATAATAGCGTAAACTTGTATAATACTGAGCAATTCCCCTTAAGATATGGATGGGAAAATCTGCTACGAGTAAATTGAGTATTCATGAACCTAAACGAGAACTTTGAGAACGAGGTGCACAAATAAAAAATAAACATGAACTTTGTCGAAGATGAATTTATTCTTTGCTCATTAGTACCGTACGCTAAAAACAGGATATGCAGCCACCAATGTGTTTTTATAGGGAAGGGACTAGAGATTGAATTCCTCGTTTTTTTTTCTCTAGTTGCAGAAAGATCAAATGCAATGTTTGATAAGATGATATAATATGATCGCAGTTGTATCACGATTATTCCTGTGTTTTGTAGGTTAAGGATATGCAGTTTTGAATAGTATGTAGGATGATTTTGAAAATTTTAAGTAAAAGCGTGGTTTTAATAATTAGTCTACAGCACATTAAAAACTTATTCACGAAATGATTTCACTACGGATCGTCCTGGATAATAAACATCCCAGTTTATCGAGAGTTTACTGCAGGCGTAAACTTCGCAGACTACTACTGGGTGTTCATTTTAAAGTGTGCCATGACGTCACTGTTGTTGGGTCACCGATTTGAAGCGAGTTTCAGCTTATATGTTAGAGAAGTTGCCTATTATTTAAGGCGTTCTTCAATCTGAACTTGAGAACGTGTACGGTATAACTTGAACGTCGTAGCAACAGAAGGCGGTCTGTACGGTCTGTGTGTTACCATAACCTCTTTCGAACTGTGTTTTGCGCCGGCAAGTCGTACGCAGGGTATTTGTTATCATCGGTTGCGTACGGTAACATTCCACAATACAAATCAAATGCTCCGTGTCCATGTTGACCATCAAAGTTAATGTCAACAAATACGTAAGTAATCGTCTTAACCCTCTCCCCATATCCCGACAGTACGTATTTCCAAATTGTTTAAGCTTATAAATTGAATTAATCTACTTCATATGAATTGTATAGCTTAACGAAAATAAGTTTGTAAATTGAACTAATTTGATTGTATATGTTTGTATAGTTTGGCTGATGAATTGTATATGTTCTTAAAATGATTACTAGTCTGTGTAGCTCTACTGATGAATTGTATATAGACCTACTGTAAATTGAATGGTAATATGTATAGCTCAACTGATGAATTGTTTATGATTATAAATTGAATTAATCTACTTGATATTAATTGCACAAATTTGTATAGCTTAATGAAAGTATGCTACTTTGTATTGTATATATTTGTATAGTTTTGGCCGATGAATTGTATATGCTTTAAATTGAATAGTAATCTATATAGCTCTACTCATAAATTGTTTGTGTTTGTAATTTGAAGTAGTTTGCATGATATGTATTATCAATTTCTGTATATCACAACTGGTTGAATTGTTTATGCCTTAAATTTAATTAAATTGTTTTGTATTATAATATAGCTCAACTTATGAATGATCGTTTGCGTTTGTAAATTTAATAATCTGATTGGCTATGTATTGTATACTTTTAGTAGAACCATCGATGTAGCTCAGTCGGCAGACTCGCTGGGCTGCTGATCCGGAGCTGCGTTCGGGCTTGGGTTGGATCCCCTTTGGACTTTGGTTTCTTCGGAGGTTTTCCCCAGCCGTGGGACTGAAGCCGGCTGGTCTATAGCGAATCGTTGGCATCAACCCCTTTGATTTGATTACCTGGTTGGGTTTTTCCGAGGTTTCCCCCACCGAAAAGGCAAATGCCGGGTAATATTTTGGCGAATCCTCGGACCTCATCTCATCTCACTACATCTCGCCAAAATGTAAAAAAATTGTACAAAATTGTAAAAATTGTAGAAAATTACTAAATTGTAAAACTATAAAAATTTGTAAAAATTGTAATTGTAATATTGTAAAATGTTGACATGTTCCACATCTTAAAGCTTCATTGCTCATGCAAGATCTATGGAATAAAATAAATGAATGAATGAATGAATGAATGAATGAATGAATGAATGAGTTCACATTCCTGCCACTATCGGCGTTACCTACGTATCGATACGTACTCTTCAGAATGAACGCCGTACTTGCTAGGCAACTTGTCTGCCTCATAGCTTATACACCTATGCGGAAGTGTAGGAAGATTGAATTCTCTAGGCTCATCGGCTAGCCACATGACGGCATACAGCGAGCCATGACACACTTTGAACTGAACACCCAGTAGAAGTACTGAATATAATTAAAGCTAACGTAGCTTGCTGTAGAGATTGCATATGTTTTTATTAATTTTTCCCTCTTCCAAAATGAAACTGTAGCTAGCAGTTCCTTACTTGAAGTAGTTATTTTTGTTTAATAGCTAGCACTTTCGAGGCGCAATTTAATTAGTTAAATTTTTAAGGTTTAAAGCATATATTCAGAATATTTCGGGACCTGAATGAAGATACAAGGCTTTCCCTGGTTTTTACATATAGGAACACAACAAGAACTTGGCATTTTGAGTTGTTTTAAAGAGTATTTAATATACTAATACACTACGCAAATCCTCAATGTTTATATATCGGAAAACAAATGCACACGCAAAGCGCATCCCTCAAAGTACACGCGCGCTATCTGTTGGTGCTAGTTCAGGATATCCCTATTAGAGATTGGTGACAGAGGTCTGCATGGGCACGAGTCAAGATCGCGGGACTAACCCCGGCCCAGTCCGTGGACCGGATTTTGGCTGAAATACTTAAGAGCTTCCCGGTCTCGGGCAGTCAGAACAAAACCGAACACTTTACGGGCCTTTTCTCTGGCAGTCGTAAGGTTTTCTTTTGTGTTTTTTAGTAACAGGTTATTTCATCACACAAATACAAAAAGCGAGAGATAAATCATTCTACGCCTGCAACAAAGATTTACAGGGCACCCTTGACTTAAATCTCCACGTGACAAATATAGGCTACAAGCCGCATATTTTTTTTTGGTTCAGTAATACATACAGAGCAGCAGTGCATGAAATTAAATCGTAAATTGATCTATACACAACAGTGACTTGCTATATGGATCAATAGTGACCAGTGAATACTAATTTTTACATTACTCAAATTGATTTACTCTTTTGATGATGTACTTGTTTATTCTTTTAAGGTTACCTTTACTTCTACTCCTAAATATCTGAGAACTCGCTTTGAATATCTTTCAACGTTACGGAATCAACATCAGGCCTCATTACCCATTCCTCGTCACCGTAGCTACCTCTTTCTATTCATCCTCTTTCACCTTGTCAGTTTGTCGCCTACGGAACTCCTTACCTCGTCATGTCAGAGATTGCCGAA